>VZRF01010024.1:912846-1442137 GCA_013396875.1 Vireo altiloquus
GGACACACACGGACACACGGACACAGGGACACACGGACACACATGGACACAGGGACACACACGGACACACGGACACAGGGACACACGGACACACGGACACAGGAGCACAGGCACGGGGTCATAAGGACACACACGGACACAGGGACACACGGACACACGGGCATAGGGACACACACAGGCACAGGGACACACAGACACATGCACACAGGGACACAGCGACACAGGGACACACGGACACACCGACACACGGACACAGGGACACACAGACACATGCACACAGGGACACACAGACACAGGGACACGGACCCCGGGAGGCAGTGGCCCTGCAAGGGATGGCCTCCTGTCCTCCCAGTGTGATTGCTGAGGAGTTCCTCACTGCCCACTCTCGTGGTTTACTGCCTTGTCCGTCACCATCACCGCCCTACTGATGTCCTTAAAGAGTGAGACCCAAAGGTTTTTGGTGGTCCCTCTGTGGGACAGTGACGAGTGACAGCTCCCAGCCCCCAGCTGCGCTCTGGGAGCTGCTCCAGTGGCTGCTCCAGACCCTGCCAGCCCCCACTGAGGGTTCAGAGAGCACCTTCCTCTCCTTCCTGCCGTCCTCACCAAAAGCCAAGTTTATTCAAAAAAAACCAGCAGGAGAATCAAGAGACAAAATCTCCAAGAAAAGCATTTTTAAATATAAACCCAATAGAATAATCAGCACAAAAATGTGGCCAGCTTAATGATTACATGCACTGCTCAGTGTTAGATAAAAATCTCATGCAACAGAAAGCATTCTGTGTTGTTTCTATCCTGCCTCTCTGCTCTGTGTCCCAGAAGACAATTCCTTAAAAAGCAGTACATCAGCTTCAGAACTAATAGATATAGGGTTAGGAACTCGGGAATTCAGTAATATTCTAGTTTTACATCACTGATGGAAAATATAATAACAGGATAAAACCCGTGTGGATCAAGTCAGTAATCAACGAGACTTGAATGTAACTCTAAGACACAAATAATTTTAGATATTATCTTTAGTGAATTATCTAATTCCAGATCTACAGGCCTAATTTCATATAGTTATTGTCAGAAATTTCATGGAATTTTACATTGGTATCAGGATTTGGCCTGCAATACTAAACCAAGGGCCCAGGCCAGCAATCACTTCACTCTCAAAAACTCCACTGAAGTCAACAGGAGACTCTCATTACCCACCACTGATAGAACCCAGAAGTAAAAATGACTCTTCCAAAAACCTGAAATGAACAGACCATGAATATATCACAATGAGTTCCCCTAGATGACAGCTTATGGGCTACTGGCCAACATTTTGATTTTAAAAAGAGGGTCTATTGTATAAGGTAATGAAGTAAGTGCCTCCAGGATGTACATTTGGTGAGGGATAGTAAGAGCAAACAACCTTTTGCCTCACCAAAGCAAAACATCAGAAATTAGGAAGAGGGTAACACCC
Source organism: Vireo altiloquus (assembly GCA_013396875.1). Taxonomy (NCBI): domain Eukaryota; kingdom Metazoa; phylum Chordata; class Aves; order Passeriformes; family Vireonidae; genus Vireo; species Vireo altiloquus. The sequence goes on from VZRF01010024.1 coordinate 914,297, forward strand.
TCTGTCAGCCTAACTTAGAGCTATGCACAGTTCCTGGACTTCATCAACTTCTGTTTTATAAAATATCTATTATATACTGGATAAATACTAATAATTTTGAAATAAGTAATTTGCCAGAAGAGAAAGGGACAATACAGCAAAGAAATGAGTTATTAAACTCTTGTGATGTAGAGAGAGAACTTTTGAATATATCCTTGTGGCTTGCAAGCCTGGGATATCAGATTCACTCACTGAAGCTTCCTTGTTGCACTTTTCATAAGCTCTGCTCCAGTTAAAAATCAAACTAAGAGCAAATATAAGTGTTGATTTAGTGTGCAGCTCCTAACCAGAATCTTAGAAAGACAAATTCTTCTGCTGGATGAAGACTTCAGATATGCTAATGGATTAATGAATCATGCTTGTCAATAATTTTATTCTCAAATCCAATTATCCACCCAGTTAATATTCCTGTTTTCTGCTGAAATATTGCTGAAATTGGATGTTGTTTGGGGTGCCTGCATGAGAAGCACACATGGCAGCCATGTGGATGCAGCAGTGGAACTATTACTACCAGTGCTTTGCTGGAGTCAGTGGTGATGGAACACTTGGAAGTGCTGTTCCTAAACAATGATGCAACCAGGAATGTACCACCAGCCCTCTGGGGTGTTAACTTGGTAAACATTTGCATAACAGTAACTTTATTTTTCTTGCTGTCATTAATGCAAACAAGATGATAAGGGAAACTAACAGTAAAATTTGCTGCTATTCCTCTTTTAGTACAGAAAATCCCCAGTGTTCCTATTTTGCTTAAAAATATGCTTTATTGAAATTTCTGCACATATATTAAATTAACTTTAACACTTTAGCATGACAAATAGGGGTTATTACACAGCACTAGAGCATTCCAACATTCCATTTCAATGTAAAATGAACATAATTATAGCAATTTTTGGCTTTGGTATTTTGCAGTAATGGAGGTCTGTATCTTTTGCAGAAGCAACTTGTATATTTATTTTCCTTGGGATTTTTTCATGCTAAGTGTTGTTTCCAGAGGTAAATTTACCAAGAACTATGATGGATTATAAAAGAATATAAATTATCTGGTCTATTGTATTTAGTTTTTAACTAAGGTTATTCACACTAAGAAAAAAACAAATGCAATGCATACAGCTAAATAAAATAGATCAATAAATAGCATTCTTACCAAAGGCCTAAGTTCTGGGTGAGTCAAAATATATCCATTGTTTGTAATTGCAAAAGCATATCCATGAATACCTAACTGTAAAAGTAAAGGAGAAAGAAATACTAATTAGTATGGTCTCCAGTAAATCTGTAGACAAAAACTCAGGCAATAATTTGGCTATCCAGGGCACGTGGCATTCACAGGCATTATCCACACAGTGTTTTGCTATAACACAGGCAAAGACCCTTGACATTTTGTGCAAATGAGAGGCTGTGGTTGTGATGAATTCAGCAAACAGCATCATGTTGCATTGTCCCACAACTCTGCTATCCACGGCACTTGTTCTAGGTGTGCTAGAGTCAATTATATATATAGGAGATGCCACAGCACCTGCCATACTCAGAATGAGTGCCAGGTCAAAGAGATACTGGAATTTCATAAATTCTCCTATTCCCAGGAGTGCACAGCTTTCTTCACTTGTGGTGAAAGAACCACTTAACTCAAAGATAAGGAAAGCGCAGCCACAGCAAGAAACAGTGGCCTGTCATATGGGATATTTACACCTTCCCATCTTAAAGGCTCCCTGTTAATTCCAGTTCAGCTGGAGCCACTGAAGGCAGCTATTTCTGCTAAAGAATTTGCTCCAAGTTTACATCTTTGTACCGAGTGGAACTGTGAGAGATTGCTTGAGAGCAACGAAATGCTTGATGAGGCCTGATGTGTCCAAATTTAGCATTGTACTTATTTAAATATTGGTCTGTTCAAAAATATGCCTATAACACAGGCGATTGCATCCACTGAACATACCTTTAAATCCATCATGTGGTCATTCGAACATCCCTTCTTAAATTTCCTGCTAATGTAGATTTTTCTACAGGTTCACTGTGTAAATTTTGCCATGCAGAGAGCATCTTCCTATCCTTCCTTACCCTTTTTTTTCAGTTCACCAGACAATATATCCTCTGTGTTTATTTAAGCATCTCAATACACTGAGGTATTAAATACCAAACAAAAAAAAAAAAAGAAAAAAAAAAAAAAAGTCCAGCACAATCTTGCTTTGATATTTACTTTACAGTTTTCACTACTAAACCTTCTTATTTTACTTGAGTGCATTCTTAAATGCTTTGCTGAAGTGAGTCTTCAGGAATTTGTCTGACATCAGGTAACTTGAGCAAGGCTGAAAAGTCACAATCCTTTCTAAGAGGCAAAAAGTAGAGTAAGCCTTTTGGCTTCTGTAATTTTCTGCAAGTATAAACCAGAGTATGATATTTTGGCAAGGTCACAGGTAAAACATTCCAGGTTAATTTATAGTATCTCTGTGTGAATGATTGTATGTGGTCAGCTGTATCTGCCACACAGAAGATGGTTTCATAAATTAGTGGTTTTCCTACAGCAATAAACTTCAGTGAGAGCAATAGAAGGTGATATGTTCTTGCCATCTCTTCATAAAGGAGAGATAGCCAAAATAATAACAGCAGACACATTTCAACTATTATAGTGTGACAAGGAAACAAGCTGTTGGCTAAATATCAGATCTCAAGTATAATTGTTTGTGTTAATAACTTCAGAATGATATCCAGGCAATGGAAGTCAGGTAGGGAAACAAATGTGGGTGGTATAGTCCAGAGGAAAAAAGCATTTACCTTTTGGAGGCCCACGCAGGATGCGAGGGCAGCATTTTGTCATGTTCTGTGCAATGTGTGAAATTGCACAGTCTCTGCAGTACCTGAGAGATGCTACTACTGACAGCAGCACTGCCATCTTAAACCTTGAATTCTGTCCCTAAATCGGATTCAGAAACAAAAAATCCCTTTTTCTAATTGTTCCAAAACGTCACGTGAAAGTCAAGTATTACCAAATCCAACCCCACCCTATTCAGGAGAAACTGCCACTGACATCTGGGGAAGTTTAGTCAAGAAAACAACTGCTGAAAATAGCTTATTGCTATTATTCATCTCCCTCGGCATAAAATTCACCTCACCCAAGCTGAGAGAATTCCAGGCCAGCAGACTTCTATTTCCAACCAATCATTTTATATCCCTGTGTGAATTTTTTGTCACGTGTTGCCTCTGCAGGAGTGGGTCCCAGGGGTGATTATGCTCTCGCAATTGCACTGTCTTTGTTTATGGCATGTGGGACTGGAAGTTATAACTCAAGTGATCTCACTAACCCAACTGCATTGCATGATATTGGTGCCTCCTGTAATAACCCTCTCTTGCAGTACATCCTGCAATATAAAACATACCTTCAAATAAAAAGTCTAATATTCAGCAAGAGTATCATATATTACTTCCACAGAAAACCAATTCTTAAAAAAACTTCTTTTCTGCATCAGTCTCACTCTGTTGCAATACCTGTTATCCAGGCCTCCCACTCTCTCTGGGTTCTTATATTCAGGCTATGTCCAAATGTTATAGATTATTTAGGAATAACTGTTATTAATCACTGTTATTTGGCTTTTCCTATCCAGCCATGCACATCCAAGCTTTTATTTCTGCAGATACCACAAATTTGTTCTTCCTTCTCACTACAAATGAACCTTACTCTCCCCACAGCTCCTTTCAGGCAGCTCCAAAGATAATTTCTATTGCTCCAAATTTTGCAAAGGAGCTAATTTTGTTCTTTTCCCCTCTACCTTCTACTGCTTCAGTATTTCTGCATACACAGAAGTATAATATAAGCTGCTGTTAGCAAACTTTGGTGGTTTGTGCACTGAGAGTGTTCCCTGTTATTTATCCTGAGCATCAATGTCTCTGTCACTGTGTTCTGATATCAGTGTGGAGTCACCTGCAACAGGAAGCATTACACACAAACAGGAAGCCTAAAGTGTTTTCATGCAAAGTTATGCAATTTTTCTGCATGATTCTTTTTATTATTTTGCCTCATATTCTGATTATATTTCATGGTTTGATAACTTCATTGATTTTATAATTTCACTGATTTTATAATTTCATTGATTTTAATATGGACAATATTTAACATTACCCTCTAGACCACACTGATGCACAAACACGTGAAAATCAAGCCATATTTTAACTTCGGTTTTAAAAATGGCACTTGATCTCAGACACTGCAGAGCTAAAATTCCTGAGGAAAATGGGTGAAATAATGGAGCTATGTAAGTACATATAATAACATGTTAAATTAAATATTTTATATTTTAGGCATCATATTGAATATAAATTATAGATATATATACCATTTGTGTATTACCTTGTATTTTGGAATAGTTTTTAAAAGCTCTTTAACTGGAACATCTGTGCCAACTACTCCCAGCAGAATCCCTTTAGATCTCTGAAAAGAACAATAAAAGATGCACTCAGAACCACAATAATAATAAACATTCTCACCACTTATTTCACCTTGCAGCTACACTGCAGAAGTGAACAGATAACAGACAAATTATTTAAAAAGCGAGGAAGGTAGACACTGGTACAACTCAGCTGATCAAGCATTAATGAATCAATAACATTGCTCCTTTCTGCTTTATTTACAATTCACCTAGAAAAGGCATGCAAGGTTTTGATAGCTGGTGAGTCCCTCTACTGAAATCTTTCACATCCAAATAGGTTTTTAATTAAAATCTACTGTTAAAAATATGTTACTTCCTTCTTCCCAATTTCTTCTGCCATTTGATAAACAAACGAGAAAGATTAACCATTAAGGGGAAAGGACACTTAACTTTCTTTAATAATTGTTAAATGATTAAACAGATATATACATAATGTGCATAAAACTAATTAAATTCTGAATTATATCAGTGCAAAGGGGAAGATTATATAGATTACTTGCTATAAAAAAGTAATACAGAGGTAAGAAAGCCCTAAGGCCTAGTGTCATCGGAGATTTTCTCTTGGACATGGGGTTTCATCATTTTACCATGATTTCTAAAGTATAGGTATTTGGGATTATTTGTCCACATTTTTGTAGTAATAAAGGGATACTGACTGCAGAAAAATAAGAAGAAGAAAAGAAAAAAATTTAGGGTTGGCTAAAATCATGTGAGATCCCTGAAAGCAGCTTCACGTCAGTCACACCATTATCACACGACAGAAATAATCTGAGTACTTACAGTCTCATTTTGCTTACTAAATACTGGCATGGCAACAGTTGTCATCAACACCAATCCCTGATCATCAGCAAGCTATATTTGAAAAAGAAATACTATCTCTGAGAACTAAGGAACAGTTACAGGCACGCGATTGCATTTTCCAATTGCATTGTAGCCGTTTCAGGAGCGACAAGGCAGTTCATCCAAAGGATGCAGCTGGCCCTGCAGTCAGCCCAGCCCCGGCCCCATCTCAGCTGAGCCAGCTGTGCCCACCCCAGCCCCTCCAGTGCCCGGCAAGGTGCCTCATCCTCACTCCTGCTGCAGAGAGAAGGGGCTGAGCAAGGGCAGCAGTGAAGCAGCCAGAGCCCTGCTCTCCATCCCTCCCCCCACTGTCAGCTCTGCCGAAGTTGCCCCAGGCCCAACAAAGAGCGAGAGGTTACGACATGTGTGCTCTTTTTTCTGGTCCAGAGAACTGTCTCTGGCCCAAGATCCCCTCTGCTCACACAGCAACACGAAGGATGGCAGCCTGCAAGGATTCCGGGAGCACCTCCAGCCGGTTCCAGCTTGCCGGACAAAGAGGTGCCATGAAGCTTCTGTTGATTCTGCACATCAGGTTTCAACGCATTTGTTCAATTTAGGGAGAAAACAGTTCTCCTGACCTTGGTTCCATTCAAGAGAAATATGTAGGATGTTTATCCCTGGCCACAGGATGGCGAGAGGGCTCAGAGTGTGTCTGCTCCCTGCTCACACCCTCTGTTCTCTGAACCTCTGCCCCGAAGGAAGCACAGTCGGGCTGGGCTGCCCCACACCAGCGCTGCTCTCCACCAGCCACATGTTTAGGCCAACTCAGGCAGGACGTGGAGAGTTACTCTTCAACCTTTTCTGCCCCCAGGGACAGGTATTTAAAGCTGAAGAGGTTTATCCAGCATTTGAAAGTGTGACACAGACAGCTGTGATCTCAAGCGGAGATTTTGTAGAGCGCAGATTCTGCCTTGCTGTGCCTGTGCTCAGCCAAATGGACACAGCAACAGGGATGATCTTGCTGAGCAATGTGACAGTCATGCCCATTGTGACTGCAACGTTCTCCTACCACTCTTACATCTCTATCATATTTTCTGCACTCAGATAGAATTTCTAATCTTTTTTTTTTTTAGAATTTTTTTTTGCTCTGTTTGTTTTTACAAAGGTTTTCTTATAATAAAGCAATAGGCTCCCCACATTTTCAGAAAACGATTCCTATGTTATGATAAAGATACTTTATGAAGCATATTTCACATTAAAAAATCAAACAAAATCTAGAAAATTACATGTCTTGCAGCTCCCAATCTTCTTCAGGAGGATTTTCAGTTTCCTAAACAAGAATATTTCCTGAGGCAATGGCACTATCTCATGGTGAGAAGGAATGTTTGCAGACATTAGACAGGAACACAAATGGGGTTTAGAGTCAAGAAGGTTTACATCTGATAAGGAATCACTGGGGATATGAGGTGGAACAAACTTATGATCATATTTCCTTTTTTTGTTTGTTTTCCTTGTTAGCAAGAGGAGATAATTCTAACCCTAATATAATCCTTGATCTATCAAGGAATAGTAAGTTATTAAACAAACAAGAAAAAAAACCAAAAACTTGGCAAAACATTGTGGCTTCAAAGGTTGCACTTGAAACTCAAATACAGCCAAACAAATGTAGGAATTTCCGCTCCTTGGCCAGAGTAGCAGAGCCAAGCACACTGACATGATTTGCGTGGAGAGGAGCCCAGGAAGTGGAAAAGAATTCTGCTGATTACGAGGTGACATTTTGGAGCACTTAGAGATTTTACATGATTGCCCAGGGTGGTTGTTTCCTGACATCACATTTTTGTCAAGTGCCAGGACAGTATTAATTTACAAGTTCTCTCATTCTCAAGATATTACTAAAAACAATTTAATGGACAGGATAAAGCCAAGGCGCTGTCAGTAGAGTTTTAGGGTGTTTGAAATCCTTTACATGAAGAAAAAAAAACCCTCCATGGCCTGGAGTTCCTGGGAAATTCTGAAAGAACTGCTCATTAACTCTCAAAACTGACTGTGGAAGCAGACAAGAGTGATTGCCCTGTAATTTTGTTATCTACAAGTACCAACTAGAGTTAGCTGCTGCAATCATTTCTATGGAATTGCTACTGTATAATCCAGTCTGTTTGATTTTTTATTTGTTTGGCAGATGGACAGGTTGTTGGCCACTTCCATAAGTGGAGTCAGCAAATAACTGGATGAGCAGGGACTCATATTTGCAACATTTTTCTGAGTCACTGCTCACCATACTGTAGTTACTCTCAAGTCTAAAATGATAAATGAAAGATACAACATCAGCAATTTGCCCCAGAATGTTTTTCTATTAAAAGACAGCGTGGTAACAGTTTTAGGTGGGAAACTACTCAAGGGCTACGGACACTCAGTTTGATAAAATGCCTAGCAAAAAAATTACAAACCTTTAAAAGAAAATAAGCCTCAAGACTGAGGAAAAAATGCATTTCCAGGCTAAATGTCTCCTGGCCATTTAGAATAAAGAAGCAGAACTTGCTCTCTGAAAAAGGTACAGATCTCTCGTGCCTAGCAATAGTAGTTTTAAAACTGGAGAAAAACTCCCTTTAGAAATAGATTTAACTTCAAGTTTTCCCTTTAATTCCTCACTGTACATGGTTACCCCCCTCAGAACAGCCCCAAGCAGATGTTCCCAAACAACAAATAGAAACTATCCTCTTAGAGTTAAGCCACTTATAGTTTAACCTCACATCCAGCACTAGCATCCATCTCTCAGGGCAAAGGATAAGGCAGGCTCCAGAATTAAACCAAACACACATATACAGGAAAGAATATAAACATTTTCTTAGGTGTTTCCATTGTGGAAAGAGGGTTTTGAGAAACATCCCTGAAATGCACTTCCTTGGGAGTGGATGGTCAAGAAGAGTTACAGAAGGAAGTCCGGAATTTCTGACACACCTGCCCCATCCCACCCACTCTCTTCCTTTGCCCACTCTGTGTACATTTGCTTCACATCATGTTGTCTTCTGTGACCACTGCATTTTTATGTGCTGATCAGAGCCTTGAGGCAGGCTGGAAACATCAGAGAATTGCTATTTGTGTTTTACATGGACTTAAAGAATAAGGCATAGCTATCATTTTGGCATAGACTCAAATTATGGTCTGGGACAACATAGGAACCTGTGCAAGTGTCTTAAGTTAAAGAGATACTTCTATGTTTAACACACAGAGTAAATGAAAAAAACCCTTTGTATTGTAAAATAGTTAGTTGGAGTTTGTAAACTGCTGATTCAAAAATGTTACTAAAAGTCAGTTTCCTCTTTGAGGAATATGAGAGAGAAATTTGGAAACTAAAGTTAAGATTGCAATTAACATGTAAGTGAAAATTGTAAAGTGGTTTTCTGAATGAAAATCAACTATACTTTACAAAACTGAAAGACAATAGCATCTCATGAGGAGAAATTAGATCCAAAGGAATGCTAAATCAAACTCTTCGATTTATGATTATTTTGTACTCCCATTAGATTCAACTTTACTACTATAATTTTATAAAAGTGCTAAAATCACTAGTCATGCACTTCAATGAAACAGCAGCTTTCCAAATTTTCTATTTTCTATTCCCAGTGACAGTTAATTCAGCTCTTCAAAGTATAAGGTAAACAATGCAGGGAATGATAAATGATGCTCCCAAAAGGCTGAAAGATGATAGCATCAAGATATAAGGAGGGCATAGAACTACTTATAGAAGTTAAGGATAACGCAGAAAGAGAGAAGAAAACTGTCAGGAACTTTTGGGCAGCAAAAATAATAAAAAAATTTCTATCTGGAGGAAGAAAGGTTCCACTCTTGAGAGAATCATTAAAACAAAAATCTTAAATGTTCCTAAACACAACTCTCTGCTTCTGATTTGTGTGCCTAATTTATTCACTTCTACCTCTTCACTCAAACTAAGTAGAACAAAACATCACAGCAGGAGTAGGGCAAAAGTTTTTGAATCCTGCTGTGTTTGCTCAAGAAAGCAAGTAAAGCTTTCCTACTAGGAAACAAAACACCTTTTTGAACTATTAAGGAAAAATGGGTTTTGCTCTTCAATGCATACAAAAAGCTGCTTTATGTAACTGTTTCAAAGATAAAGGTCATTTTGGAAATCAAAATGAATAAATTTGAAAAGTGGTAAATTTGAGTTATTATTTTATCTTAGTGCTATTTTCACAGCCCTGTGGGATGGCTTCCTAAAAACACACATAAAAGAAACATAGAGGACAAGTAAAATTCTTATGAACTGTTTCATTTGTCTGGCAGTAGTTCTTCCTTTTAGACACATTAACTCTTCCGAGACATCTTTTGTTCTGAAAGTAACGTAACCATATTAAATCAGTGTCTCTATTGCCTGAAATGCTTGTGAGTTTTTGTTAATGTTTTTTGGCTGGTTGGGTGGGTGGTTGGTCTGATTTGGTTTTGTGGTATTTCCTATTTTAAGCATAGAGTATATCACAAAGATCTTTTCAAGACAAATATCAAGGTGCAACGGACTTATCCACCTTAAACTCATCGTTCTTCATTTCCCCTGCTCTCAAATTCTGAATTTGCACCAATTTGACTAAGAGCAGTTAGCATAAGAGTAACAGGTTTGATTGTTATTTAACTGCTGTAGACAGTGGAAAACCTACAGGTCTTCAAAGTCAATAGCAAATCACCATAGAACACTGACTAAACACTGAAAAGTCTGAAGCCAAAGTGTCCCACACATAAGAGAAAACACATTTCATTAAGATGGTGAACTATTTATAATAGATATGAAATAGTAAAGGTAAACTTGAAATGCCACATTTTTCTTTCAGATCACTCAAAGATTAAAGTGAACATGTTTAGAGAGACATGAATGTTTGAAATGTTTATAGAGAAAACATTTGCAAGATGATTCCAACAAAAATACAGTACAAGTTCAGACACCATATGGCAAAACAGTGACTAAGTCATTCACACAGGCATGCACCAGCCCTGTGCTGCTTCCCTTCACCTTGCAGAGAGCCAGAGAGATTGTCTTGGTTTGTTCATAAGCTGTCAGGCCATGCTTATTAAAAGGCATATTTCTTGCCTGAAAATAGCAAAAGCCCTGAAGGATTACTTGTACCTGTCCTCCCTCCCCATCCCATTCCTTCAGTCACACCTCTCTCTTTGCACAAAAATAATACATTAGTTGACAGTCTAGTCAACTAGACTTTGGTCAGTTATGAATGCATATAAAAATATGTAGCTTTAGTTCTGCATTTGTTTGATCAAGGAGCAAACACATTGAAAATTGGCAATTTTGACCATTTATGAAAATTGTGTTGTTTTTTGCTAATCTCAAACTTGAGTAATTTGTACTGTGATTTGTGGAGAATATTATCGAATACCTCAGAATTTTGCCCATCAGAACAGGTAATAGAGTACCACATGGCCCAAACAGCCTGACTGGTTGTACTTTCTCCACCAGCACATTGGGGTTTAACTCTCTCTTTTTTCTGCAAACTGTTAGGAGAAGCATTTCACACAAATGTTTAAACAAGCAGGTGAAAATGAAAAAGCCAAAGTTAGCTAGTATAGCCTTTTTGTCCTTCTACTTTTCCAGAAAGCTGTACACAAAATATTTCTTGAAACCATCTATTTCAAAAAAAAAAAAAAACAAAAACAAAGCAAACATATTTCGGTACCATGTTCTGCAACTATCAAAGGAAGAACAAAGTATGGACATAGTCCAGTGTCAGAAAAGAGCATATTACCTGCAGGTTTGAAATAGAATTTTCTGAGCTTCACGAGCAAGGAAATTTCAAATACACACAGTATCATAAAAATAAAACCTCATGTCTTCATATTTCTTGCTTTTTAAACTAAAAAGTGGCTGAGATACATTAGTGAAGTTCTAAGTTCTGTCGATGCCCTCACCATTCTTGAAAAGTTATTAAGTGAAAGATCATTTCACTTATAGCTTTCATTAAAAACTGAACTTTTATCATCATCCATGAATGTTAATAACAGTGATGTCAAGCTGACTAATTGCTGTGACATTTCTTACTGAAGGTCCTTTACAAAGAACAATAAGAGCGACTTGGACAAGCGAGTGTTGCAATTTCCCAGCACATTCTATTCCTTTTTATCTTTTTCTTTTTTTTTTTTTTACCAAAAGCACAAAACACCATCTAGATTTTCTAGTTTCTGGAAGCCTTGATTATATTTGTGAAATATATATGGACAAAGCAACAGGTATGGAGCAGTTGTTGACTTTGCCACACTAGCTGTGCTGTCCTGCCGTGTGGTGCTGACTCTGGTAACACCACATCCATGCAGAAGTGGTTTAAAGGCAAGAGCACACTGCACGAAAAATATGCAACCTGTTAGAGAAGTCAAATGTTGAATGTGTTCAGGGGTGTGTGTTGGTAGATACAGTGGGGAGCAGTGAAAGGGTACCAGCTATGCCATGGGTTCTGCAGTCTCTGCAACAGATCCAGAGATGTTTCACATGGAGTAACGGAGTGGGTTGTTTGGTTGTTTTTTTTTTTTTTTAATCCCTACTATTTGAGTTTGGTTTTTTTTTAAATCCCTACTATTATTTCAAATTGTTGATAAAATAGCCTCCCTGTTGTTGCCAAGTTGTAGGCTACTGGATGCCTGGCATGTTAAAATAGCTCACAAGTTTGAAGGGCTGCTCTGGGCAGGTGCCTCAGCTGGGCTCAAAGCCAGGTACCTTCCTGGGGCCTGGCTCAGAGCCCCTGTGACAGTGAAGTGTTTCGCTGATCACCAACTGTACCACACTCACACCACCATGGAAATGTGAAGCACTGGCGACTACTTGGAATGGCTAGGATTTGATTAAAATATTTTACCTTTTGTGCCTGAGGGAGCTGGAAAACAACAAAACAGAACAAGCAATTATACATTAAATTAATTTGAACAGCTACTTTAGCTGCTGTATTAATAAAAGCATAAACATAATATAAAACAAAGTATAGAGGAAGGAAACTAGAGGAACTAGTTTTACATTGCCGATTGATTCAGCTTATTGAGGGCTTATTAACTGACTTTATGATCTGACAGCTTCTCTACTAGGTATCACAAAAGTACCATGCAATTTGATAAATACCACCACACCAAGAAAGGGATTGTTTTCTCATCAGATATGATATCACACCTGAATTGTGAAGTAGTTCCATCGTCCTGTACACAAATATATTTCAACATAAAAATGGTTTTAGTTTTAAATGAAACTGAGAAGAGAAGATTATCATATTAAAGTAGAAGGTTGTATCCTCCATGAGAGAGGAAAGGAAAACAAAACGGGAATAGAAAGTTAGTAACTGCTTATGCAAACAGATTACAATGCATGCACAATATACAATAATATATGCATAGAACAATACATTTCTGTGCTGTAAACACAAGTATGATTATATGTGCATATATGCAAATTAAATGCAAATGTTTATGCATATATGCATATTTGTACCACACAGATGTTATTAGACAAGAGTAGCCATACCTGGTTGTGTGCACAGTATTTACTGTAAGCAACAACTCACGTATAAAGGCATTGAGAGCAGGCAGCAGACTCCATCACATATAAAAGACCTTATTTATCAAGAGTTGAAAGATGGGTTCTGTTTTCACTTCAGGAAAAAGAAAACCCATTGTAGCAGAGGAAGTCAGAAAACCAAACTGTTACAGGCACAACACAGTTTTTCCTTTTTCTGAACTCTTCTCCTCTTTACTCCATACTTGTGGAGAAATTCACTCACGTAGCACTTTAGCCTTGTGCTAAGTCCACCTCCTCAGAAAATTTGTTTCTCCAACACAAATTTTTTCTCTAAAGGCATCAGCTGAACACAGAAACAGGCAGGTGAATCAATGCCAAATGCAAAATACCTTCAAGGTCTCTAGTGAGCTTCTCACTGACCTTTTGCCCTTCCTCTGAATGACAACAAATAGGAAAAAAAAAACCAACTTGCACACAGTCCTCTGCTAAAAGCTAATACCTACATGGTGTATGTCATGAAAGAGAACTGTCACATGATCTCTAATTCACAGATACTGGGAGAAAGCAGCCACAATTTCTCCATTTCCACAACATAAAATGTAACAAAATTCATGGTAGAAAGAATTGCTGCAAGTAAAATTCTTTCATCCTAAAACTGCAGTGATCCAATATCAAAATACAAACCACGATCACACTAAAGAATGACCTATATGTGTTTCTAAAAAAAAACCTGGTTTTTAAAATAAATTACTACATTGAACACAATAAAAAGGTTGCTGCAGAAATTTCAGGTACCTGTGATTTGCAAATACATGACTCAAATCTTGTATAACAGGTTAGAGTAGTTTAAAGCCTTTCTGAAATTTTAACTACTTATTAGACTTTGACTTGGTTTATTACTTTGAGAAGTGGAAACATTTTCTTTTTTTACATTCAAACAAGAGGAGAAAGTTGCAATATGAATTTTTTTTAATTTTCCAGATACAATCAGGCACATGTAGCTTGGCCAAGTTTTGCCAAGTGAGGGAGTTATAGTCAGACAGATTGAAATGAGGATTTCCTATTAATAACTACCACACAAACTAGATGCTGCACATATTTGTATATGAAGTGAACCCTATTGCTTTTACACACATTATTTTCACAAGCACATTAAAAAGCATTTACCAACTAGAATTCTGTATTATCTGCTGCTGAATTCAGTTCACCAATCCAATTTATAGCCTTTTATAAAATCAAGAATATTTCCATTCTCTTAAATATTAGTAGTCACAACCCTGATTAAGAATAATAAAGTCAGCAGACAAGACCATCATGCTTTTTCCTGGGCTGGAAATCTTGAGACATTTCACCTAAGATTAAAAATCCAGGTTCAAGGTCTCTCCTCAATAAAAAACCAAACAATTTTTAAAAAAAAATCTTTGTTCCCATCAGATGAATTTTCATCCTATTGCTGATTTGAAACTTGACTGTTACAAGGTCCTGTATGTCAGCAATTCAGTTTAATATTTGCTACAAATTCCTTTGAAACATACTGTGGAGTTTTGTCTGACATTATTCCTTCTGGGAGGCTGTAGGAAACAAATAATTTTCCTAACAACAATAGTAATAGTCCTCTGGTCTGACCCTTTATTGAACAGTGTAAGAGCTGCCTGTCCACGTGTAAAACCCAGCAGGTACCTCTGATTCCTGTGGTTTGCTTCATAACCTGCCAAGAGGCAGCTGTGCAGCAAACTGTGTGATCTTTCCCTGGCCCTCCAGCACTGCAGGTATTTCCATTCTACCCACAACCCTGGTAAACTGTGCCCTTTTGGTGCTTTTCCTCAGCTCCAGCCACTCCAAAGTGCCTCCTGTTGCTATTTGTTTTCCATTAGCATCTCTTCCCTCCTGGGGTGCTTGTCCCCAAACAATACACATGACAGTGCATACATCTGCTTTGCTTGCTCCAAGTTTGCCGTCTGGGTAAAGCAGTTTTTGTTAAAACTGTTGTGGCTGAAGTGCAGGGAGGATGCCTGGCCATTTGCTGGCTCCTGGTTGATGAAGCTGTGGGTCAGGAGGAGCCCTGTGAAGGAAATTGGACCTTGCTCCAAAAAACCACTCAGGAAGGGACCTTTGGTGTGTGCCAGGTGCAGCACGGACAGGAGACTGCAAGCACCAGGGGAAACCTAAGAAGATTTTCTGATGGACAAAAGCACACTTTGGGATGTCAATGGAACTGTGCAAATTTTGGCGCTACCTAAAAAAATTCTTAGATTAAAGAGCAAGATGAAAGCATGGAGCCTTGCAAGAACACGGGTAGAAAAGGTAGTGGGATTTGTTCTCAAACTCCTTTTAACCAGAAAACAAACAAACAAAAAAATTCTGTACTAAACACATTTTTTTATTCTATTTTGTATTATAAAAAATTACTCTCAGAAACTGCAGGCACCCTGAGGTTCACAATATGCTTGATGCCAGTAAGACCTGTTGAGAATTCCACTTCTAAACTCAGGTCAACTTCCTGCCGCACAATGTAACACAGAATAAATAACTGCAGAAGATTTTTCAATGCTGTTGTTGCACACAGTGTCATGCTTTCCACATTTGCAAATAATCCAGTATTGTTTGAGCTCTTCATGGAAATGTGTTTGGTATTACCAGAAAAAGAAAAATCAGACACTACTGACATGGTAAAAAACCCCAAGACAGGCAAAGGGATCCAACATCAAGGACTTTGCACTCTTTTTTGGATCAGATACCTGTGAGACCAATATGATTGACCCAAACAAAACCTCAGAGATCTGGAATACTTTCTTTAGAAGCAGAAGGAATAAGTTATAGGACAAGTAGTTCTGAGAAGTATCTCATAAAAGTCTATCTCCTTTCACTCTTATCAAAATAAGTTCGTAAAGACTGATTTTGTAAATGATGTCATAACAATTGAAAAGAAAAAGGTCATACACTGTTGGAATATTTTAGATCTGTTTCAAATTTATGCAAAACATTATGTAGCTGCATGTCCTAGATTTCCAAGAAACCAAATCTAGAAGTTTTAAAGGAAAACACAGTAGAATTATAGACTTATTGGTCTGTAGGATCAGAATTCAACATTATTTTTGTTTGAAGAATAGCAAAAAAATCTTCTGCAAGAGTAAATTATATTCAGTAGTTTCTCACTATATCAAAAACTATGGCTTCTATTACTAAAGAAACAAAACTAACATTTATGATACTAACTTTCCATTTCTATTTTTCTAATGGTTTCATGAAATTATTGTTATTAAAAAGTATACTACTGAAATTTGCTTATGTTAAAACATTAAAAAAACAAAGAAAAACTCTTATTCTACATTCATTGACTTCATTTCCACAGTCTTCTTCTCCTGCCAAGCTTTTAAAAGTCACCAGTCACAGAAAAATAGCCCTACTGACTTGATTGTTCCAAAATCAGATACAGTACAAATCAATAGAAATTAACTGCAAACATGTAAGTAAATAATCAGCAAGTCTGGGTATGGTTTTGATAGTACAGATGTTTCTACAAATACTTTCGGAACTGCACTAAATTTAACCTCAATGCATTGCTGAAGTCATGGTGTTGTTAATGTTCAGAGTGATCCCATCCGTGTCGCATACCGACTCTTTATTTTATGTTGGATTTATGTTTTAGAACTTTTACTTTTTAAAAGAACATTTTCAGAGAACGCATGAAGTGCTGTGGCAAACATGTAGAAAATGCAAAGCGTTTCATACATTGCTGGTGGGTTTCCTCAGCTCTTCCCATAAATAGTAAAACTTCAGGAAAGAATAGAGAGCATATTCCAATCCTCAGTTTTGAACAGAAAATGTAAACTTTCTGCTTTACAATCCCCTTACTCAGTTGCTATAAGATGCAGCATTTAAAAATTATGATTTTGACAATTTTTCTTTTGAATCTATGCACTCATTCCCCCATCTAAGTACTACAGGCATCATAGAAAATTATAGGCACACATGGAGGAAGAAACAAAATTCAGCCTCCTACTGGGATGTTCCCATCGTTAAGATTTCAGTATTGATATTAAAAGTGACATTAACCTAAAGCTTACTAGGACATTTCTAAGGAAATGCACTTGTTTTTTCAAGGGATTTAACACCAAATCCTTCATTGTTCACATAATAGCTTTACTGTGCTACTACATATTTTTCAGTAACTACAGCATTTTAGTCAAGGATAGATTGTGCTCTGCATGCAAAGTACACCCATCAGAGGAAATTTAAATGTTGCTATGGAGAAGAGAGTCATAAAACATAGATGAAAATTGCAATTCTAGTTCTCTCTTTAAAAAGAATTCTTCTAGATGACAGAAAAGAAAGAAGTTAGCTCCTGTGAAATATGAAAAAGAGAACATCCAGGAGCTGTAAAGGGATTGGAATGGATTTAAGAAATAGCAAAAAAAAAATACATACACTAAAGGACTTTGTAATAAAATGACTTCACTCTTTGAAGATTTGACACATTTTCTAAAATACATTAAATGCTTGTTAATGCAAATGACTGAAGAACTCCTAAAGCAGCCTAGTAATCTTGTTTTTAAAATGAGAATCAGCACAAAAAAGGATCTAAATATTTTCAACTTTTAAAACAGTTAAGTCATATATGTCTGCATCTACACTCTGTACTTCATGTGGAAATTAACAGAAAAGAAACCCATACTCATATATTCTATGAGTCTGTACCTGTTATTCTTTTATATGCATAAACAAACTGTTCTCCATTTCTAATGAATACAAAATATTTACAAGAAAGATTATACTTAAATTAACCCAAGTGATAATTTTAAATGCAAAATTTGGTTGGAAATTTTATTTTAAAAAAATTGTTTTAAGAATTATGCTAATTGTATGCACAAGCCACATGACTACAAATCAAAGTAGCAGAATCAATTAATGAATCAGACACTTCACGAGCATTTCACACACCATGATCAAAATTTTGACTTCATGCTTGTGTGTGTAAAGGGAGCGAGTCCTATTTTCATTATTACACCATTAACTAAATACTTCTAAGCGAGAAATATTTGTCCATAGTTAATTCTGCTTAAATATCCAAACATATATTCTATATAAACATTACTATATTTATATTTCCCTATATAAATTATTGATACAACTGTTCTCTTATCTCCTATATAGTAGATATTTCCTTCCTTATAAAAGTAAACTGTACAAACATCCATTCATAGAATTAGAATATTTCTCTAAATATTGAAAACTCCAAACAATACTAAGGGTTGTAAGATACACATCAGTGATACTAAGGGAAAAAAATTATATTAAAGTTTGTATATCTAGTCTTTTTATCTCTTACAAAAAAAGGAAAAGGTGGAAAAGAAGGAAGTAAAAAAAAGAATCAACCTCAGAATATAGGTGGGTATACACTTATTCATTTGTTCATCAAATGAACTGTCCCACATTTGGAAAAATGACAGGTCCTTTGATGGTCCTAGAAACAAAAAATCATTTCTCCATCATAAATCCTCTTAGGACTCAATCACACATCCTCTTTCTCTCACAGTAAAATCAACACTGGCCTCAAAGGCAACCCAAACAAGAGCCTCACACAATAACTGCCAGAGTCAATGAGGATCCTGCAATGAGTTTAGCAGGGTTTTGATCTTGCACTATACTGAATCTTACTTATATCAGTGTAAGACCAGCATCTAAAGATAACTCCTTTCTGAAGATAGATGAAAGCATATTTGATCTAATGAACATGTAAAGCAAGCCAGGATATCTTCTAAAAATCAGATTTACTAATTGTGTCTGTGATTTTTAACATGTTACTCTGATTGCACAAAATGGGATTGTACTTCTAAAAGAGATGTGTTGTTCTGTAGTCTATTTTGCAATCAACCAACACAGTCTAAGAAGGGAATGGCTGCAAGAACATGTGTAGTTGAATAATCCCAAACCATTGGTTTTTCTCCATCTTTTTTTCACAAAATAATACCATTTCTTCTGTGTGTGTCCAGAGCACTGCTCAGCCAGGAGCAGTGGAAGGTGTATCAAGGCTCATTTTCCATTCCATTGCTCTCTGTCCCTCTTCCCTGCTGTCACAAACAATCTGTGCCTTTTAGGGCTCTTAGAAACCCGAGATGACTTCTTTGCTGTAGAGGGTGTTCACAACCTCACAGGAGTGAAGGTTTCTACCATGACAAAAGGTTTTTATCATTTAACTTTGAAATTTTGAATTAAGCACAATTCACAGGAGAAATGCAGTTTTACCTCGTGGATCTTGCAATTAATGAAGAAGAATCTTATGCTGACATTTACATGAGAACAGCATCATTTCAAGTTCACAGCATTTTGGACTATGACCACAAAAAGTGCAATGAAGAGGAAGCAACAAGAAGTTACTTATGTCAAACAGCTTCCTGTAGAAGAAAACATTTTCTTGTTTGCAGGGGCCACTATTTACAGAAATGGAGACAAAACTTACCCATGTTAAAGTTCACACATAATTCTGTGTCAAAGGATTTAGGGTTAATAAGAAAAATATTTGTATTCTGTAAAAAAACTGTTCTGACATCAGTGGACTGAGAGAACTTATTTAAAATATTGAATTAAAGATGATTTTGTTTTCCATTATCTTCATTTAAGCTTCTTCCTGTGTCAATTGTGTTGTTTTTTTTTTTTTTTTACTTTATGATGAAATCAATGTACTAGCAATTTAAAAAGGAAAGCTTTAGTTAACATCAGGACAAAACAAGGCACATGCAAAACTCCCGTTAAAAGTTTAGCACAGAACACATGGGGAAAAATAGAGAAATAATGGATTGATTTCAAATGTCTGAAATTCAGCATGCAAGAACATGACCGGAAGAATCAGGCATAAGAAAAAAATAATCACAGAGAATCTGATCAATAAGACTCTGTCTACAATTAAAGTAATCTATCTGCTTTTGATAACTAGAGGACTAAATTGATCTTGTAAGAAATGAATCTGTGCACAAAAAATTCTAGGAATATCAAAGCAAAGGAAAATGGAGCTGGGTTTGGAGGAGGGAAGGTTCTAACTAATGAGACTTACTCTTTCTCTTACTTGCTTCAAAACAGGTCCTTACAAAAATATTTTGAAATTAACTAGTTGATTCTAGAAGCTTGATGCAAAGACTGGAACCAGTACAGGGCTCTAAGTGATGGAACCAATTATCTTTTAGAATAAAAATATTGGACATTTTTGGAGGGAACAATCTGTTTAGTTGCCCAACAAATACATTCAGAATAATTACTGAATTGTACTGTTTTTTTTTTTTTCTCCCCCATTAATTGCTTCTGAACAAGCAGAACTTTTGTACAGATTTTGTGTTTAGCTATCACAAAGCACCTTGAAGGCAGCATCGGTGAGCAATGGCCCAGAACTGCTCTGTGTGGAGCAGGAGGCTGGAGGGCAGAACCAGAGGCACCAAACACTCGTAGGATCATTTGAGCTGATAAACAACAGGAGATGATTTCAAAGGAAGAAAGGCTGCACAGAAACGTTAGGATCATTTCATTTGCTGAGAAGAAATCCACAGATATGATAATAGATCAAGGGCACCAGAAAGCAGCAGGAAAGACAGCTTATGTGAAACAATTAAATAAAATGCTTCAAACCTTTCAAAAAGCTTCGTTCCCTTTCAAAGACAATCACCTTTTGTCTTGTTTATCAATTTGCCTCTGAAAGGGATAAATACAGATGAGTCTATCTCAAGACACATCTGAAAAATTTCAGATGAAGCATAAAGAAAAAGAAGGAAAAAATTATGTGCAAAAATAGAGCATAAAAATACTACATGAATATAAAAATACTACATGAAGCCCCGGCACTGAACTCAGGTAGATGTTTAAAAGTGTTGTTCTGCTCTGTCAGGGAAGACAGATACTCCCTGAAACCAGGAACAAATCTCCATTAAAATTTTGTCCAGTTTCGGATAAAAAATTTGAAAATCAAATTCCCAATATATGTTTGGAAATAAATTAACATAATGCTAAAACACTACACTCTAGTAGCAAGGTAACCACCATGTGGTTTCCAAATTAGGAACATGGGGTTTCAGGTTCACATGCCTAAGCAAAGTGATGTACAAGATCAGAAGGCAGTTTTAAGTCTCTAACTGTTGAAAGCATTATTTTTAAACTAAATGACAAAATAAAGAACTAATAAAAAAAAAATCTTAGAAAACACTCCATCATTTAACATTGTGAAATCTCTTAGTTGGATAAACTCCTAATCTAAAAATAGATTTTTTTTTTCTATAAAATTTTTCTTTCTTGTGAGGAGGTTGGTACCACAGATGTGGCTAGTGCTGCCATTATAAATGACAAAATGGCATCATCAATGCTGCATCCTGCTCCCTACCCGCATCCTGTTCCCTAGCTCTGTTTTGAGGACCAGATTCTGTCTTCATAGCCTTCTAATAAGCACGTAGCTATCTCACCATTCTAGTTCCACATTGAGATTTTATAGCTGCATTTTATTGAAACAGCTATGGAGCATTTTATGGTCTCTTCATACTGCAGGATGAATTCATCAGGTTCTGTAAAGATTCTCTCACTCTGTAGAAAGAGCCACAATCCACTTGCTGTTTTATTTTGGAAGAAGCTTTTTGTTGTTACTCTGCACAGCTTGAAAGTTCAAAGCTTCCCAAAGGCCCCTGCAACCTGATGGCCAATAATAAGGCTCTGATTTGTTGGAAGATCACAAATCTGAGAGCATTCCTAGATGATCTAATTTACATTCAAACATGCAGTTTTTCTTTTTTTAATACATTGCACTTGAAATCTAGCTCAAGGAAAGGGTTTTGGCCCAAGACAAAGTTACCCATCACCTTCTCCACTCTTCTCCCTTATTGCATTATCCAGCAGGTCAAGAAAACCTCACTCCTACTTCACTACAAGAACGCACTACAAAAGGTCTCAAAATTCTTTTACCTCAGAGCTAGAGTTGTTTGCAGACACTAGGTAGTTTTCAGACATACAAGAACCTAAAATGGGATAAATACCATCATCTTGTAGTACATAGCAAAAATTTCATGAACATAAACCCCTGATTATTCCAAAGGCAGATTTCACTCTATCTTCATTTTCTTAAGCTAAAATGTAACACAGAAAGGACAAGGTGAAAGAGGCAAGGAAGGTTAAACTTGTTTTTTCTCATAAAGACAATTTGTTGTTCACTGTAACTCAAATCTCTGAGGTTTTAAGGCTTTAATACAAAATTTTAGAATGTTCCCTCAGTCAACAGGAGCATAATCCAAGCACCTCAAACTAAGATTTTTCTTTTTTTTAACTGACACAATGAATATATGTTCTGGCTCACATCAGTGTAACTCCAGATAAACAAGTAGAGATACTACTGATTTACTATAGAGTAAAATAAGGAAGGATAACAATCAGTAAATGTAACCCATATGGAATACAAACACAGAGCTGACTTAGGTAGTTTACTTTTTCTTTTTTTGGACAGTTTTTTGGAATAAACCTGTCAACATAGAAATCTGAGGCCTTTATTATTATTCAGAGTTCATTTGCCGCAGCAGAACAAAAAGACATTAGAAAGCTCTGCAAGTTGTGCTGTTTCTTGGTATTAGTATACACTTTTTAAAGTGTAGGATGTTGTAGTGTTTATGTGCCACTAAATAAAAGGTAAAGAAAAGAAAAATCCTATTCTGTAAAAATCCTGAAATGCAATGTAGAGTCCTTGTGGTAATTCTTACTACAGAGACCTTACACATTTTAATTATTTCCCTAGAACTAGCAAATGTAAACTAATATTTAGGGTGAATACATTTTCCTCCCTCAAAAAAATCTGACATCAGGGCAGGTGAAACAGCTGTTATGAATTCCAGAAAAAAATATTCCGGAAAAAATACTTACAAGTTCTAAACTTTCTCCTGATATTGCTGAAGATCATTTACCAACTGGATAGATCATCTTTAAACTAATCTTTCATGGAAATGCCTGCTTGGAAAGATCTGATCTGACAAAATACAGTGGTGTGGACCAAGGCCAAATACCTTGTTGTAGAGCTGCAAGAACATCAGTAAGAAACATCCTGTTATTCTTTGTAGAATAGAGTATATTTCTGAATAATTTCTCTGCAAATTACTAACTTCAAAGAAAATATTAATCACAATGACTATGATAAACATGAACTTTAACATTTACATTTATTGTGCACCACTGAGTTGTATGTGAAAACTCCTGATCACACAAATAGAAGATCTATAAATGACTAAAGACTTCCATATCTGCAGAACAATAGACAAAAGAGAAGATTATTTCCTTTTATTCTCTGTTCTTCTTCTCCTTTTTTTGTACTGGATTCTGCCACTGCAGCAAAGCTAATAGCACCAATAATTTAATAAGTCTTTCTCATTATTGCAGGTTTTTACTCCAGCAGTGCAGATAAATTACATTTCGTCTTCACTGCCCTCTTTCTTCCAGAAAGTCAAGGAATGATAAATATGAGATCAAAGCATGGGATTTAGTACATTATACTAAACTTGTTGCTGTCCTACATTATCATTTACCCTAAAAAATTTGTTATGTGAAAACTAAAACATACTGGAAAAAGGTAATACATCTGACAAAATCCCTACAATTTCCATATAATTAACTCAATTTCACAGTAGAGGCGGTAAGATCAAAAATGGACAGTTATCAGCTGTGAATGTCTTTAAGTACATATTTTCACTCAGGATAGACCTGTCTTAAATGCTGGATTCACCATAGTATGTAGGGGTGTAGAAACAAATTTTTCTCTAGTTAGTGACTTGTCACCTTTTGATCTTGTTTCTGTGTCACAACAAAACCAGAAAATTTCCTGTGAGACAAGGTGCAAATGAAAAGCATTTTCTGTCCTCTCAGTCAAAGGCACTGTAAGCCCTCAGCAGATCCCAGCAGGGTATGGTCCCAAGCTGCTCTATCTCTAGTGTGCAGGTGTCTGCAAATGGGACCAATATCCTTTTGGCATGAATATGCCTGTTAATCAAATTCAACAGCAGAGCAATTTTTTGTAATTTGTACGTAGTTACTGGTGGGAGAACATCCAGCAGGTGAAATCTACTGACATTTGTAATCCTGCAGATTCTCTTCCAAGTACATCCAATCAGTTTTCACATCAGAAGCCAATTTTCGTCATTTATCAGCAGTTCTGGCTAACCAGAGAGCACCCAGTTGACTGGAAGTTACAAAATATGACGCATCTCTAGAATAAGGGCCAGTGTTTCCCATAGCATTCTCCTGGAGAAGCTGACTGCTCATGGCTTGGACAGGTGCACTGTTTGCTGGGTGAAAAACTGGCTGGATGAATGGGCCCAGAGGAGTGGTGGGGCATGGAGTTAGGCCAGCTGGCAGCTGGTCACCAGTGCTATTCTCCTGGGATCAGTACTGGGGCCAGTCTTGTTTAAAATCTTTATCAATGCTCTGGGTGAGGGGATTGAGGGCACCCTCAGTAAATCTGCAGGTGAAACCAGGTTGGGTGGGAGTGTTGGATCTGCTAGAGGGTAGGAGGGCTCTGCAGAGGGATCTGGACAGGCTGGGCCAAGGCCAATAGTGTGAAGTTCAAGAAGGTCGTGTCGATTCCTGCACTTGGGCCACAAAAACCCCCCACAGCACTCCAGGCTTGGGGCAGAAGGGCAGCCCAGTGGAAAAGGGCATCAGGGTGTCGGTCAAAAGTAGCTGAATGTGAGCTCCGGTGTGCCCAGGTGGCCAAGAAGCCCAGTGGCATCCTGGCTGCATCAGCAGTAGTGTGGCCAGCAGGGCCCCGGGCCCGACTGTCCCCCCGTCCTGGGCACTTGTGAGGCCACACCTCAAATCCTGGGTTTGGTTTTGGGCCCCTCAATACACAAAAGACATTGAGGGGCTGGAGCATGTCCAGAGAAAGGCAATGGAGCTGGGAAGGGGCTGGAGCACAAATGTCCTTGGGAGCCTCTGGGGGTGTTTAGCCTGCAGAAGAGGAGGCTCAGGGAAGATCTTATGGCTCTACAACACCTGAAAGGAGATTGTAGCCAGGTGGGAGTCAGTCTCTTCTCCCAGGTAACAAGTGACAGTACAAGAGGAAACAGCCTTATGTTGGACCTGGGAAGGTTTAGATTGGATATTAAGGAAAATTTCTTCCTAATGGAACTCCATGAAATCAAGTTTAAGCAAACACAAGCAAGAACTCCATGATTCTTAAGCCCTAGAGAGTTGTGTGGGAAATCTGTAGAAATGGACACTGCCGTTTGAAAGACCAGTAATCAATTACTGCATTGACCTACCCTGGCTTACTATGTCCTTTCACTCTCTGGCCTTTCTAAGCAACTGGTGATTCTTACCTATGACTGTAAATGTAAATTATATGAGGAAAGAATCTTTATTTAATCCTGTAATCATCCATCATCTACTGCAGTAGGGCTTTAGGGATTTATTAAAATTGGCAGGTCATGATAATAATATCAGCAATGGTCGGCGGCAAAATTGCAGCTGAAGTCAGTGATATGAAGAAGGAGAAAATCCACATTAAAACAATCAGTACAACCTAAAAGCAAGAGTGACCTTAGAAAAACAGTAAAAGAGCATTCTGCAGGAAAGGAAGTGGAAAGAGAAGATAATTACATTGCACAAGAACAAGCTGATGTGGTTACTAGGAAACTGAGTTATATTTTGAAAAAAATCGTGATCAAGGATGACAGTTTCTTGAACCGTAATTTAGTTTAAACATCAGAACATGTAGTAAATGAAGGTGTGGAAGAAGGTTCGACAGGTGTCAAAGCACTTAAACATGGTAAAACTTCCTTGTTCTCATTGGAAGTATTATTTAAAATAGAAGAACTAAATAGTAAAATAATCCTTTATCTATCAAATACTGAGTATATTTCAAAAAGAGATGAGATTTTACTTTGTTTAAAGCAATATTTCTGTAGAAACTAATCTGATTCAAAATTAGATATTTAATCTTTCTTTCATCCAGTGATAAAAGATGAAGAGAGACCAAGGTCAAACTGTAGTTACCCTATCATACAAAATAATAAAATACTAGAAAAGAGAATATTTTAGCAATATATAGCTAAAACCCAAGATGTAACACTCCTCTGATTTCCCTTCAATGGTTTAACCTAATGCCTGTCTTATTTGCACCACATTGGAAGCAGAGCTGCTTAACACCCAGCTTTGCTGTGGCATTACAGCTGCTTGCTGATGTCGCAGGAAGAAGATAAAAATAAGTTCTATATAAAAGCCTCCAAGTGCAAAGAACTGTAAAATGCATTTAAAGACATCAACGGCATATCTCAAACTTCGAAGAAGAACAATTTGCATTCTGCATTTCTCATGTAAATGTACACTATGAAAAATAATTATAATAGTAATCCGATTCAATGAAAATAAAGTAGTGTAATATTTATAGCCTGTGCCAGAGTTATAATGACTGTGGGGCGAGAAGTGAAGTGTCTCAGCATGTTCCACATGTTTTTAACACTGTTTCTAAAGGCTCTGGAGGCTATTAAATTTAATGAACCCATCTGCTATGAAATAGAGGTCCAAACATAATCAGTTTTCTCAGCGCCATATAATACAGATGGCATTCCATGTTCCACATCCCCAGCAGGAAATTTTATGTTCCTCTTTAAGTGTAAGACTTTTGTTTTTGGTTTTGATGTTTTAAACATCTTTTTGATGTATCACATACAGCATTTTACAGTGTAAATACCATATAGAGCAACGCACATGAAAAGTGTTAATTCATTAAACTATTTCCTTACAACGGTTTTTCTGCGGCTTCAACAACTAGCAATTAGCTCTCTGTAGTAATACTCTTTGCTTAATGCAATCATTGAAAATTGCCCTAATACTGTAAGTTCCAGCATTAGCAGTGGAGGAAAACAAACATGTAATTTATCAAAAGAAGCAGTTTCCTTCAAAAAGTTGCAAGATACACATTCTTCATTACATTCATGTGCATAGGTGCTCCCTGTGAGGAAGCCTTATTTGCATGTTTGCATGGAATGATGCATCAATCATTCTTATTTTAAGTATCTGTATCCCCACCAGGTCCTTATGGGCTTTATTTTCCTGTTCATGCCTCACTTTTTATTTCAGGGGTCTCAATTTGTGTGTTTAATTGGGACACACTACACCCAGACCCTTGTCGTGGTGTGTGAATGTGGGACCTAAGCACAAATATAAATGGCACAACATTCCCTGCACTGGTGAGCAGGAGTAAATCAGATGTGCATTTTCTGACACAAAAGAACAACATCCATTGTTGTTTTGAGCTACATCTGAAAGGCAGTTGGAGTGCATGAATTCTATTCAGTTTAGAGGTCCATTCACTGAGTATCTCCAGCGCTCATTGTGTTTTGACAGTTGACACAGATCTCACTGAATTTGAAACAGTTCATGTGTTTCGTGACAGTTCATTTATTCTAGATCCAGCAGCAAAACAAACACATTAGAAGTGTTTGGGAGAAAATGAGAGAGCTTAATTATGGCAACTGAAAATTTTGGGGCACGGAACTCATGAAAGCCCTGGCTCAAAGGCTTTCTTTTTTACGAGACTGTCAATGAAGGTTTCCACAGACAGTGCCCTGATCCTCAGCATAAAGGGATGTCGCAGCCACCTATAAAGGTGTGCATAACCTGTATTTACTGTGTGCACAAGTGGCTGCATGGATCAGCACCGTCAGTGGCTCGAGCACTGTCACTGCTGCAGCTCTGAACAGCAATTGCGCTCCCATGGGAGCTTCAAGGTGAAATGGTCACAACTGCTGTATTCTTCCAGGGAAATGAATCCAAACTAAAGGCATTCATACAAAGGCTGGGCTGCTTTCTACTTCTCTCCCATATCAGAGCCTTCAAAAGACCACTGAGATCTGTAGGAGACAAAGCAGAGCTCGAAGAACCTTAATTTATGAACAAGCCTACCTGATGGCCTGATATCCATGCATGGGATTTTCCTTCCCTAACCCAATCCACTCAAATGTCAAAGCAAAAAAAGGAAATTCCCATGGGAACTTCAGAGGCAGATGGAGGTGATGACATTCTCTGAAAAAGTCTTGTAAATTCTTAGAGATTAAGAGATGCTGGCCACAAAGGGAAGGTTAGAGCATGTAACCAAATCCAAAGTGGGACTGGAAAAAAAGGAACACAGATTTCTAGTTTCTGTACTAAAAAAAAAATTTAAAATTACTGCATATAAATTTTCTTAGCTGCTGATTAATGACACTTGCTAACTTTCACTTCTGCAGTGATTACCAATATTTACTTAATTTAGATGTATGTGAACATTCTGAACACACTGATGCATTTTAGTGTCTACCAGTACTATTATCTAGAAGTTACTTTTTTGAAATAGAGGCCAAGAGAACATTTTACCCTGATAGAAATACTAAATATACTCACTTATCATAACAGCACAATTAACTTGTGCCACCAAAAGTATTTTAATATATCTCTGGGAATAGAAGCCAGTGGAAATGGGTACTATTTTATTTTTGTTACTTCATGAAAGCTCTTCTGTGCATTGAACACAAAGAAAATTGTGTGAATGGAAGAAGTACTAAACAGCATTTTAATACCTCACCAGAAAGTCCTGAATAGAAAAATATGCCAGCACAAAAGCTTTCAATCTGGAGGACCTTCTGTTATAATTCTGTCCATTACATGTGTGTGTATATATGTATAAAATATATATATATTACCTCTCTGGAACTGGTTAATAATTCTCTTCTGTCAGAAGTACTGTATCTTAAAATTTAAATTTTCATATACAAAACATTTGGATTCTGATGTGACAACTGAGAGGCATGAGCTTCCTATAATTCCTGCTGCATTTCTGCAAAGAGTCTGGATCAGAGTAAAAAGTATGCCTATACAGTACTTGATTTTTCTTTTAAAGGATGAAGATGAATAAATTGAATTTTTTTTATTATATATGTAATAATGTAATTGTAACACCCCTCATAAGCATTTCAGAAAGAGTTATTAAAGGCTTTACTTCAGTGAAGCTATCTCAATTTACTGTCCCATAAGGAGAAATAAGGTTCTTGGACATGTTGCCTTCCTAGGACAGGATCAGTCTCTTCATCAGGAAATACTTCCAAAAAATACCTCCTTCAATAAAAGAAAGAAATGAGGAAAGCATATATATATATATATATAAAAATACACATATATACAAGAGCAACTATAGAATTCAACTAGAATTGAACTAAAATCCATAATGGAATTCATGTCTGTGATAATGTGGGGATAATGCAAATGAAGAATCAACATATGGTCCTCTAACACAGAAGAAAATTACAAAAATCAAAAGCACTCACCATTCATATTATGACAAATCATGACCCGTAATGACTCAGAACACTGTTGTTTGAAATGAACTCAAATTCTGGAGCATCTCAAAATATTCAGTGAAAAATAATTTTCTCTTTTTAAGCAAAGAACTCCTCTGATTGGAAACTGAACAGAGCCAGCATGGTAATGTTTGCCAGAATCTGCTCACAGCTTGAGACCAGCAGCCTGGAGGAGATGAACTCAATGGTACATTAGATACAGAGGATATATTCAGGTACACTTGTGAGGGACAAATTCCTCCAGGAAAAGCCAACAAAGGTCCAAGCAGGTCAAATTGGACACACCAATAAACAAACTCTCAATCACAAGCATTTAAACAGTGGGAACTCAGGGCCAGACCAGTCTTTTTTTATTTCCTGCAGGGGAAAAAAAGTAATGTTTCATCCCATTCCAAATGTGACCATAAGAATGAGATAAAGGCTTCTGTGCTCTTCAGGTGATAATCCACAACACCAAGATATGAACTCTCTGCAATGCTGTGCTTTAATATTCTGATGCCCAGCCCATATTCCTTTTCCTTCCAAAATATTCACTTTTATTGACTTGAAATAGATGCACACATGGTTAAAAGAAGTTGTTGACTACTTTAAAACTGTTTCCTCCCTGAAATACTATGATAGTTCTAGAATTCTTTTCTGCTCACACTTGAAAGCTGTCACTTAGAAATCTGGGGGGTTTTTTTTAAGTATCCATTAGGTCATTTTATTTTCTGAACCATTTCATGCTTGTGGGCCTTAGCAATGTTGAAGGAGTGATCCAAACGTGACCCATTTTTGAGCAGAAAAGTTATACTAGACTTTTCTGTATCAGTGATGTCCAGACCTCACTGTAGGGCCCACGAATCCCATCTGCAGCCTTTGGAGCTATTCCCTACAGCATCTCTGGGCTGTACAGCTGAACAGGAACAGGTAGCAAGACAATTTCTTTTCCTATAAAACTCCACAGTTAAGAATATTCTGCCTGATGCTTCACTCCTGACAGCCCAAACACCCCTTCTCACAGAATTACACAGATTCAACAAAGCTCGCCCACTTGTAGTGTGCATCAAACTGCTGAGTAGAGAAGTACAAATGGAAAAGAGAATAAGTCCAAGGAAAGGTGGGGAATTTGGAATCAGAGGACTCTGAATCAGAAGACAGGAGGCTGGCTGGTATATATCACATTCTTCAATTCCAACATTTTAGCCTGAAGGTATTGGCAGCACTTAAGCTACTGGACTATTACAAGAGTAGCATTTCCATCTATTGTGAAGCTAACCTTAGAATTAGCCCAAGATAAGCCTCTAAAGACTGTTTCCTATGAATGCCTAAACAAGGTGCAATCAGTCCGGTCCCCCACACACATAAATTCAAATTATTTCAGAAATCTGTTTCTCCGACAGCCAGTGACACTAAAGATTATATCACTCCTATGTCAAAAGTCCTGGTTTTGAATGAAATGAGGCTTTACACAGTGATAATAACCAACACGAAATCTTGTGTTTAAAGGAAATACAAAGGATTTTCTGATGAAGGATAAAATAAATTAGCATAGAAGCTGACTGGTTAACACTTCAGAAAGACAGGAAACACTGGGGAGAGAAAAAAGTCTAGGGACAGGAAAAATGGAAGCGAGGAGTCACCAGAGAAGCCTTGTCTCAGTTGCTTTCATCAGCCATCAATCCTGACAGTGCCAAAGGACACACAGCCCTGACACAAACACGGGTTGTTCCATGCCATGTTTTCTGCATATGATGTCTTGACAGAGATTTCCACTTCTATAAAGGTCGTATTTTTTCTAAAGGTAAGTGAAGCTCTTCAGGAGTGCCAAAGCCACATTGAAGAGGCAGCTGTATGAACATTTTGCAGGCACCCTCTTACAGGAAAGGTGAACAGGCACAGGAATAAGAATCCTTGTTTTAGTAGCAAAATTGTTCTGGGAATATTCCTGAATGGTATCAAACACTTAAATGAACTAACTTCTGGCTTTCACAATGACTTTGTCCTGTACAAATACTGGCTGAGAGCAGTCTGGGGTAACAGAGGAAACGCATTGTGTCCTAAGATTATTATTGTCCAACTTCTTTCCGTCTGGATCTTAGTATGTTCCAGCCTAATGTTGCTTGCTCAGAAAACAGCACAGCTGGCCAATTAGTTCTGATATTTGGTGAGAAGGGAAACAGGGAAGACTATTCCATGCTGTTAGGGCACAGTGACACTGAGTGCAACCATGAAAATACAGCCCTGGGAATCTGACCCTGGCTGCTCGGACACCATCGGTGAGAAGAACATTTAAGCTATCTGGAAATGCACTCATATTTCTAACCAGGACAGATCCAAGCAGCAGCCACACGAGCTGTGAAAATCAACAAGTTATGGGATGGACAGGGTTATTTTAACAGCATTTCCAGTGTGAAAGCACTAGAGATGGCCAGGGAATCTGTCTCTGAAAATAACACTCAGGCAGTTGTAGCTGAGGCAGAAGCAAGCCCAGTTTTGTAAAGTGTTCCCTTCATTCCTATTTTCAAGTTTTGTATATGATTACCCTAATTTATCTTGTTCCTTTTTGTGTTTGGATTTGGTTTTATTTTTTTGTGAGAAGACTGATAGAGGAGGGAGGAAAAAGGTAGTTTGTAACTTAGCAGATCATGGTATTTTATTTTTCAGTCTTTTCTTATAGAATCCCACCCATTAGGATCCTCATGCACAGAGAATGCACGTGTGGATATACATATATTTATATATTTGTTTGTGCATAGTGACATGGATTAGTTTAGTCGAGAGTAGGAAACCAAGAGAAGATAAAGAGAGGAACCTGGAAGTATTTTGGCTGCATCAAAAGACCTTTTGTTTGGATTTAAGCAGTTCCATTACAGCTCCATTGTCTGATTTTCTGGTTTTCACAAGATTCCCTCTCTACGCTCCCTCTAGTGTTCTTAAGTTCACTTGTATTTACTCACCCCTGCTGTATTCACTTAGTATTTCACACAACATTAAGTTGTTAATTTTCCTTAGCCTTTCCATAACCTACAGGAGAATAGACTAACTTTTATGGGTTTTTTTCTCCCTGCAAAGATCAAGGAAATAAATATAGATTAACAGGCAAAAGAAAGAGTGAAGTGTCAAATTAATTCTGAGACAGAATCTGTACTTTGTTGGGGGGTAAAGGGGTGACTTGGTGTTGAGAAAGGAGGAAGATTTTGTTTGAAACACTTTTAATGAAGAATTCGTAGGCAGAGAGTTGCACTAAGACACCACTTACCTGAGTGGCTTCCTCTAGCAAATACTCAAACTCCCTTCAATATGCACACACTGATTGCTTCAAGTGTTTAAAAAAAAAAAGTGAATGAGAGCAAGATTCTCCTGGTCATCTCCCCATTTCATGGGATGCCAGAATAACACATATTTTCTGGTCATCTCATCTTATGTTTCAATTTAAAAAAAGAGAACAAAGGGGAGACTGGATTAATACATTATTCTTTAAAAAGAAACAGAGATAAGTTAATTCCTTCTAAAGCAATTAACTTTTTGTTTCTCCATTATAACTGCAGTTTAAGTATTCATTTTACATTACCGATGGCCACAACTGAAGACCAGAAGAGGCCTAAACAATTGTGAAAATTAAATAAAAGCTCTATTCTCCGGGGTGGTTTTGTATAGACTTAAGACCAAACCATCTAGAAGCAACACAGACTCAAAATAATAAGACCCACCAAATATCAGAGTGAAGCTGATGAGATTCTCCCACTCTGCCCATCAAATAAAAATTTAAAACAGAAAGAAAGATATATCTGTGTCATGTGATCTTCTAGCCATTATATTGAATATTTGGCATCTCCTGTACTAAATGGCAGACATTTGTACAAACTCTTGTTCTATGGATAATATGCTAACCAAAGGAATAACATAAGAAAAAGAGAATAGATAAAATTCCATTTCAGACCAATCCATGAAAATGAACAATCTTTACCTGAAAATCTGATTATTTACCACACATGCTCCAGAAGTATCACAAGAGCTCAGTCACTGCATAATAGGAAGCTGTGCTTTAACTCTAAATAATTTCACAAGGATGCCAGGTTAAATTGGATATTTATGACAATCATTTTAATGTATCATCCATTCAATATACTTTAAAAGGCAGAATCTTCTCAGTATTCTTCCCCAAGATATCATAGTTCACTCCTGGATGTTGACCCACCTTTCTACACTAAAAATATTGATTCTTGTCAGTCTATGTGTTTATACCCACACATTCCTTGACATGTTTGAAAACATATAGAAAAATGAGTACTCAATATGATCAATATATTTTCAATGCTCATTTTTGATTAATAAAAGAAATGTAGGTTTGGATGTCATAAAATTTAAAATTATTCTGCAACTTATGTTTGTTTCAGTATTTTCTATGTAATCACAACATATACATATTGGCTAAAGTTCAGTAATATTGAATTATTTGCTTGTAGCATAAAGATATCAAGTCCCAATTCTTACACTGAGTTAGCACATTTCAGCACCAGAGAGCAGATTCACAGTGAGTGTTTCTACCACAGTATTTTTGCTTTATCATGCAGACTTACAGTGCTGTCAATGTATGCTTCAGTCCACACTACATCATGCTCCTGGTCAATAACCTTTGGTCGGCTGAGGACGTGGAGATATTCCATAACATTCTCTTGCACATCAGCCAAGGTAGAGATCTGAGTAAAAAACCCTGTGAAAACACATAATTCCAAGCTATAAACCAGAGAGAACAAACTAAGGAAGTTTTCGAGGAGTAAGATGTGGTTTATGTCTGTTCACGTTTTCTGCATATTTCCAAAGGAAAAATGTAAAAGAGGGATGTTTCATTGGAAGCAGCCTCAAACAGTAATAATTGGTGAAAACAGACACCTGTGGGACCTTTGGCCAGCCCTCAAGGACAGGGTTCCCAACATCCCTATGAACCACTGCACAGTCTGTAATAAACTTTTATTTCCACATCATTTTTTTTGTTTAATGGTTTGGGCTTTTTAATTTTAGTGCTGCCTGCTTTAAAATTTAGAACTGGTATTATCTTTGTCCAACTATCCCTCACCCACTTTGCTCAGTTTCGAGAAACATGCTGGAGTAGAACCACAGTAACAGAATGGAAGTTGCATATGCTCTTGCATATGCACCCATCCCTACAGAATGTGATTTAAAAAAAAAAAAAAAAAGGCATTATGTAATCTACAAATACGACAGGTCACACAAAATGTAGGCTACAACTAGGATTGCTTGGTTAGGTGATCACAGCCTTGCTAATCCTTTAAAGCATCTCCTCTAACCTGACAGCATTTAGAACAGCAAAGGCCTCAGCTATTTGAGCTGTCACCACTTCCTTTTCAGTGCTTAGATGTCAAGTATCTTTAGACGTTAGAAACTTGGCATCTGGAGCCCACATCATGCAAGAGTGATGAAGGACTGACAAATTTCAAGGCTAAAATTTCATCAGGTCCTATTTAAATGCATCACTTGCCTTCATTCACTTTGCCTTAATGAGAAAAAACCAACATGAAAGAGGCCTCACTACAATTTTAATCATTTGAAAAGATCACAACTTCTGTGGAGCTGGAATATTAAGCTTTATTAAGCTTCAGCAGAAAACATGGCAGCTGCAAAGAACTTTTGAGCTTTATTTTTGGAGATGGGGCCAATTTTGTCAAGACTGTAAGGGTGGCATGTGTGAATCTAGAACTTTCTGAATCAATACACTCATAATTCATACATTTCAAAATGGATGTTTGTGCATACATTTCATCTGTGTGTGAATCAAGGCACAGTGAAAGAACAGACTTTATAGTAGAGATCTATAAAATGAAACAAGTTTTAGTCGTAGCTTAATGCATATCTTAAAAATAAAAAGCAGAAGTGCTGGGTTGGTTATGGCTTTTTTAACCTAATTTGAATATAGATGATCTCAAACATTCCTAGTACAGCATTCTTACTCATAGTATAGGATTATCATACTCTTAATATATTCAATATTCTGCTTGAGGAATTTTATTTATTTGATTTTTTTTTTCTATTAAGTCCTCACACAGTATTGTGTGAGGAGTTTAATTGACTACTGCACATATGACTAAGGTTTACCTCTTGCTTCAGAAAGGTGCTATAATTTGTCTTGAGGTTCTGAAACCTTTTTCAGCCACAGAATAAAATGACTGACATAAGTTTAATTAGGAAATCTGTACTTGAAAAATGAGAATTCTATTTTTACGGTTAAAAAACCCCCAAACTATAGTATACTTTCTTGAATCAGTTGAACACTCATGAGAAAAAGCAATGAATATATTATTCTTTCTGAAATTCTGCCTGCTCCAATTTTGGGACCCTAAAGTTTCTCTGTTGTGTGAGTAAATACTTCAGTATTTGGTCCTCTTAATTTAGTGAAAATACCAATACATAGACAAAATATGTTTATTGGCCAACATAAGCTCTACATGTAGAGAACCTCATAAATTGTATATGTACACACTGTGGTTTATAAGGCTTTTAATCAGGGATTCAAAATAATGCACAACTGTGTATTGATCACTCATTTTATAGCTATGACCAACATTTTTCCAAAGCAGTTCAGAGTGACTGATTTTGATATTCCTCTTTTCAGAATTTCATTTGAAGCAGAGATCAGTTGGCACCAAGTGGTATCCAGTGAACAACAGGATCACACCTGCACTCATATACTTAATACATATGAGCACATTATGTCATATATATATCTATATAAAGTGATATTATAATGTCTGAAAAGTCAAAGGAGATTAACTACTTGAAAAAGTTTGTATTGTATCTAAGGTGATAGAAATCAGAACCTTTTTAATCAAGCAGAATTTTGCTACCCATAGACGTTAGAATCAGAATCAGTTAACTCTTTTTATTATCATACTTCATTAAAAGCAAAACCTTAAAGACTCATTTAAGAAGCTCCTGGATACCCATGCCTGGAAAATTCTTTAATCACAGCCTATAAATTACTTCAGAGATAAAGAATGCATTGCTATAAAATGAACATCCTTTCTAATTGTCTCCTGAAATGTTTTTATGTCACAATTTCAAGTGAAAAAGTTTAGCTAAATTACTCAAACAAAAAGAAAAAAAAATAAAAAGAGGGTTGAACTCAGTCTGAAACATTTCAGTATTGTGCCATACAGGTTTATACATGTTACAAGACACTAGTATTGCTGAATTTTCTTATTTTCTTTCTTTTAAAAGAGACCCCTGTGGACCAGGTACAGCCAACATGAGCAGAGGCACCTATTTGAGCACTTATTTGTAGCTATTCTTCACATGGATGGGTATTACTTTAGGTATTTCTCTTTGCAGTATTTCTGAGAATGTTGCCATATCACAATTTAAAAAGGAGTCTTCAGGCAGCATGTTACAGACAAAAGATTCATTCCTTGTTGTAGTATTGAAAATCATATTTCTAAACTGCACAATAGAAAAAACAATTTTAACCTAATTTCCTAAGACTAAAAGAGACAGTAAGCCTGAATTAATTTTGTATAAACTCAGTAAAGAAATAAAGGTTTTAAAGACAAGTGAAAATATTTTTCAATCTTCTCCTAATGGAAAAACCCTGCCAAAATTTACTATATTATAGCTAGGAACAACATTAGCTAATATGCTTTTAGTTATTTTTTACTTTAAATTTAGGTTTTTTGACAATTCATGTTTCTAGCCATGTAACTCACAAGAATTACCTTCCTAAACTGCTAAGTTTACATCTCATAACCTTTACTGTTCCTATACCCAGGTTTAACCACCAGATAAAGACTTGCTCCAAAGTCCTTGAGCGCAGCTGCTGGGGCCATGTCAGCAATAGCAGCAAGCCCCTGCTTAGATTTTTGCATTCCAGCACCTGCTGCTCAGCTCCCTGGTGTGTGAATTATGCCACCTCAGAGTCCCCTCACAGTCAGCACTACCTATTTTTTCCTCCCCAGCAGGAAAATCACGTGAAGGAAATGGGTAAGATTTGGTAATGACAAGCATGAGAGATGTATAATAACGTGGTAAAAGACAGACACTTATGCTCTGCATGTGGGCTGCCTTTCCCCATTACACAGCCCCTGCAATGCTTTTTGGATGGCTTGTTTTTCTCTAAAATGCCCACCATTAGACTGATAACTTTTCAAAATGCCTCTAACTGATTCTCACATCGAGTGCAGTACTTTCGTTTCCCGGGCGCTGCGCAAAAGAGATGCAATACTCTCGCAACCAATAAAATATCAGAATTAAAAAATCCTCCGGGTAGGGACTAAGGAGTGAATTCATTGTTTCGGTGCAGCTGTAAAACTCCCATGGAGGTTTCCCCCTTTCCCCACCGAGGAGGCCTCTGGAGCAGGTGAGCAGGCTCGGTACCTGGCTGCCTGCCACCCCCGAGCCCCCAGCGCAGGGGGCAGGGGTCACGCTAATAGTGGGAATGGATGTGATGGGGGCTTCCTGCACAGAACTCTCCTCTGCTAACACAATAGGCTACAAACTGCTCCAGCTGGGGCACAACCTGCCTCGGGGCTGATCTGTCCTCTGCCTGAGCTGGAGCTGCTATCAGCTCTCCGACACGCAAAGTGTTTTTCTCTGCGTTGCTGTCTCAGACTCCAATCCTTTGTCCATTTTACAATATGCCAACCACACTGATGACCCATAACAAAATGTTTAAAAAAAACCCAAATAAGTAAAACAGAGGCTGTCAAATTACTAATGTAATATTGAATTTTACTGGAAAAAAAAATTAATCCCAGCTGTTTTGTTAGCCAGTAATGCATTAACTCCCAGCTTTATCTCTACGGCTTTCTGCTGGAAGTGATGCTGAGGGAAAGGTAGCGTCTGTCACTTCTAAGTTTGAGATGTTGCTGCTAACATCTGGCACATGCACACTAAGCACCAGGAAATTTTCACCTTTGTTCACTTCAGAATCTTAGTAAATCTTGTTTTCCTTTAAGTGCACTTGCTTATGATGCAGAAGAGTAAATCACTGCAAACTTCACAAACCACTCTGGAGGGATTTTGGGGATCTTGAATGTTTTAATGTATTTAAAATGGTTCAGTGTTTTGCTTCATTAAGCAAACTCCCTCTAGATATGCCCTACTTATACGGAAAAATGTAACAGAAAAACATGCTTGGGGTTTTTCAAGGTTTCCCAATCAGAACCTAGAAGCTAAAGAAGTTTTGCAAGGTGGTGTGAATTTCCCCTGTGACCCATTTTGAAGGAAAGGGCTTCTGTCCACAGTCCAGTCAGCTGGAAACCCTGCAAACAGCCTTCATCTGTGTTGTGCTTCCAAGAGGAAAATCACTGCGAGGAAAATCACTGCAAGGAAAATTGATTTTAGGGTCATTCACCCTCAGTGACAACAACATATTTTGGCCCACCCATGCAAGGAGTAAACTGCAGTCCAATCTTTAGACCAGCTTTACTACACTCCTCATCTGTTGTAATCCCTCATTTCACTGAAATAAAATGGACAAGCTGTAACTGAAAACTAAGGAAAAATCTAAATCTGTACTGTCTGACATGACATGCTGTTTCCAATTGTGATTTTCAAAGCAAAAAAAAAATATTTAATTACTGAATAGAGGTAGAAGATTTTTACATAACAAGCTATCAGAGAGCAGGTATTGTAACTATTAAACTGAGAGGGAAATAAATTTATAGAAGTAACAGTCATTAAGCTGTTTAGTTGATTCATATTAGTAAGACTCTGACTCAAAGAAACATGGCTCTGAAAAGAACAAAGTAGTTTTGTTCTGAATGAAGAATGACAAAGAATTCTGTGAAGAATGACAAAGGTGACCACTTTTCCCCTCTGGGAATAAGGAAGACGTGGACCAGATGATCTACTAAGGCAGCTTCCATTGCCTGGTCCTAATTTCTGAGTTGCTGTACTTAGATCTTTATGAATTTGTGGAGCTGGGCTAAAAAGTTAAAAGATTTTGTTGATTAAATTGTCTTCAAAAAAGATGCTTCAAAGGATTCTTATACTATTATTTAAACTAAATTATGGTGTAATATTAGCTGATTAAGACAAGACTTCAAACTGAGTAATTTCCATCAGCTGGACATAACAGTAGTTAAAGAAATAATGACTAAATGGATAGCACCTGATGCAATTCATCATAATGTAATGTGGCACAATGGAAAAAAAGAACTTTTATTTTTTTTCCAAGAGGAAAAAGAAAGGAAAACCTGAAGATTAATTGGGGTTTGGGGCTGTTTTTTTCCTGAATCATTCTTACTTATACTACTCAATCCTTTTACTGAAGCATCTCAGCATCTTAAATGTTTTAATGCTCTTTTCCTTAAAGGATATAAACCAGTTTTTTTCAATTACACTGTCAGTTCCTCAAGGGACAGGATGTCTGGTGTTTTACATACCATGCCTAACTCTACAGGACTTACAAGTCCTGTTCTTAGACTGCTCTTAGAGTCCAAAATCACTCTGAGTAATAACAGACAGAAGAGAACAAATGCTTTGAAATGAGTTTGTTCCCCAAACAAAAATTTAAGACCACATAGTTTAAAAGCTTCATATGTATTTTAAGGAAGAAAATTTCTAATTGGGGTTTTTTTTTTGCTCCTTCAGCTGTATATTACGAGATAATTAAGTCTTTCCATTTTCTGGGAAAAAGAAAACAACCCATTCTCTGTGATTAGCTGTCAGCAACACCATATCTGTAGAAGAGTCAGATGTGCAGGAGGGCTCAGCAATGGGTTTTGGAAACAAGGCTTTCACAGAAGGTTGACAAACCTTTGTTAGCACAGGCCATCCACTTCAGGTTATCAGCAAATGCAGCTTCTCTTCCAATCAGATAGGTAAAAATACGGACCTGAAAGTAAAATGCAAAAGATAAATCAATTAATAGCGCATTTAAAACATATCCAGTGGAACTTTAGATACAGGTATGTCATTCACAGGATAAACCCCTTCTAAAAAAGTATTACTGGTTAAAATAATAGCCCTGTAAGTTGAAAAAAATATTTTTGCCAGTAACATCTTCCTGACAAAAATGTGGGTTTTGTTCTGGGTAATAGGATGGTTGATCCTTTTGAATGTGTTTAATATTTGACCTTTAACTATAGTTGTGGTTAATGTGTAATTAAGAATAAACTAAAACCACTGGAGTACAAAATGGTATGTTTCAGACAAATCTGTTCTGCACTTATGAATTCAGAAAATTGTTATGATGTGGGAGAAGAGGCACTTAATTAGCAAATACTTCTGTAGATAAAGATAGATAGAGAATCTGCAACACCAGCCAAGCAAATTCCCTTCAGTTTTCATGGTTCATATGACATAATATCATTGTCAGCACAGACACAGGTACCCAGAGGTAGCACTCTAATATCATTTAATTCATTTTCAAATTAAAAAAAAAATCTTATCATTTTTCCCATTAACATTTTTCCTCATTTACAAATTATATTTTCTGTAGAATAGATCAACTAAGCTCCCACAGCATTTTTTTCCCACAGAAGTAGTTTTAAAATACTCTGAAATTCTCCCTCTCTACTGTCGGTTGTGACACTACATTCTCTCACTGCACTTTTATCCATTTTCTTAATGGCCATATCCTGTTTTTAGGCATATGCAGTGATTCGTGTTATCATCATGCCTAGAGACCAGATTCCAATCACAAAACTTTTCCCAGTCTCTCAGACATAAAATACATACAGAACTGAATCATGATTTATATGGTCTAAAAAGTCTACACAGTGATGGTGTAGTGTTGCAAGTTTGAGTCCAACAGTCTGCATAATCCGACTCTAAGGCTCTAAAGAACACAACATTAAACAAAGGAATGGTGCTTTTATGCTTTGTTGATTACTATGAAAAGCATTAATAAAGAAATTCTTTATTCTGCAAAGACACATGAAAGTGCACAGTGAGATTTATACTCTCAAAATCCAGCATAAATCACTGTCACATTTTATCTTCCTGCAAATGATGCTCGAAAATTGCCTGTGATGAGACTGAATACTCTGAGAGATTTATATTTAATGATCTGCTTTAATCTATAAAGAATCAGACTAGACCGTGTTCCTAATAAAAGGAGACCAGCCTTATCTAAACAGATGAGCAGTAAGCATGATAACAGGAACAGGCAACAAAATAACCTACAAAAAATAAAATTTCAACAAACTGGTAACA
Source organism: Vireo altiloquus (assembly GCA_013396875.1). Classification (NCBI taxonomy): domain Eukaryota; kingdom Metazoa; phylum Chordata; class Aves; order Passeriformes; family Vireonidae; genus Vireo; species Vireo altiloquus. The sequence goes on from VZRF01010024.1 coordinate 955,537, forward strand.
TGGAGCATCATGAGGAATGGGCTGTCTCTGTGACACTGCTGCAAGGATTTTAATGATTTTTTACTGAGTATATTTTCTACATCTAGTTTACTCAGTATCTATCAGTTTTGCCAGAAAATACTTTAATAATGATAAAAATACTGCTAATTGTAATTACTTGAAAAAATAAAGGAATCTATAAAACAGAGAGCTAGGAGATGAGTGATCCAAATTTATTAAGTGCTGTTTCCTTTCCTGTCCCGAGGCATTGTGTTTTTTTCTCTACACACTTTTGATGGTACATGTTATACAAGTGATGTTTGCCACTGTCAGCATGAAGTAAAAAGTCTTTTATACAATGAAATATAAGTTACACTATAATTTTAAACCACCCTTTCTGTATTGCTCACGAATTAATAGATTGACTTATTATTCATAGTAGTGTTGTAAGAAAATACCCATGACAGGATCACAGGAAGGTATTTTAGTTAAAATTAAAGCCACTGATACTTTAAAGATTTCCTTCTACACTGACCTTAAAGACACATTAATAGCCATTGCAAATATTGCTTAATACTTCATTAAAAATAGTGAGAAAACCCTCAACACCAGCTCTGATGGAAAACAATTCTGATCATTTGATTACTTCATTGAACCCATAAGCATGAACTTAATTCGCTGTGAGCTTGCAGTGAAAAGCCTTAACCATACACTGCAGAAATATCACAGAATCACAGAAATAACGAAGTTGGAAAAGACCTTTGAGATCACTGAGTCCAAGCTCTGCCCCAACACCACCTCGTCAGTCAGATCAGGGCACCGAGTGCCACATCCAGCCTTTCCTAAAACACCTCCAGGGACGGTGGCTCCACATCTGCAAAAGGGCAGCCCTTTCTTACAAAACAAAGGCTTGGCATATTATTTTCTGCTTTCAGAGACCACAGCAGTGACTTAGGTAATAAATCATTAGAACTGAAACTTGCATGAATAAGTTTATATTCTAAATCCCATTTTTCAAAACAAGCTACACACCTTTTATACTAGTTTTGTTCTTCTGCATAGGTATTCTACAGGATAATTCTGGATGTGTAACACCAATAAACAGGAAAAAAAGTTACTGTGGACATATGTTTACTCCAGATACATAAAAATATAACTAAGTCAGTATTACAGAACTACATTAATTCAGCAAGGTAAGTTCAAACTGCTTCAACTGCTGTCCATGGACAAGACCTGTGCAGTGATGGGGGCTATGTAAGGTGCAAAACAGGACACACAGCATTGTAATAACCACTGAAATTGCCATTGTACATTGATTAGACATTGGGGACCAGGTTTAATAACCATCCATGTTCTCAGATCCCAGGCGAGATAAATGCTGGTAGGTGAAGCTGTTAATAGTGACCACCGAATTTTCTTCTTGTATATGTGAGATAACTGAGTGGAAAGTGTGTCAAATCAGTCCTGCTCTGCAAAATGATTGCATGAAATGTTTATTTTACTCAAACAACCCACATACAGCAATAATACTGAGGCATATGACTGAAATATCTATAATTAATAATAAATGAGAAAGTATAAGGTGTATCTGTCTCATTCTGTTGTTTGTATTTGACCTTGAAGAAAATAACAAAATAGAAACTAAGAGCTTTTATAGGTATATGCACCATATAGACACACACTGATGCAGCTATGTTGGTATCTTATGGTACAGCATAATGTTAGGGCACTAAAAATTCCCTTGAACCCATATGGAGAGAATGTTTCAGTCAAGGCAAACTGAAAAAAATCAAATTCATTACGGGCCAGTCCCAGAAGACCCAGTAACAACATTTGCATCGTCCACATATGCTCTGGCTAACTCAGTATAAGCCAAATGAGAAAAACACCTTTGAATATCCAAGTGTTGTGACTGAATCAAGAGACCACTTCCATCAGAGAAGGAATCTGCATCAGAGGGTGTAAGTACCTCTGACAAAAAACATGACAGAAAGAGAGCCCTTCAGTTCTGGGTAATATTGGAAGCTTTATAAGGTACTTAGAAGGAGACACCTGAATCAAAATATTTTCTGTGCCTGACCTGCAAAGTATTTTATCAACTATATTAAGGCTGACCATGAACTTTTAGGTGTGGAGAAAGAAAATATTCTCAGGCAGGTGACTAGTCTTGAATTTTTATATCCTATCTACGGAACTGAAAATTGTAGATGTCAGATTCACTGAACACAAAGCAAAGCTTACTCCAAGAGCAAAAACTTTAATCTTTTCAATTATACTTGCTGTTTCTGCACAGTAGGTGCCATGGACTGCTATTTTTAAGACAATGTTCACAGAATATGGAGCGAGAGCTCCATAGTAATATTACAGAGAATGAAAGGACAATGGAACTAGAAACTTTAATGGAGCTTGTGACTTTCTCACTTCATATTTTTCTGAAGCAAGAGTTGAATGCCAAAGAATATCATTTGAGATTGATGTATTTTAATTATCTTTAAAACAGCAGCTGTGGAAACCTCCCATATGTTACCTTCTTATTACATCTCATTCCTGACCTGGAAGGGTCACTTCCTGGAAAGAGACTCCATTCAGTTCCTCTCCTTACTAAAGGATTGCTGTATAAGCTCAAAGGGTTCCAAAATGTGGAATGAAATTCATATTGTGCAACCAACTAATTTCAATGGTGCACTTTATGATGACCAGCTTCTGTATGCAAAGCTGTGGATTCAAGTCACAAGCAGCTGTCAAAAGCTTCGTTGGCAACTACTCCCATCTACACGGCAGAGTTAACCAAAATTAAGGCATTGAACTTCCAAGCGTAGTAGTTTGGAGAAAACTGAACACAAATCTTACACTGAGTAGAACACCTAAATTAAAAGCAGATTTATAACTGCATGCATTGTCAGTATTTTTATCTTTCTTTCTCTCTGGTTTTCCAGTCTCTGTTTTTTCACATTCTTGTTGCCTTGCCGAGGGCACAGATCAGTGTTTGGACTACATAAGGGGTTGCTCTCTACTCTTTTTTGCAGTCCCTCAAATTTTGAAAAATAAGAGAATATTGTTAGTAATTTTCTTGCTTTTACATCCAGGGAATATTCTGAAGTTTGAACCTTTAAACTCAGGACAGACGGTTTATATAAAATTTCAGAGATGCATACACTCATCCATTAGTGAGGAAACCTAAGAATGATGACTTAAATGACAGCTATTTCAGTGCTAACCACTTCATCTGAAATATCCACTTAACAGTCTCATCCATTATGTGTGGGCTAATCTGCAGTCCCTGAACTGTCCTCACCTCTGAAACTTCATTAAACTGGCAGCACAGGGAAGAGAATAGGGACCTTCTTCCATCTCTGTTAAGCAAGACAAGTCAATCTGCAACATTCTACACACTGGAACTGTGAATTCATATCTTCATGCCAAACAGCTGGTAAAATAGTATTTCCAGAAACTTAAAATGCTGTGTGGGAGGGGGAATGGGACTTTTGCTTGCAGCTGACAGTGCAGACCTCTGTTTGCAGCTGCAAACTATTTCATAGACACCTTCAGCAAAATAGTCTTTCCTTTCTGGCTCAGCAAGGAATAAAAACAGTCCTGTGGCAAGAGCTATGGAATTTAAGAGGGATATAGGGACAAAATCAAGTTCCCATAGTTATAATCTATGGTGGTCCAGGAACACCTCAGCTATTCTCTGCATAGAGGAGTAAATGGACTGACTGGGAGCAATGGATCAATGTGAGAGTGATTGTCTGGACTCCTAAGCAACCTCACGAAAAATAATTGATCTAACTGCTACGAGGGCTCTCAAGGTGAGAGCTCTCAAGATAGCTTTTCCTAGGCACCTCATGCTTCCCACCCAACATCACGCTGTGCTTGTCACCCCTACCAGATTAGTCTTCAATATCACTCTTCTTCACATAATCTCACCCTCCTAGTCCCCTCTCTCCAGAATCCTTTCATATCTCAGAAGGCACCTCACCTCAAAAGACACCAGTGTGAAAAGGAGGGATTGATGCTGCAGTTGGTTAACCCTGTGTTAAGCAGATGTCACAACCCCACATTTTCCTGGGAGGAACAGTGTGGATGCAACCATAAAGGATTTTGAGAGTCACACTGGATTCACTCATCACAATCAGTAAGATTCACAATAAAAAAAAAAATCTGAACGGGCCCCAGGCCTTTGCACAAGAAACTTTTCCAAATCTGAAAAGGGTAAAATGTTGAACTCGTAAAATGTATCAGTGTGAGATGTATTATAGGTTCTAACTTTAACCGATACAAGCACAAATCAACTCAAAAACAAACATGAATTCCAAGTGCATCTGGTTGTTGCAAAGGGCATAACATACCAGGAAATGAACAGGTATGGGAAAAGAGAAGTAGAAATATAAAGTCACTCTTAAAACTTCAATTTATCTCTAAATGTTTTCGTAGGTTTGTTTTTTTTTTTTACTTCAGTTAAGTTTTTACTATTAAGTATTAAAAAAAAACCCAAAAAACCAAAAAAAAGAAAACAAGCAACTTGAGGATCTATTTGCATTAATAAGAACGCAGGAAATTCCATGAAGACAATGATCTAAATGAGCACACAAAATTCTACTGCAAAGCCCTGAGATGCAACGTAAGACAGCACTACCTCAGTATCTTCTGTCCTGTTAGAGACCTTTGCCCCGTGAGGTGCTGAAAGCCTCAACTTACAGTGCACTCACTGCAAGGAAGCCATGAAACTGAAGACATTACCTCATGAAATTGAATCCTTAAATGTTAACTTACTCAGTAAAAGGTTCTTCATTGTTAATTTTTCTCCTGTAGTATTCAAAATACCTCTTTCGGGAAAGTTTACATTTATACATTTCCTCATGTTTTTTCCTTCCTGCAATTGCACTCTACCCAGATAATTTTACGACTATGTTTTGTGTTATAATGATATTGTAACTCTTTTTGTATTGATATTTTATTGTATAGGGATATTGTGTGTTGTACCCTAAAAACTGATGGGACAGTTAGCAAAAACAAACTCCAAATAATTAAAACGTCTACTTCACTGGAAAAAAAGATTTTGTAAGCAAAACCTGCAACAAAGAAAAACACTCATCGTGAAGCTGAGCCCTGCTTCCCCAAACATCCACATCCTCAACAGCTCTTAGCCAGAACTACCTGGGAAAATTCCAGCAGAAGAAAAGGAAATGGATGCTGCTGTTAATCCCTTGGGGTCAGGGGACAGCAGCACTGTCACACCCACCCATGAGGAGCATATCTACATCTGATCTCTAGGTCTGGGGCTGCTGAGGGTTACTAAAATTCAAACAAGCCACATGTTTTACGTGAGACATCAAGTGAGGCTATTTCTTCTAGCCCTGAAAATGTGCTGACATACTTTGCTGATTTACAGAAAATTATAATGCAACTCAGGATTTACAAAGTATAATTTCCCACTGTGAAAATTCGCTCAATACAAAAGAAATATTGCTAGCAGGGACAGATAGGTTTATGCTGTTTTACACTACGCAAGGAAAGAGCAGGTGATGAGAAAGTGTCCAACTCAAGGCTCATTAGCACAGGGTTTATTGTTTCCCTAAAAGAGTTTGATGGTTGACATGGTTGTGACAAAAACAAGACAGGTTTTTTACATGGGGCACAAGTTTTAGCCATTTCACACATCCTGGATTATTGATCACACAGCACTGAATAAGATCAGTCCCTTCACAGGTGTCACAAACAGCACAACAATAAATAATAGCAGCTTAACAATAAATAATATATAAAGATGTGGCAGTGCAAATAGGTTGTATTAAATAACTATTTGAGAGATAGTATTTAAAAGCAAAACAAAAAAAAAAAAACAAAATATGTCCAATAAGCATTCAACATTTTCTAGGTCTCTTTCCTGCTTAGTGTGCAGGACGTGTTAATGATGTCAAATAGACAACCAATAATGTACGAAGTGTGGTATAACACTATGCAGCTTGAGTGCACTAAATTCCTCTTAGCAGTTTAATAAGTTAATTCAGCAAAGACAATTTTCACAGATTTTGAGAATATTAAACTTTTTAGTTGAGACCATGTCTAATAAATGATATCCCAAAGACTATGCAAAAAAACCCCAAAAGCCTGAAATTATCCCAAACCAACTTGTTGTCTTCAATGTAACTTTTACTTTCAGCACAAGCTATAACAAATTATTTTGAGCCCAATGGGTTCTACTATAAATATTTCAGATATATACAGACAGTGTTAATAAAATCTTTACACAGCACTGCCAAATATTGTGTAAATACTACACATTATTACTGAAGAAATATTTTCCTGATATTTGCTTTTTATATCATTCCACTGGTACATCCAGTGGTACAACCATGGTATAATGACCTCAACTACATAGGGTATAGAGAGAGAGGAAAATTTTAATTCACACTTTTTTAACTTTCAAAAATTACCTGTCATCAGTTTTCTATCATAACAATGATAGAAATAGATTACTATTTCAAAGTAAAATGAAATAGATTTATTGGAGCTAGGAACAAATTCTATGCTCTGTCATCTGAAAAGGAAAGGAAATTTTTGATTCCATTCCTGATATGCAGGAATCTAGGTCAGTCATTACAAACTATTAACAAGCCAAGCCTATATGAGCTACCCAAGCATAATTCAACTACACCTAATATTGACGTTCTTCAAAATCCTGGAGGATTTTCTGAAATGTAGAACATTCATTTTCTTCCTTAAATGCAAAATAGCAGCCTAAACAAATTAATTTGCCTGAATGGAGAGAAGGGGAAGGGATTAGAGCAGAAGCCATGACATAACCAACTTTCTTGGATCTAACTGAAGCTCCTGTGGAAAAAGCAGACTCATACAATTTCTGCTACTACTCTACTCAACTTCCTTGTATATCAACTAATTTTTTTTTTTTTTTTTTAAGAATCCACGAGAAAGATCAAAATCAGACTAAATTCTAAGTAACCAAATACTGCCAATGTCTCCACTTCTGCTATTACACAGCTCCAGGATGTAACACAGAACAATGGTAACTCATTTACAGTGTACTTCACTGTGCATGGTGCAGACGCAGATTAGAGGATGACATAATGGATAAAGCACTGGCCTTTCACCCTTGGGATTTTGTCCAGCCTGCAGTCCTATCAGATAATGGGTTTGGCAATCTCCACTAGTCTCTTTTGGACACTAATCCCCACTACAGAGTCTCTATAATTCATCATATAATTTAATACACCTGGCAACTTTACCACCAGTTCATTCTTTTCTTACATAATGGCCCAAAGTGAAGTCAAGGGTGGTTAATGCTCTGACAACTGGCTATTATCTCCCATAACAGCTGATTTTAAGGGGATTATTGCAGTCATAAACCATTTTATAAAAATTGGCAACTGGGAAAGCAGTGTAAGAAAATAAGGTGATATTTAGAAGTTTTATCACTGATTTTCTACCAATCTGTAATAGAGTTTCTAGCATCCAAAAAATGCTGGAGAGGAAACTTGAGATTAAAGCTACAGATCATGAGCCAAGAATCTGAGGCCTGAACAAGCTGATAGTCAGAAAGGTTTGACGATTTTGAGGTTACAGACGCCTTTTGTCTTTCTCTTTTTTTCTCTGACAAATATACAGTATATTTCTTCTTTATTTTGTCTCAATTATTTGTTCACCTCTTCACTTTATCAGGATTCTTCCCTTTTCAGTTTGAAGTATTTCACCACTTTTGGTATTCCAGTTTCAGACCCACAGCTTTGTTCACAAATCAACAAGGGACTCCTCTGCTCTCCAGATCAATTGCTGAAGATATAAGTGACCCTTTAGGCAAGAAAAAGGGAGCTGCACTCAGTTTATGGGACAAGAAATCAGCTCCCTGGAACTGTGGGAAAGGTTGGTAAGATGAGCAGTTGAGAATCCAGTCTAAACTAAAATGGCATTAACACACAAGCAAGCAGACAACAGTACCAAGGGAATTAGCACACAATTCACACACTGGAAATAAATCTGGCTCCTGCGAAGTGGTAAAAAAGCATAAAAAATTTCACCAGATAAAAGTTAACAGAATGTAACTGTTGTTTGGAAGACATCAGACTGTAGAAGGATAATTTAAAAAGGTGTAAGGTCCTTCTGGGCTCTCTGGTACCTCACAGCTACATCTGTGCAATGTCATTTTGTATCATGCAGGTGCATAGCAGTAGCTGGATGCTTTACATTTAATCAAAAAAATTGCTTCATAGAATAAATTCCATGCACAAAAATATCATTAAAATAAACCCAGAGAAATTCAAACCACAGCCACTCCTGCTCTGCCCAGCAGGCATTACGAAAGTGTCCAGTTTAATAAAATATGATCTGTTTTGTAGAAGCTTGGCAGAATTGTGTTGAAGTGAGCTTCTGTATTTTATGACTCGGGATACCTGTCTTTTTTCATGCAGGCTTGAATCGAGCAAGTTTTCCTTCACTACAAGGAGATGTAAATCCCCCTGGGCAGTGCTTTGAACCAAGCGTTGTGGGTAGAAGTCAATGTGGTGCTGAGCTCCACTTTGTAAGCCTGTGTTTGGTTCTGTACAGCTGAATTTTATGATAGGTTCAATACTAAGTTCAGTGGCAAAAGGTTCAGGTTCTAAGAATCCAACCTGTAACAGGAAGATTTTCATAAAGTAGCTCAGAAAACTGTATGAAATCTACTCAGAGAATGCAAAGGATTTTGTGAATTCTAGATGTAACAGAACCATAGAATATGAGTTGGAAGGGGTCCACAAGGATTATCAGAGTCCAAGTCCTGCACAGGACAGCACCAGGAACCACAATTTGTGCCTGAGAAAAAAGCTGAAGACTTACAAGAACAGAAAAAAAATTGTGGGTAGAATTTTAAGATTATTTTACTTGTTCCTTGAAATACAAAATCAGCCAAAGCAGAAGAAGCTATAAATGCAGATGCTGCCCTGTTGAAAGAGCAGACTCACTGTTTGGCAAACTCTGGTAGGAATGTGTGTTTATTGTTGGACTTCCTGTGAGTAGAAACACTACAACTTCTTTAAGAAAATCTTTCTGAAAATGCTGAGTTAGTGGATAGAAAAATAAATGAGATTTTACATAAAAACTGTCTGCTATGTTGAAAAATATTTAATCCTTCAGACACTATGTATATACACCATGAATTGTTTGAACCTTCAAAGTGCTACAGCAAGAGCATAAAACAGACATGACATTCCTTTATCTTGACATTTTAACCAACTGAAGGCAATTACTGTTCAGACTCATAGTATACCAGTCAGTATTAAAATTGCTATGCCTTTATCTTTGATTAAAAATTAAATGTACCTCTACTTTATAATTTTTGTAGCCCTACAGCATCCATGTGTTCTCACAGTTAAGTGAAGTCAAACTAAATATTTAATACACCATTCTAATTAGCTACAAACTATTACCTGATTTAAGTCTGTAAATGAATGTGAAAAGACTCTGGAGGCCTAATGTTAACCTTCATACACTCCAGTTATAGGAGAGAAATTACAGGCTCTAATTAGACTCTTTAAACTGCAAAGAAATAGAATTTTCATAACCAGCTTATTAAAAAACGAAGACCCCCTTGGGACAGGGCAAATTGCTTCTACCCTGATCCACTTATCCTTGTACAACACCATACAGAAGACTCATGTTGTCTGACTTGCAGCTCATATTTCTCCCAAATTAATGAGCACTCAAATTATTCCAGCTGCCCCCTTGGCACAGGGAAAAATTGAAAATCCATTGCTGCCAAGTGACGTGTATAACCCAGCTGCTAAATAAAATGTGCTTAAGGGGACACAGCTGTCGAGGTGACTATTTACATTAAAATAAGTCCATGGATACAGAACAAATGTCTAAAGACAGAAACAGTGTACAGCACTTTGTTTAACCCTTGAATTTAACCAGGTCACGAAAATTCGCAGCATCATTTACAAGCTAAAGGTAAGTGCATGGTCTTTTGACCTTATGATTTATTTCTTCCAATTTGTCTAACCTTGGGAAAATTCTGATTTTCTTCTCCAAAACAGGTAAATTCAGAGGAATCACATTAGAGAGTAGAATTCACAAGACAGAAAGGACAGCTGATTTTTCAAAACAATTCTACTTAAGAAAAATACAGAAAATTTAACTCCATTTCCTGCTCTCCAAAGACGTGCAGTGTGATGATAAGCATGATCTTTGAGGCAGCAGAACTGAAAACGATGCTTACAGAGAATTCACACAGACTTGCAGAGTCAAAGAGAGACTACTAACTTCTTTTTCCCCCTAACCTACACAGGCTGCCAACTCACTTCCACACGAAACTGAGGATACCAGGTATTATCTTTAAAACACCTAACAGTATAAGAACTCTGTTCTGTAAGAGTTAACTTTGTTCTAAAATGCTCTAGGATGCCGTGGTTCATTTTTAAAATGTTCTATAAACCATGACCGTAACCCAGCTGACTTGAAAAGCGCCAGTTGCATACAAACCTTGGGATAAGAAGGGCCAGTGCAAAGTTTCTCTTTGCTAATCAGGAATACTTGGCCAGAGGACACCTTGGATCTAGGACCATAATCTAAATTCAAATTTTAACAGTCAAAAACATTTGCTTTGCTCAGCAAGTAAGTGTGAGGCCCAAGCCATAACAAAATGTGAGTGCAAGCAAATCCTAACAAGAATTGTACAGAACCCAACTGTAGAGAAGGTTCAATTAGTCAAAGGTTTATTTATTTCAGCCTTCACCAGACAGTTTAATTTGAGTAGTTACTATGACACAAGCATTTTTAACTATGGGATTAGGAGATGAGGTCATATTTGGAAAAAAATGGTAGATAAGTAATATGTGTTCAAATCAGTGAAGCCTGATAAAATTTTCCATGAACTGCTGTAGAAACTAATCAAATTAATCTTTAAAATATTAGTGAATATTTTTAAGTTCTGGGAGTAGCAAAGGAAATGCAAAGGACAAGAAAAGGGAAACTTGCTTTTAAATATTTTCAAAACCAAGGAAAAAAATCAGTAGATTTACTTCCTAGATGTTACTACCTCAAAAGACACTAGCAAAAGTGATTAAGCAATTAATTCACAGTCATATACAACACAATAATGTGGAAAGAAACAGCCAACACCAATCTACGAGTAATTCTGTTTAACCAATCTTATTTCCTTTAATAACAAGTGTCTTTTGTACTACACAGGTGAAAATAGGAAGAGAAAGATATCCTGATGAAGTTCTCTGAGTATTTTTAGGAGAAGTATGGCCATTCTCACCCATCTTGGACTCACAGGCAGGATGCTATCCATGAGAGCTTCCAGTTGGGTCTGATATAAAAATGCCACAGCACACTATGTGCTCAATGATGTTGTTTCCCTTAAGGACTCCAAGCCTAATGAAATGAACATAAGGTGAATGCACTTCTCAGACAGCTGTGCTCTCCAAGTGGATTTATTATTGTCATGTTAGGAAGAAGATTTGGTAGAGGGGGAAAAGATCTGGTCAGCATCAAGTGCAATTTAACAATTTGATTGAGGATTTAGATGAAGAGAGCCCTTAAAAGTTTGTCAAATGACATGAAGCTGGAAGTCATTCCAGACCCCTTGGAATACAGAATTAGAATTCAAAATAGTATTTGGGAGGAAGACAAACAGTCTAAAATTGACAGGATTAAATTTGTGTCAAATGGAGAGAAAGTTCTAATGAATGGGTGAAAGATGAGGAAGAACTTAGTGGAGCACCAGAAAAATATATAGATTTCAGAAAGTATCACAAATCCATTGTGGGTCAAAAATGGCAAACTACTGCAATAAAAGCAAATATCAAACACTTGCTGGATGTGGCTGAAGGAAATGGCAATACATACTTGACAGGAATGCAAAACAAAGGAGGTGGTTATTCAGCTTTACCTGAGAAAAGGAGAAATGGAAAAAAAGCTTTAGCTGGACTTGTTGTGTAGTGCAGGACCTGAGACAGTTAAAAAGGTCTGTGATAAAGTAGGAACCCTACATGTACACAAGAAATGGGGTTTTACATCTTACCATTAGCTATCCTACACAATTTTAAAAGCACTATAACTGAGAATGTCATCCAAGAATAAAACACATTTTACATAAGGCTACAGACATTGTAACACAATGATCACCTTAGTTAAATACAAAAACCAGATTTGCTTTACTGTATTTGTTAAATCTTCTCTGACTGCATCCTGAAGAACTCCTTTAAGATTTTACCTGTGGGTGACTGCAGGTACTGTCGTTAACCCTTATTTTAAAATGTTAACAACACACTGAGGGTTTTTTTCTGTCAATTTGAATTCACCCATGTTCCAATATTTGTTAAACAACAGCAGTTGAGATGTTCATAAAGAAGTACTTTGGCTTTTTTAAACCTGATACTAGAGAGAACAAAGAATGAAGATCTGAACGACTATGGACACTAAATATGACAGCCAAGAGAGGTCCATCCTCTGAGTTCACAGCTAAATAAGTTTTTTTCTCTAACGGAATTCACAAGCCATGCTCGAAGTCCTCTAGTTAATTATAAAAACATGCTCTGTTTGCTCTCTCCATTTTCACTGCTGGTTATGCATTGTCCAAACCATACAAAAGTATGCAGTGATGTCACCATATGTATCATGGAGAAGAAAAAACAGATGAATACTCTATAAACACTTTTCATTCTTAAAACATGTAGCCTAAACAAAGGGCTTCCTCCTCCTTCTTTTAGAGAAACATGGGAAGAAGGAGAACTGAGAACTAAAATGAGGACATTGAGCACCACACACTCATATTGAACTTGCATTTAACATTAGGAAACACAGGAAAGTTAAGTTAGTGGTGAAAAATGGGGAACTCCAAATTAAAAGGATAAAAAGGATTTATTTTGCAGAAGAATTTTTGACACTGAGTAACTGATTTCTTAAAAATCTTCCTGAAATGCTACATCACTGTATTCATTTTTCTTTACAGCAGTATTTTCTGGAGAATAAATGAATCTATTCAAAAAGCCCCCTTTTCTGATATTTTACTGCCTCCATCATAATGCCCATTACAAGATCTAAAATCACATCAGCAATTCCAAACTCTAGAACATTTTTAACCAATGGAGTAATTTAAAATATCTAAAACCCCTCAAATAAATCTATAACTTTTTAATATGAATTTTGTATTAACACTAACATAAATATTAATATGCAGGTGCTTAATGCTGCAGGAAAAGTAAGACTCTTGGAGTAGGGATGTAAAGACAAGAGAACAAAGTAATGCCCTCAGTGCCAACAAGACAAGACAAAGAATGAAAGTTGGAAGACAAGACAAAGACAGGATTAAAGAATAAAATAGCTTACAGCAGAAGGAAGCCAGTACTTTTGAGAACTGCAAAGGGCAGAGTTGCAAAAACTGCAGACTGGACTGAAAATGAGACATTGAGAGCTCAGTGTGATGAGAAGAATAAACATCGTTAATGCAATGTCAGGCAACACAGGGACACAGTGCACAACAGAAACACAAACAAAATCCAATAAAAGTAAAGATTAGGAAGTCAAGATATGAGCCTAAAATTATATCTTATTATCTATGTCATACATTTATGTGACATCATATCTACCCACGACCTCATATGAGAGCAACAAGCTAACACGAAAACACAGAAGAGAGAACAGAACATGAGGGCATGCAAGCTTTCTCTAAAAAGTGTGCCTCGGGAAAGGGAAAACTAGTGTGCAACAAATTAAGACAGAGATTTTATTCAACCTTTTAATGAGACAGTCAGTAGTGAAAAAGGGGTTATTCAATCAAAGGTAGAATTGGGTTAATTAAGCCAGTCAACACTGAACACATGGAATTAAATCTCTGCCCAGCTGAACCTGAGGGTCCAGCAGTGCCAGGGGCCCTGCAGCAGGGACAGCTGGCACAGAGGGAGGGTGGATTCCCCAGGATGGATCCTTCACCCTGGCATGGGGAGACAAGAAATGCAGGTGGCTACCAGAGGAAGAGGAATGGCCAGCTGGGGGCAATGAAACTCCAGGAATCCTGGTTGATGCCAGAGCAAGAAAACAAATGTAGCTCTATTAAAATTGCTTGCCAATCTGTCCATCATCCCCTTCCTGTTCTTGTGTCCAACTCCACAATTCCTCTGGGCTGGCCACTGCCTTTCCCTCCACAGGAAAAACATTCGGTGTCTGTACTCTTCCCTGTCACCATCACGCACAGCATTTAAGAACTGCTGTATTTAAACACTGATCTGAAATAAAGATATCTGAACTGAAAACAGCAGCTATTCTTGAAAAAATCCATATATGGAAACTTAATTCAGAGTACAAATACTGATCTTATCAGTTAAATCTCCTTGGAGGTGTGAGGATAAGAATACCTGCATGAGAAATTCCAAAAAAATCATTCAAACTCTTATTAAAAGACACTTCTCAATACTGCCACACTTCGGCTGTGGTGCTCTCTGTGCTACAGATATATGAGATAAACTTGTAAATCCCCCCCAGGTTCCCTGAAGAAAGAGGAAGGAATTGGAGGCCCTGGAGAGAAAAGCACCTTTATTATTTAGTCCTTGTAACATTTCCTCTGATGTCAACCATGCTGCTGAAGTGAAGCACACAATTATGGTACCATTACAGTCACTGAAATCAGAATCTGATTTCTCTGATTTTTCTAGACAAGTAATTTTTATTTACTTATTCAAAGTTAAAAAAAAAAAAGTTTACTTAAAGATTATCCACTTTAATAAAACTTCATATCTTTTTAAGCTGCCTACAAGAGCTCCACCATGCTGAAATCCAACAAAGGTGATAGAGGCACAGTGCTTTTCTGAACTGGAACACATATAAAGCTCACTTGGGTACAGGAATCTCACAGAAGGATAAATACAACTTTCAAGTAACAGTGCATTCATTTGAGACAGCACGCAGCCACTGTCATCCCTCAGTTTAGAGCTGCCAACTTTGACACTTCAGATTTCATTTTCAGAACAACCCTGTGGCCCTATGGATGCAGTTTAGAGTGGACATGAAGCACCCACCATATTCAGGTAACACTTACTGCAAATACAAGTCACTCACCAATCTGTAAGCCCTTTCCAAACCCTTTTTCCTGGAAAGCTATTAAAGAGATTTTACTGCCAACTGCCTTCTCCTACACTGTTCCTTTTCCTAACTCTTAACTTCATCTTTCAGTGTTGTGTGATATGTGTTATTCACTGTCAGACATTTCCAAGATGAGGTATGTTCCTAGAATTCTGTAATTTCCCATAATAGCAAATTTCCACAAGTAACAGTTTTTTGAAAGCATCATTAGGAATAGATTAAGTATATGAGTGTAAAACAAAATTCAATGCATTCCTAAGACAAGAGACATACAAGAGGTCTCTAAACATCCCGAAAAATGTTGGTATTCAGGAGAGCTGCACATGGACTGCTAAAATACTTTCCTTTATTTGTTGTGATTGTGCATATGGAGCCATTAGTCTCAGTCAGTCGTCTCAACTCTCTCCTCAGCCAGCCAGTGCTATTGATTATCTGGGCCACTGTCAGAGGGAGATTAGGACAAGGCTGACAGTTTGCTGGCTGATGTTGAATCAGGAGAAAACTCACATGGTGCCAGTGATTCAAGGAAGAATTCAGCTTATGTACTGAAAAGGATCCCTTCCCTTTTCATGCAGCATGTATTCCTACGTTTGTTTTACACATTACTGACACGGGGGCTGCACCAGCTCCCCCCGCTGCCCTGGAACCAGCAGCTGAGCCCAAGAAAGCTTTCTGCATGGGCAACTAGCCAGGGAATTACAACCATTTGTTTCAAATGTTACCCTTTCTGCAATCGGTCATTTTCTCAAAATCAGGTTATGGCAACATATTCTGCACAGAAAAGTATCTTGACTCAGTTCAACAGTAAAGGACAATACAGAATATAATTTCTACATTAACTTCAAAATGAAGGTTGAATCTTTCAATCCCAATAATTTGAACAATGTCTATTTGAGAGTCTCATTAGGATTACTCCACTTGTACAAGTGTTGAAGCTGCCCTGACCTTCATTCAAAAGAGGTTTGCAATAGAGCATTTTCCATTTGAAACTCTTATTCCACCATCTGCCTGAAATTATCCAGAACCAATGACCTTCATAAAAACATAATAGAAGAGCCATCTTATTATGGAGACTTCAAGCAAAGCGAGTCCCTCAAACACACACAGATAGGAAAAAAGTTTGCTGTTCTGCTGGCAACTTAATATTGGTTTAGCTATTTTATGCAAGGATGCCCAAGGCATTTTACTATTACCTATATAATAAAAATGTAATAACAAATTTATAGAAGGCACAATAATTGGATAGGTGAATTCATTGACATTTTGCCTCAGGAGATACTGGTTGAATTTTACACCACTCAGAAAACTGACACCCAGACAATAAAGAATAATGTAGGGATCTGGGATTCAAAGTCCTAAAATCTGTTCCTTTTTCTGCTGGTAATGTCCAGAAAGTGTCCGCACAGGTCTGTCAAATATCCTATTCACTGTGACTCAGTAAATGAAGAGCAAATTTTCCCATTTGGGCTGTCTTTTCATATGAATACACATCATTACTAAACATCACAGAAACAAAGGATGGTATGAGAAACAGAATTTGTGTCTACCAGGAACGTTTGTGACTATCAGAGCAGCATGTGGTATGAACATAAACCAGTTTGACATTACAAGAGAGAAAATATATGTTAAGTAGTCGGTGCTATTTCTGGCTTACTCCATGCTAGCATTGATCCACTTTCATGCATTCTAAATAGAACCAAAATAATAATTATTTTAAAATTAAGATGCCAGCATTCTTCACTGAACAATTAAAAAAGTTTCACTTGAAAGGATTTAAACAAATGAAAATAGTGAAAGAGAAAAGTACTTCAGTGTTTGAATTTTAGTCTGACCTATACCTAGATAATAGTACTCAGTACTGACCAGTGAACCTATACGTCAATTTGCTATAAAAAAATTTAAATTATTGTGTGTTCTATTGCTTTTCCTGCTATTTTAAGCAAACAGTCATGGATACATGATATTTTCTTCCTGAAATTTGTTTTCAGCATTGATAATTTATCTGGTAAATTTTATTTCCATTGAATTTTAGAGCGCTACTTTAGCCTTTAAGCTGTCTAATAAAGCAGAATTGAGCTTACCATCTGCTTGTATGAATATGTGGCATTTTTATTCCAATCTCTTAAAAGAAATCCTTAATTCAACTGACTTTTCACCCATTCTTCAGTCCTTTGTTTATTACCAGGATGTCAAAGCAGACTGTTCAATCTCATCCTGCTCATTGCTTTACAACTTAATTTCTGTCCAGTCCATTCTACTAAAATTATTACCTCTAATTTTACCAAACAAAAAAATGCAATTGCTATGCTCTGATTTATGTCTATCAGGAGAGACATTTTCTTCATCTCTGTTTTTGTGCTCTGTTGTCTCACCTTGCTAAAGCCTGTTTTTTTCCACTGAGGTAACTCTCTGTTGGCATTCATGATATTTCTGCCCTTGAGTACTCAGTAGAATTATTTATCTGCTTAACTGCTTGCTGTGCTGACCTGGATGGCACAATACAAAACTTCACCAAAAACCAAACCTCTAAATAGGAAAATTGCAACAGTACAATATGTCTCGCATTAGAAAACTCCTCAAATGTCCCAAGGTCTTTTAGAAATAAAATTCACAGTCAAAATTACAATTCTCAAAAAAAAAAAAAATTATTTTCCAAAAGATATTCCAAAGCGAGATAATTAAAATTTAAAGAATGCTAATAGCATAAAGCAAATCAAGCAATAATTTTTCACATATACATTTTCATGTCAAATTTTACTTTATTTCTTCAGGAGTAAAATCATCACTGCTATCCCATGTCATTTCTTCTATCTAGCAAACCATGCATTATTTCCATGTAAAAATATCCATTTTTCAAAACTGTAATTTACCAACATGTTTAATTTACTAACTCCAGAGCCCCTTTACAAACAAAATGGGTAACAGCTGATTTTTAGTCTAGGTTTCACTGTTTAATAAAACTACTGAAACAGGGCTATTATTTGTCTCTAAGGGCCAGAGGAAATAATGTATCTACTCTTGTTTTTCCTTTGCCAGTGTCTATCTCTTTCTTTAAACAATAAGCCCTTTTTAATCTTTGGTTTTTGTTTAGGAGTTCAAGAATCAGAATGTTAAAATTGTATTCCTAGTTAAGATTACAAAAAAAGATTTATTTATTTTATTAAAAGGATTCACAATGTGTTTGAATAAATCAAACTTAAACTGTATCTGATCTGAAACTGAAAGAAAAGCTGCATCAGCACATCTCCTTACCATCTCTGATTAGGGGGGGAAAGAATTTTAAATGCTCAACCAATTCAAAAGCCACGAGGTTGAAAATAAATGAATTGCTGAAGACCTGGGAGAGCCTTTTCCAATGCTGACTCCCCACCAAGAACTCACCAGCTGGATAAAACTTCAGAATCTCCTGTGATTAAAATGTTTAGGTTATGTCTTAACTTACAAACATGCATTTTAAAGCATCCTGTCCTAAAAGATTTAATTGATCTGTCCCCTGTCCAAACAGCAGTCCCCACCTTCTTGCATACTTTGGCATAGGTTGGGGGTGCTAAAACTGCACCTTTCATGCTCCTCTCCTCAATCAACACATAACCCATTATAAACATCTCAAAGTCCAGCCTGGCAGCTATCCCAAATGCTCCAATCAAAGACATTTTGTTCAGGTTTATCCATTCAGTGTCAGGTTTATTTTTGTTATTTTTTATGGTGATTTTTGTCTCTGGTAGCTGTAGAGATCTCAGAGTCAAATGGGCTGCTAATCTAAACTCTACGGGAAGCTATTTATGCATTTCCATAGAATATTAAAACTGGCATGCAAACCTTTGGCTGCATGGACACAGCCTGCACCTACCACATCACTGGCAACAGGTCAGACGCCCCAGATATTGCTCATTCAACTGGGGTACCAAGGAGTTGAATAAAATGAACTTATGCAGGCAGAACTGCAAAAAATGTGCAAATCTGTTGGGCTTATTCATCCCTCCATTTAAAGAAAAAGCCAGGATATTCAAAAGCTCAAAGGCTTTAAGCAGTCTGTTGCCCTCAAAAAAGGGCAAGAAAAGAATTCAGAAGAGCTCGTTTCTAAGGCAGGATCTTCAATGACTTTTATTTGTTTAAATACTCTGTGTTTTAACCACGGAGCAGATTTCATATATAGTGTTTGCAATCCACAAAATTTACAAAACACAACATTTGGGTGAAGCCAGGGAGCACAACTCATAAAAGTGAACGGTGTGAAGTTTTTATGAACAAAGTTCCTCAGCAGAAACTCGGCTGACAAATTTTTATTCAACTTTACAAGGTAAATCACAGTGAAAATATATCACAGGGGAACTTGAATGATAAATTTCTCTAAATATCTATAGGTTGTGGTTCCAGGCTCCTGAATAAAGCTTAGGAAAATATATAGATAGATCTCTACAGAAACTTTTGCATGAAACATCACTAAAAGGCAAAGAAAGCTGGGAACCTTTCTGCATAGCAGAAACTCCTTTTCTAGTTGGTAACTACATATATTGTACCAAATAATTAATTCCAAATACTGACCAACAGTGCTGCTTGCTTTAGAGACAGTGGGACAAGATCTTTATACCAGAATTCACAAACTCAGGTCCTGAGATTTTGCACAGATATAGAAAAATATTTCATCTTATCTCCTGGAATTTTTTCACAAATACACTGCACAAACCCAAATTCTCCACCCAGTCCTTCTTTGTTCATCCAGGAAGTTTTTCCAGCACAGTTTAAGGCCACTGAGCTATATATGCCTGCTATGTACCTGGTTTTTCATCCTCTTTCAAAAAGTTAGACAGAAACATCACATGTATTCTCTGATTTTATTTTTCCCTGCAAAGAACAAGCAGAGAAAGGCCTTAAGGTGGCCTCAGATACTCCACATGCTGGGGAGCTGGTGAAGCAAAAAAATATACCAGATCCTGCATCAGTTTCTGATGCAATCCCTACATCCTGAGGGGATACAGCACCCAGTGCCTTCCTCCCATCATGAAGTCAAACTGCTAGTGATATATGAGCTAATGAGAAATTCACAGTCTCCTGACACACAGTTTTGTCCTAAAGGTTTGTTAATGTCACAATATTTTTTTTTAATTATTTAATGAAGATGATTCAAATGGTTTTTTTCCCTATCACTATCCTTCCATCTTGAGTATGTGGTGCCAGATTTGGTTTCTAGGCACCCTGAGCTCAAATAAAATTAAAAATGAGGGCAGTAAGGTTAAAAGGTGTCAGGACTTAGTGAAATTACTTATGGAAGTAGCAAACTCAAATACAAGTAAACAGACAAGGTCACAAATTAAAAGGCTTTTCACAGAAGACTCTGAGAATATTCCCAGCACACAAAGCTAAGCACATACTTAAGCCTTTTCAGGATCACAGCTGCATCCTGACATAAAACAGAAACAAAGTCAAAAGATAAATAAAAAGAAAGTTAAAACTGCAGCAATTGCACTTGGGTTTGTATTTAATATATGATTCATAATCGTTGTTCGTAATCATGAGTAATTAATGAACAGTAATTGCATTTCTCTCCAAATTAGTTGCTAATTAATTGAATTGATAGTGGACATTAATATGTGAACATTGGGTAATCTTCCGTTGACTGCAGCAATGTAGGAGTATCTTTTAAGATATATCTTCACCTCATTTTGGATTAGTGAGACATGATTTTTTAACAACATCTACTGTAAAGAGTTCTTAATTTCTGAATAATGCCTTTTAAGTTAAAAACATATGTAAATATTTAATAAGTACTTAAGTATTACCTGTAACTAATATGAATAAAGAAAAATTTAAAAGAAGTATCTAAAAGTTGCATGAAAGAGTCACCATTTTTCCTCTCTTTTTGTAACTTTACAGAAGAAAGAGTTTGAAGTATGCAAAAAAAAAAGAAACATAATTTGAAGGCTGAGTAAAGGCTTAGTGCATATCAGCATGAATCAAACCCACAAATGTTGAAAATTACCTCCCTTTACAGCTTACAACACTTCTCACTCCTCTGAAAACCCGCTTCACTTCTTCATCCCACCTTCCCCACGTGACAAAACACTGCTTGTTCCAGTGACAGTATTTACCTGGTGATCAATTTACAGATTAAAGAATTAGCCA
This sequence comes from Vireo altiloquus, assembly GCA_013396875.1. Classification (NCBI taxonomy): domain Eukaryota; kingdom Metazoa; phylum Chordata; class Aves; order Passeriformes; family Vireonidae; genus Vireo; species Vireo altiloquus. Next base: position 976,717 of record VZRF01010024.1, read on the forward strand.
AAGCTACTTTGCATCCAATCACAAGAACATTGGGTTTGAGAAATCTCCTACTATTATTTAATTATCATTATAAAAACGCACCTCTCCCTCCACCCTTTATGAGCAAAGTTCTCGCAGGATAAGGCTCCCTATCAACAACTGGTACGTACCAACTCAGGCACTCCCTTCTGCCCTCTTACTCCTTCAAAATGTCAACCATGTGATGTAAAACTTCATAAGCTCTATATTAACATACCAGTGAAAACGTCTGATCTATTACATGCAATTTGGGCTGCTTGCTATTCCTCTGCCCTATGCAAGTTTGAATTATTTTCATCTGTTATCAAGGGACCAATGACCCCTATCAATTTTTCACTTACTGTGATAACATCATTGCCATGCACCAACAATAAACTCTCTAGATTACAGGCATTTTCAAAGGTTTTCTCCATCAAAATAGAAACAAACTGTCCAAGGGGGCAGCAGACCATAAAATCCCAATCTGGACTATGTGCAGTTTTCTAAATGGCAGCAGAAAAACAGAAGCTGGAAATTACAGTATCACAGCACAGTAGCCAGTGGAAACTACCCAATCAATATCCTGGCAGCTGAACTTGCCCAAGGCTGCCGAGGGAACACAAGGTACTGAGCAGAGAGCATTACAAGGTATTCTGAGCTGATCATTAAATGCCTGACAGTCTCCTCACAAGCCTGGCTTGCCCAAGTTTACCCTGTTTGCTGACATGGGCTCAGATTGGGCTGAGCCAAGACAGAGGAATGGATGATAAATCAGCTGGAGAGAGCAGCAGCATGTGGTTATGGCAGGGAAAACCCCAGTGCCACACTCCATGCCAGAGGAGTGAGACATGTTCCTGCTCTGAGCTCCCCCATTACTGCTGTAAATTAATGAAATACATAAGCCCTCAAAATCTAAACAATTCAATAAAAATAAATCAAGCTTTGCAGAAAATTCAAAATACTTAAAACTGACAGGAATGCCCTCTTAAAACCTTTGGGCTCATTAAGAACCTATTACTGGGTTTTGGAGAAGTCAACAGAAAGTCACTGATCCCTTTGTCATCTACCCCCTAGAGCTGCCTTCTTCTCCAGTCAAAAGTCAATCTAAGAGTCGAGAAAGGGCCGGAGCAGATTTATGCTTCAGGCAGGATAGAAGGAGCTGCACATTAACAGAAATACTCCAGTACTTTTTAATCTAGCAAGGTCAAAGCACAGCAATAGCAAAGACACTGCAGAAGCACAAATGCAGAGGAGCTGTGAGAGTCCACCCCAGGCTCCCCACGGGATCTGCACCAACTCTTGCACACCTGATGCAGCACTCCCAGCTCTGCAGGAGCCTTTCAGCCTGCCCTGCCCTGCCTGTCTGCAGTGCTGCCTTTCCTTCCACCCTCAGAAAGCACCCCCAGGTTCTCTCCCGAACTCCAGAAATGCCACGGCGAGGATTTGGAGCGGCAGTGTCGCCATGAGAGGAGAGCAGCAGATGAAGTTAAATGTGTGACCTGTCCTGCAGCAGGCAGTGCCACATTCTCTCAGGGGTCAGAGGAGCTTGCTGGGGTAGGACAGCTGTTAGTGCAGGGTTCCTCCATGAGCACAGCATTCCCACGGGAATGCCATCCCTCCTGAGCGTCCTCTCAGCTCTCTGCTGTTGTTGTGGCCACCAGAGGATCACCTCTGTGAGCGTGCCTGGCCCATCAGGTCTGAAGAGAGATTGCCAGCATTAACGGGGATCCCTTGGGCTGCAGGGTTCAGCAACCTTTAAGATCAAACCCACTGAAGTACAAACAGATCCAAGAAGTAATTTACAAGTAATGCACTTAAACATCTATGCTGGCTCCTGGAGGGTTTACTTTGCCCTATAACCAAAGCTGCAGTCATGTTGTACCTCTATTATAATTGTGTAGTCATTACCAATGGAATGGGATCCTAGCTGTATTTCCACTTCATGGATTTTAAAAATCAATAATTTCTAACTCACTGTAATGTATTTTCTCTATCCATAAGGCAGAAATTTCTAAAAAAGTATTTTGAGGACTTCAAATACAAACAGTCCATAAAACTGAAGAGTCATTTGTTATTATCATCTGGTCAACTGTGAAAATTTCAAAAGCAATCAAAACATTTAGAAGATATTTTAGAACACTTAGAAGATGTATTTTATTGAGTTTATCATAAAAGCCTAGAGAAAAAAATGCTTCTAATAAAAATGTATAATAGGCACAAAACTTCAGTTGTACAGAGAATATAATTTTTAATTGATGAATTCCAGTACTCTTTTAAAGACAATTTTCTATGTGATATTCAGAACCAGAGCATTTCATTCTACTTTTAATTTTGACATCCCTATTAAAATTCGAAGCGTTTGATTTCTACCATCAGTATAAATATGTTTCTCTTTTTAAGACTGCATATATATTGAACAGACAAAATCAGAAACATGAGAAAGAATGCTGGTAAGCCAAATTACACATGTGTTTGTCCTGAATATAATTGTAACATTATAAAGCAATGAAGAACAAATACAAATTGAGAAATTCTTTGACAGTGAGCAGTGCTCCAAGTGTTGTACAGAAAAGAGGAATTTTGCATCCACAGGCAACAAGCAGCCTGTTCTTTCAACTCGGAGCACCTCACTCATGAAACTAAGCAAATTTAGGCTAATACAGGAACAGCTCCATTGTGACACTTCAAATCAGGCTACTGACAAGAATATGCTGGTTTTGGATGGTTGTAAACCTCATACCCTTTTTCTGTATATGACAGAAAATAAAATCTACCACAAGAATTAAAAGCATTATTTTAACTTAGGAACAACACAAAAGTATTAGAGAAACAAGTCAATGATTCTGCCTGCTGTGGAGAACTAGAAAACGTTTGCATTTCTAAAATAAAAAAAAATATTTTTATTATCTACATATTTGAATATTTATTTATATATATATTCGAATTTTTATGTATATTAAAAATTCCAAGTAGAATCCTCAAAAAATTACTAGAAGGACTGGGGATTCTTGATAAACTTATTACCAGCAAATATAGCAAAAAAGTGAGTAGAAAGATTATGAAAACAGAGAAATACTCCTGCATTCTCTTCTTTTTAGATAAGATAGCCATTCCCTTCAATATCCCCAGAGGCAAGATGCATTCTGACTCACCTTTAAGTCTATCCCAAGCCCCTAGAACCTGTGTGTGTCAAAATTTAACTTTTCCCTTCTGGAATTTGTAATATAAGAAACCATTGAAAATTATTTATATATTACCTCTGGTATTCCATTTGTTGAGTTCCTGATACCTTATTTTTTTTATTTCACTTATACCCACCCCAGGCTCCAGCAAGACTAGAATGAATAGAGTAATAAATTCTCATTTTCACTAGATGGCAAAATTACAGTTAATACATTATGGATGTAAAAGTTTCTATAGAAATTACTCAATGAAACGTGACAATGTCAAAGTAAATACAATACTATAAGTTACCAAATTCTGTTTCTTTGCCACAGTACAACATTACATGGAAAATTAAGCTATTAAATCTATAGCATTACATAAATAGTTTCTTACTTTATAAATGAAGATATATTGTTTGCCAACATAGGAAAACGTTTTTCCCCTATTCACTTAAGCTCCGTTTTGTTCCTACTAAGAAAAATTGCAGTTAAGAATATGAATATATGAGAATATACAAATGCAAAATATGTGAATCTAACCTCCTCTATTGCCAAAGGGAGGAACTGAGCTATAAAAAAAGCTCTTTCCATTCTATGCCACACAGTCCAGCTAACTGTGAGACAAAAGTAAATATTCAAGTAGGTTTTCCTTGAAGAATTAAAAATTTGTGCTACCCACAGAATAAGTCCTTTACATCCTTTAACTGCTCAAATTTGTTTAAAAATATTGGCTAATTATTAAAAAATACAATTACTAACTGGCAATTTCTAATAAATTCCTACAAATAGTAGCTAAGTAATGGCCAGTTAGTGCCATTTTAATTAAATAATTCTCTAGTTTATAGACCAAAAAACCAGACACTAGTGGCTTGCTCCTCCATCAGGATGAAATGAAGTCTGGCCATAAAATGGAGAATAGACAGAAGGGAGCTCTTTGGGGCTGTTGGCACTGATAATATTATTGTTGCAAACCTCGTGCTTACTAAGAAACACATAAAAAGGAGCTTTATCCTATCACATCCTTCTCACCATGGGATCTTTCATTTCTTTTAGCTCATATTTTGTTTCACATGGAAAGCGACAAAAAAGTCATTTTCAAGCACCACTTTTGCTCTCTGAAGTCTGCAGTGGCATAGCACAGAAGGCATGGAGTGCACTGGTTTTCCAAGAAACACACACATTTAAGTAAAAATGAAAGTCCCTTTTTTTTACTGGGTCTTCCTTTATGTTTCTTTCCTTTTCTCTTGTTAATGCGGCACAGATGGGACAGCTTGAGTGGAATTCCTTCCTGGGTCTCTCACTGTCAACAAACTGATGACTCTATGTTCAATCCTTTCCTAATAGTCATGATGACTCTCTTATTACCTTTTTTGGAATTCTTCTCTCTCTCTTTTCACATTTCAACATTTCCCTTTCAAGCTTTGAGCAGCCAGTCCAGTCAATTTTTAGCACATCTAATGGCTTGCATATATTTACTATTAATTTTAATATGTAGCTACCTACACAGTAGATTGAGATAAACACCTAACCAAGTCAAAGAAACTTTTAATATTCAAATACATGTATGTTATTAAAACAGCATGTGATAAGGTACAGAATTTTTCTCTATAGTTTGATGCTTCTGCAAAAAGAATAGAAAATACACTGCTGTCAATAAATACATTATGTTCTAAAAAACTCTAAAGTACACAGAAATCATGAAGCTGCAGAAACTCAACATTTGTAGTTAAAAATGCATCAGTATCATAATTATATGTTATGAAAAGAAAGGGGGTTTTTTCATTTTACTTACAAGAGAAAGATGGAAGAGTAAGATTTCCCACTCTGAGTTAAGAATTGCTTTTCAAAGGTACCTAAATGTACACAGAAGTGACATTGTGACTCTCAAAAACAGATCCCCCACATAGAATTCCTGAGAGCCTTTAAAAATGCCACTAAATGCACATGAAAGGACTAATTAGCCACTGTGCAGAACTGTGAACATGTTAAGCATTCATAATTCCTAAGCACCATCATAACTGTTCCTCAGAGGACAGCTGGGAAAGGCTCTCCACGGGCAATGCCAGCCCAGGGTTCCAACAAGTCAGTGGGGAACACAGCTCTCACTCCTTTCTGGTGCAGCAGAGGGAAGGGAGTTTTTTAGGAGAAAGGAATAGGGGTAAGTCAACACTGTGTGCCAGCCTTATCTGGTGCACTTCTGGCTTCTGCTTCCTAAACAGATGCAAAGATATCTGAACCATTTTAAAAAGCTGATCAAAACTTTAAGCAGTAAGGTGCACCTGTTGATATATTACCTTACGTGAAGCTTTGCATACTCAACAAAAAATATCAAAAAATTATATTATTCACTGTCTTTCAAGACCTTCATTACACATTGGGAACACAGTTTGTGGTTAAGCCTGTGCTCTGTATTCCAAAGCCAGCCAAGCACGGTAGAAATCAGTTCAAAATATAAGATAAGACTACACACTAAGAAACAGCAGCCTGGTTCCAGACTAGACTTGTACTGCATTGCAGTGCTCATGGCCATGTTTAAGATCCTCACACTGCACAGTGGCACTTCAGCCTGCTGACATCTGTGAGTGTCACCACTTCTGGGTCCAAAACTGGAGGAAAATGGAAAGGGTTCAAGGATTTCCCTATTCAGGAATTTCCTCATAAGCCTTACAGATGGAAGATAAAAGATAATGGTCTTGTGTGAAAAGGTCTAATACAAGAAGGATTCTGTAACAATGTGTTATTTTACAGCAAATATACTGTATTTCAAGGGCCTAGTATTGATTCTTCCTTTATTTTGTTTTATGACTGCAGTTGGTCCCAGTGTTAAACTAAATCTGTGTCTCTTGCAAGGGATGTAATCCAAAAGAAATTGGAGCCACATCAGTTTACAACAAAAATCTGACTAAGGTGCAAAATTTTTTGTGCACAGAACTTTCCCTAAACTTCTAAAAGATGAGAAGGTACCACTTAAAAAAAGAAGTGTCAACAGAATGCCTGAAGAGTCTTGCCTTCTACAGAGTGCAATGACCTCCCAAATGCTCACCACCTGCACTAACAGATAAAGGAGATGGCAAATCTCCACCTTCATTTCATACAAAATAATCCAATCATGTTTCCAACTTATTCTGACGTGGGAGGACAAATGGCAGAACTTGCACATCTGTTATTGCAGACACTTTTACATTCTTGAGAGGATCTGCCTGGGCTGCATCCCTGAGTGTTTTCACTTGGGTCCCAGGGGAAGCGTTACCCATTTACAGGTCACATAAAAGAAAGGCTGATGAAGTTTATACACTGGCATGATCCTCTAATTCACATACTTCCTTATTTATTGCTTGGTTTAATTTTTCCCTTTAGCATGCATCACTCTTGGTGATCATAAAGGTCTGTAAATGAAACGCAAACAAAACTCATCTGAAAAAAAAAAGAAGTCTGGAACAAAAGTGCTGGATCTGAAAAAACACGCAAAAGAACAGATGTGAAAAAACACACTGAAAGTATTCCTGTATAGGTAACAAAAGCAATTTTACTCCTATTAATTAAAGTAAGGCTTTAATTAAATAATGGTGAGATGCAGACATAGTCATCTCCTTCAATCAATTTTGAAAAAAAAGCTTTATGAGTGTTAACAACAGTAAATCAAATCAAATATGAATATTAACATCTTAATGTTCATGCAAAGTAATTTATTAATAGATTAAAATTTTAAAAAGCTGTTCTAATTAGATGCAGCAGTAATCCCTCTGATATGCAAGCAGTGCATTTGCCTTAGTGTATTAACATCTGTTAATGTTATTTTAATATATGCTTTGAACCAGAGATTATGAGCATCAGTTCTGCATAAAGTTTGATTTCAGGAATATTCTAATTGTAATAATCAAGGAAGCTTTTTCGGCTGAATACCACAGTACAAGACATCCATCATCTTCCTTTTCATTCCAGGTATCTTTGTAGAATTGCTCTACAGATCAGGCAATTTTTCCAAAAAACCCTTCACCTCTCTGAGGCCATGTTCAAGTGATAGCTCAGAGGATACAGGGCCAGTCAGAAACTGGAAATAAAGGACTTGGACGCTTGCAGAAACTTGCTAAAGTAGAGTGGCAGGATGAAGAACTAAACCAGCAGAGTACTCCATCTGCTCCAAATAGCAAAGCAGAACACCTAAAACACCCACAGATAGATGGGACCTGGCATAAAGGAAACAAAAGCCTCCTACCTGGAACATCTTAGCCAGTTGTTGATAACTTCTAATACTAAGGGATTTATTTAATGTTCTGTGAATGTGGTGATGTTTTCAGGATTTAAAAAAAAATTCTCTTGGGATAAAAGGATTTTTAAAAGTCATAAGATGTCTCTTTCACTTGAAAAAGTATATGAAACAAATCAAAAAAAAATCATGCAGTAAAAAGAGAAAAAATATACCAAATAACATAAATCCCACTTCAGATAAATTATAATAGCAGTATTATATACTAATACTTGATGATTTGGAAGTATTCCACAGCCCAAACTGAATTTACAAATTTAATGGAACATTTCTGCATTTCAAGGCTGCCAGATCTACACACATCTCAAGGATTCAGTGTGCTTTCATCAGGCAGCATTTATTAGAAGATAGAGAAGGAGCTTCATATTTTCTCTGTCCTAGAAGAAGTAGATGCAAATAAATTTAGGTTTTTTGCAAGCAAATACAAAATATTGAACTGTAAGAAGAGCATATAATGTAGTTATCATGTGATTGAAACAGGGAAAGGGAGAAATATTTTTAGGTTGCCAATACTTCAAATTAGTCATAATTTGATTTTAGCTTAATTGCAATTACTGCTTTTCCTGCCAGCTGGAAAGTAAAATTGATTGAAGCTACCATGGTTTTTTAGATGTCTTAACTATGCCATAATGTAAAGAACATCACAAATATATACTAAAAAGGCCTCTGAACACAGAAATTTCTCCCCAATCCAGTGTGAATAGCCTAATACCCTCAAACCATATTCAGAACTTGTGTTATACTTGCATGTTTTAGTTGTACATTTTGATGGGGTATTTGTGGCTAAGGGAAGGAATACTGACATCCTGATCTCCTGGAATGGTTTTCCTGCCAGCACACACTTTAAATAGAATATACAAAAATACACTGCTCTTGTGAAAACCTTTGCATACATTTCCAAACATTCTTAAAGTAAGAGTTTTGTTAGACTTTGTTTCTAACTTGGAATAAATACTGTTAATAAAGACCCACTTTAACCAATGCATATTTAAAACAATTAAAATATTAAGACTAACATTTCATAACAGAGATTAGTATGATATAAACCTCTTTCAGAAGGTCATACTGTACAAATCCTACTAATTTTAAACGGAAATATTATCTTTAAACTGAAAAACAGTTTGGCTTGTGAAGCCTGTATGCACTCCAGTTAGTATGTAAATTTAGTCTCATTTACTACTAATGTTCAGCACGGTTTGAGGCATGTTGCCAAAGAGATACAGCCCAGAAAAATCAGGTTTGAATGTCTCATTAGCCCAACATCTTAAAGCACCATACTTGCACACTCACAATTGATCTTGAATGCATCTGGGTGTTTCTAGGGATATATCTCATGTATCTCTTGTAAGGAATAAAGGTGACTACAGCTGGTCAAGAATCAGAGACTTTCAACTGAAAACACCCAGGACACTTGCAGCTTCGGCTAATTTTACTCTACCATTTCTTAGTTACTTCACTAGGCAATTCCCAAACAGTTCTTTTAACATAGCTGAAAATATATCTCCTGGTAACAACAACAACAACAACAACAACAACAACAACAACAACAAAAAACGAGGATTTTATTTTTACTTTCAGGTCTTACAGCATAAACCATATTAATGCAACAGCCACAAAGAACATTTTCTTAAGTCAAACATGAACGTTATTATCTTTACCAGCAGAAAATTTTACTTTTCAAAAGCACAGACTGCCATGAATAACAAGATACTAAAGGGGCATCCATTATACCTTAGAGTCCCCAAGTATTCTGCCTTATTTGTACATTTTCGTGTGGTACATCTAATAATGGCTCCATGGCCTCAGATTGGTTTTAGCTGCTAATGGAATGGTAGCTAAAGAGATCTTTATTATAGCTGAGAGTCACAGACATGTGGCAAAATCCAGTAAATGTAAAAAGTGTAGTATTTAAACTGCCAAATCTCCTGAGGTCAAATTTATTCTTGCTACATCACACCAGAGAAAGCAAAATATGTTCACCTCTGATGCAAGACCAGTGATTCTAGAGACCAGATGAGCCAGATCTATGCTGACTATAAGATACAATATGGTGAAAGATAAAAAGGAGAAGCTCTTTGATTTGAAGTACTTTTTGGGACAGTAAAATTTAAAAGCTGTAGTTAAAAATACGTCTTTCTCTACGATACCAGCCCATAATTTTTTAAAAGAAATGCATTTCTCACTCAGAATTGAAGTCAACAAATGGCAATACTTTGGTGAAAGCCAGAAAAGATATAAACCAAAGGAACTGATGGAACATTGATTTTATGTTCTTTATTTGAGCCTTTCTTTCAACTTTGAAAGAACTAAGAAAAAGAATAACTGAATTTACAAAGAAACTTCATAACCATCACAGCTGATGAAACAAGCAGCACCAATTCCATACATTTCACACGGGCCAGCACACTAGCACTCAGTGGATAAAAAAGCATGAACGAAAGAAAAAGACTGAAGAGATGCTGTACTACAAGACATAACTTGGATAACAGCAATCAAAATTGTTGTTATGACAAAAAACTGCAGAAGTATTTTTTCTTTCCCGGCATTTCACAGATGCTGACAAGGTATTGAAATTTTGTAGTGACTCCCATCACAAGACAGACAAAATAAAAGCCACAGATAAATATCTGTCAAAACTGCAGTTGAAAGCTATAATCTTTTAACTTGTCAGTCTTCATGTATGGAAAGAAAAGGAAAATAAAAGGATAGAACAGGAAAAGCATACAAATAGCCTAGGATTTGTTCATTTGATTCTTGTTTCAAAGAGCAAGAAAGTAGCCTGAAGCTTTTCAATGCTTGTATCCATTGGAAAAATTTGTATGCTGCTGCTAAAAAGGAACTTCAGCACTTAATCTTCCTCTGTCCTGCAAAATAATGACTTTGTTTTGGAATAAATTTGAATAAATCTGAATAGAGATATGATCATTGGAGGTCTTTGGGAAAAAGAAAAACAAAAAACAAACCAACAGATTTTTAACCAAATTAAAAAAAAAAAAAGAACGATGGCCTGAATCAGAAAAGGCTTCCTAAATAGACACAGTATGAGGAGAGGCAGGGAGAAACATCAATGAGCAGTTGTGCCAGGTAGAAAAAAGATTCCAAGAGACAGCATCAGGAAGAGGAGAATCCCAGGCATTGGGGAGCTCAGGGGTAGAACAGGATCAAAGGGCAACCACTGAGCTCAGGACAGAGGGGATGAAGGCACAGCCAAGTTTGTAACCAAAGGTGGAAAGGAGCGAGGTCTTCAGCTCTAATACCGGTGCAGCACCTTACTCAGTCTCTAACACCAAGTATGCCACCTCCAGTATTTTCCTGGAACATCAACTCCTCTTTTACAAAAGAGATTACTGATTTCACCACCTGCACCAGGAGTCTTACCACAAGTAAGAGAAGTGTTGCTGTTTTATGTTCATTCACATCTACCTTTACTCTCACCTGAAAAAAATTTTTCTTTAAACTTTCAGTTTCTTCTGTAAGGGAATTTAGCATTTCCTGTCTGAACTGTAAATATAAACCTAACCTCCTCATTCTTAGATGTTATTGCTGATAGACATCGTCCACCCGGCACCTCAATGTCATTGAAATGTACTTCTTCCTTCAATTTATTTATTAACACTCTTTAAAGTAAAGTCCAAATAATGAGTCCATGTGGATATTACAAAACACTTGGTACTTCCCACAAGCCTGTGACTGTCCATATTCTGGACAGATTTGTGCTCAGGCAATTGCATTCACTACACAACATAACCCTTGTAAAATATTAGCTGGAAAAAACAGCTTTTAGAATTTCCAAATAAAAAAATCTTTGTTGTGTCATGTTGTTAATACAGAATGGATACCTGCATTCCTGAGAAGGATGAGAGATCCCTAAATATGCAGCTTGTAACTACACCTGTACTTTACAGTACAAACATGCTCTGAATTGCCACATGTAAATTGAAATCAAATTACTTTATGAGTTATGCCTACAGACACAAGAGCATTTCAGAACTCAAAAAAATTCAAGGCAGAACAGTGACTGCAGGCACCTAGAGCCCCTTGCATTATTCTGTGTGCAAACCCAAAACACGAGGAGCACTGAGCCATGCAGGGAGCTGGGTGACATCTCCTCAGTGACACGTGGTGGCTCTGCTGGGAATGTCAGCAAGCCACAGCCACACATCCACACATATATACATATACCACATGTGCAGGACCAACACACTTCTGCAAAGGAAGGAAGAGGGCATGAAATAGAAGGGCAGGGGGAAGGAGATAAAAAGAAAAAATTAAGAAGTTAAAGCAACCCCAAACTCCTATCAGATTAACCTTATTTTCAATTCTGTTTTTTGATGCAGTGTTAACACCCCAAGGTAAGCCAGGAGAAAGTAGTTTATCTTACCAAAAGAAGAAATGAAGAAATCAGACCCAACAGTGTTATCAAGCAGGAAAAGATCAAAATGAAAGAAATATGATTGAAAATAGAGGTGCTGGGGGATACTGTTTAATATTTCGCTGCGGAAAACCAGAATGGGGAAGATGCTCTCTGAAGTGCCCTGGAAAAAACCTTCAAGGATTCTTGGTGTATATCCAAGTTCTTTGCTACAAGGACTTCATTAACAAGTGAACAGCATTACAGTAATGTCAGACCCAAGAACTGAGGATTTAGAACAGGTGGAAAGTTCACCTGCTCACGTACTGCCAAAGGCTACACAGAAGGCTCAGTGGCCAATCTGAGATGACATATCCTGTATTTCACCCATATGTTCCTAAAGCAGAGTGAACCTGGTATGTCTATTCATTTACAACTACTATACAGCATACTTTGCCAGTTTTCCCTCTTTCAAGGCAGTAAGTTTTCAGAAATTTAAAAAAAAATATATTAGTGAGAGACTTTAATAATACCACTTCACCGGCTGATTGAGCTGATGAAATCAATTCCTGAGCAATAACCAACAGCTCTCCAAATAAGCTGCAGGAATCAGTTAAGGCAGCTTTTGATGCAAGAGCACACAGACTTGGTAGAAGGGCGGGTTGAATCTTGGCAGCACGGCTAATAAATGTAATTATAATGATAAAAGCTCACAAATGGCTTCATTCTACACTGTCACTCACAGCACAACCTGCTATCGCTCACTCCTGCTGCACACAATGACCTTTGTCATGCTTGAGAAAACACCTCCCCGCTGTGATTTGACTCTTACTGAGTGGCCAGATGGGGCAGTTTTGCTTCATTATTTGTGTCTGTGAAGTGGAAATGCCAACAGAAAGATTCATTACTGTCAAGATCATCTCTGCAAAGCTCCCTTGATTTATTAGGGCATAAACTGCTGTACTGGCTGTAATGAGACATAAATGTTCTGTAAAGCCTATGAACTCAAGAAGGAAATACACTGCCATCAAGAGGCTCGGGGCCTAATTTATTAACAGCTTCTGTCATACAAGCAGCACTGACTATGGCAGTTATAGGGGAAAAAATGTAAGAGATTTGCCAATGACATGTTTACGTAAAAGAATTTCTTCCGTTTTTTCCTGAAATTTGTACAGTGCTGACAGGTGAAATGCTGACAGGTGAATTGAGAAATACGATAAAATATTAGCAACTCTTAGATTCTATTTAATGTTGAGATTATGATCCAGACTTACAAATCATAGGATAAGGAAACTTAAGAGTCAAGTTACCTTGACAGGAGACAATTCCCTGTCCAGCTTCAGAATGTTCTAGATTTTTTTAAGCCCTGCTTTTTATTAGGCAGTCCAGATTCTCTTACTTATTTTTTTGTATCATGGATCTCACCTACTTTTCTAATTAGCGAAGTACAACACTCCTAAAATATGACAACTGTTTACAACAACAAACAAGTGTCAAAGAAACACTAGAACTTCTTGTTTGTGTCTGCCATGAAGTACAGGAATGATTTCAACAGAATACCTCAGCTACTTAATCCGCGCTGAGAGCGTGTAAAGAGCACTTCAGCAACACAGGAATAATTTAATATTCCACTGACAAAGGGCTTATAACATGGGCACAAGGAGCTGGAGAGGCTTTCACAGTCCAGCCCTTAGGATTCTGTGTTTCTCTCAGTCACAGATTCCTCAGATAGTTAAATCAATGAAGCAAACAACAGCCCAAGCAAAAAAACTGTAACAACAATAACAAAACCCAAAATTACACAAACCATAATAACTAAAACGTGGGTCCAAAGGTGTACCCATAATAAAGACTCTTCTGCACATTCAGAAAGAATGCAACACATTATATTTGCATTCAATCAACACATTAGAGAATAAATGAAAACATCTAGCTATAAAATTACATTGTTGTACGAAAGCTCCTTCTAAAATCATATTTATTTTTCATGCACCTCTTCCTCTTCCATAGTCTATACTATATGTACAGTATAGACTAGTTTTTAAAAATCTCTTTTCAGAATGCAGTTTCAGAAAACATTTTGCAAGAAGCTATGACGCAAAAGAAACTTCTCTAGTGGGAAATATGTCACAATCTGAGCAGTCCTACAGAGACAATCAAATCCACATAGAACTTTTTACTATTAAATCAGCAAAACTAATTGAGAAAAATAAAAGTACAAAGATACCTGCTCATGATGACATAGTAATCTTGCCTATGCTTCTAAATTCATAATCCAGCCTCACTCAGAGGGCAAGTACACTTTGTACTGGCACAACTCCTGTGAGTAGCTCTGGATCATGTAGATACCGTAGTGCTGTTAACACTTGATTAAATATTAATGTGGAAGTGAACACCAGGTTCTTTTGCCACTCAACAACCCTTTCATAAGTCACTTTGGAGAAAGGAGGAAAGGATGCCTCTTTTTTTGAGCCACTTTCTTTTGGAAAGGCTAAATCTGTACATTAGTAGAAAAAATAAAGTTCATTAGTAGTATTTGTAACATACTTCTGTGGCTTGCTTTACATTAATATTCCCTTATGGCTGTTAAATGTTCCAACATTTAAAAAGTAGCTAACTAAACCATAACTAAAACAGGTGTTTACTCATCTATTTCTCACTAAATGATGGAAAGTTATCTAATGAAAAGTGAAGCTTTGAAAATCCATGGGAGATGGCAACATTACAACCCTTAGAGCTTAGCTCAAGGTTAACTTCTTTTTTCCCCCTCCTCAGCTGTGGTTATTTACACAACATGAGCACTATTCTGCTGAATTCCCCTCCTTTTCCTGAGAGTCTCTGGTGGTTTACACTGTGCACAAATCCTGTCCCTCCCTGCTAACCAGTTACCCTTAAAGGTAATTCTTAGGAGTTGTGGGAGAGAGTCTCTGGCAGAGCACATCTGAAAGTTGCTCTGGTACAGAGTGGCACAATATTCACCAGAGCTCCCTCAATGGCTTCAGGAGCTTGATGGAAGGATTCAGGGAAGGAATTTGCTAATGCCCATAAAGGTTCAATGTTTCTCAACTGAGAAGGATGTTCTGACTGGTTGCCAATGATTAATGACTGTCATCTGCTTGTCTTGCAGAAGAAACATCATTTCCACCTACTTTTGTGAAGGCTGTGAAGGGGCAGGGGGATGAAAACACATTCCATACATCCTTGCTGCTGTGTGACCAAAAATGGCTAGTCTAGCTGTGCTACTAACTTGGGGAAGGTATGTGAGGATTTTATTATGAACCAAGCTATGATTCTGAAAATTTTAATTATTTCCTATTGCTAATGCAAGCAGAGCACAGTCAAAGAGCTCATTTTCATATTCACCTTTTCATACAATTGAATATTATAACAGTGTATATAACACTGTTAAAACCATAGGGAAGCACCCACCAATTATACTGATGGTCCAATGGCTTATTAATGACTGCTTGCTGCACACAAATTCAGAGCCAAGTGCATTTTTCTGTCTGAAATGGCACAAACATGACATACCACAAAGGCATCCTCAGATGTCTGGCTCATCTCTAGTTTCCATACGTGGCCTTTTAAGGAGAATTTAGGTTAGCCTAAATAAAACAGTTTGTTTCAAAATGGGGTGCCACATGTCAAAATGTATTAAGTGAGCCAGTAAAATTTTTAGCCAAAAATTCAGTATTATCAGATATGGTGATAATACTGTACTCACAGTTTTCTCTCATGCTGTTTGTATACACATTTGAATATTTTCTACAAATTTGGTTTTCGTTGCTTAAATATATAAATTTTTTTAATTATTATCATAGGTATTAGAACTGTACTGATATAATTTTTTATTAAAATAATTGGTAAACTAAGTTTCTATTATGGACTAAGTTCTGTCACCCTTTTCAAAAAAATTCTAAACAGTTCCATAGGCTATATAAATACTGTGGATATTACTCATCATGGAACCCATGATAAGTCAGGAACACAGCCTCAGAATAGAACATAACTCCCATTTTGACAGGATTATTCTGAATAACACACAAGGCAGTGCTATAAGCTACCTTCAGCAAAGAAATCTTATTTCACAAAGCAGCTAACAGGATCTTTTGTCTTGGCAAATATTGCCCCCTGTGTAGGAGACAAAGAGAAAACTACTATTGATCCCCACTTAGAGCTATTTTCTAAAGAAATTCTTCCAGAGGAGAGAGCTGAGCACACAGTATTGATGTATTGATCAAACCTCAGGCAGTGTGTGCTGCCCATGCGGCAGAGCTCCCGGGACAGCACAGCCGAGAGCACAGATCTGCTGGGAAGGCAAAGTACACCCAGCTCAGATACTGCCTGTCCCAAACATGGGCCCAGCAGAGACAGCAACACTGACTTAAAGCACTCTGAACACCTCTGATGAGCAGAACCCACCAAAGCCATCTGGAGACACATTTATATCCTCACGATTCCCTGCCTGAACGTCGAGGTGTGATCCTGGTGTGATCCCAACACGGCACAGAACAAAGGCAAGCACAGGAACAGAACCTGATCTCAGTAAAAGGTGGGCTGTTCATACCTTTCCAGGACAGTACAAACCTGGAATCAGACTCAAATTCTACACTAGAAAACAATGGGAATCTCAGGCTAACTGCATTCCTTAGGTATATTCTGTGGTTCCTGCACAAAATTTCCAGCAGTACAACTGCAAAAAGGTTACACTGGTGGTGCTCCCACAAACTGGGGATGGATGAGGGAGTATTTTCCAATTGCATGTGACAAGTGGATGGACAGATAGTCTAACCAGAGTCATATTTGCACACAGGATGAAATTCGTCTTCCATGATTTTTTGTGCCTATAAAACCTAATGGCATGGATATTTTATGAAAACTTTCCCCCTAAATGTGATGCAAACTTAGCCAAAACAAATGTTTACAGTTTTCACCCATCCCTTCCACAGATGTTTCAGTATTTAGACAAAATTCTAATTTTAAAAATTCAGCCACTTCTTTTTCACAGTAAGAGCAAACTCAATAAATTCATACTCAAGTAATTTCACTCTTGGAGATTAAATTAATATAGTAGACAAACTGCCTAGGATTTTTTTTTAGCAATATTTAAAGACTTAGACTAAAATATGATTCATCAAAAGGCCAGTATTGTTCTGTCTTTTGCTTTTTATACTTAGGAAACCTTCTTCATGGTTGTACTTCTATCTTGTATTATTAAATCAGTTAAAAAGCACAGAAACAGGCAATATCTGGCACTACCTTAGACATTATTAAAAACCCAAAGAATTCTCCTTCAGCAGAAGCTGAAATACTGAACCATTGATTGAAAACTCCTAGAAAAATTACTTTTTTTTATAAAGTATCATCATATTTTATTCTTGCCTATCATATTTTTTTTCTTGCCAAGAGGATTGCCTAGCTTGCCCAGCAGATTGGTTTGTTGTCTCCACTGATGCAAACTTCCAAATTTTCCTTTAGGCACAATGACAACAGAGAGTGGTCATCTTCCTAAGGGTGTTTGTGGCAATGTTTTTCCTCATACAGAGATAATTTGTTTCTGCTTATTTTTAAAATTGGTGATAGGAACATAAAAACGTTACCAGAAGTTGCTGAATATTTCCAGATCCCATTGAAGCTTAAGAGCTAAGGAACTTGACAGTAAAATTTGAGAGAGAAACAACTTTCCATGAAAACTAAACTTTAAGTGGCTTCTGTCTTCAATTGTCCAGGCTCTGTCGGTGTTCTATCTTATGAACCTCCATATAACACATAGTTCAAAATGTTTTATAAATATTAATAGCTCCTCCTATTTTCATAATAACATGCTGAACAGCAGTCATTGGCATATACACTTTACTACTACAATAGATTTTTAAAGCCTTCTTCAATAAGAAGTCCCAGATGATCCAAAATCCTTCATGTTTTCTTCAAGATACGTCTAATGACGTAAAATGGCAGAATAAAGACTTCTGTCTTCTAACAATGCACTAAACTCAGCTTCAGTGTTAAAATCCAGAAAAAAGCTTTCAAGAACTCATAAGGGGAAACCTCTGTGACTGAACTGAAATCAGTGCACAAATGATATCCCACAGAAAGAGAACATATTTATTCAGATGTGCAAATCCCATCCTGTCAGTTCTGCACAGAGACAATTCTGGTAAGGGTAGAAGAGAGGATTACGGGATGATGGAATTTAGAACCTCATAGAAAAGAATAGGTTTTTATCAGTTTTGCCGCAGATGTCTGCACATGGGAACTGAACACAAAAGTTAAGTCTATAGAGGCTGTCATGTTTTGCAGAAGTCTCAGAATGCAGTTAATTCTGTTACGCCAGTTTAGAAAGAGTAGGTATAAATACAGTGAGATAAACAAACAGTGCTCTCTCAATGGGCATTCTATAAAATGCATAACCACTAACAAAGTTAAAGATTCAACCACTCAGAAAGAATCAGCAGACCCACAACAGAGTTCTAAAGATGGGATTGTTTGGATAACTTGTTTAGCTCTTAATTCAGTAAAGCGCTTTAATGTATGCCTGAATCCATTGCTTTGGTTAGCAGGGATGTAATAACTCACATATGTGAGCGTTTCACTGAAATGAACACCAAACTAGACATACATGAGCCCTTGCATGGGAGGAACCTTTCGTCCTGCCCTGATATATATGCATGCATTGAGGGATTGTTCCACAGCCAGACACCACGAAGGATAACAGAGGTACTCTGGGAAAATGGTATATATGAATAATAATTTCATATAAACAACGTCTGTTGTACTTCCAAACCAGCAGAATTTGGCCTCTCGGAGTGAAAAGAGCAAGAAATACCATTTGCTGTATGTAATGGGATGCCAGCAAGAGAATACTATACCAAACATTTAACTTCCTCTCTTTGTAACATTCGCTTTCCAAACATCTCCTGAGATTTGATATTTAAACATGCAATTTACCAACCTTCCCCACTTAATGTAAATATCCAACAGAAGTTAAAGTTTCCCTGCGTAATGAAACAACAGACCATGGCTTATTTTAATACAGTGAGAGTTATAGAAAGTAGGAGTGTAGGAAGATTACATTAAGGGAAAAATGATACAGGAATGAACTAAGAATGGATCATACAAACTAGATAGAAATATAGTTCAGAACTCAGATGAAAATGTCCAAAAACAGGGGGGGTTTTTTGTGTGGTCCATAGTTTTCCAGGGTACTTGCCAACTGCTTGCAGGCTGCTGGAATTGCCATACCTCACCAGCACTAGCAATGGATCTGACTTATTGGTTAGGAAAAGTTGCAAACACTCATTTTCCTCTTTAAGCCTCACAATTGCACTGTTTCCTATACTTGTACTTCTGCATCAAACTGAGGCCATTCATTCCTCTTAGTCACAAAAAAATCTTTAATCCTATTAAAGTGCTGGTCCACTACACTATATTGGTTTTGATTCAAACTTAATCTTACATTAAAAAAAAAATATAGGGCTATAAACAGGCCTAAAACATTGTAAGTACAGGGTTTTTTTAAAACTTACTCTAAAATACCTGTGAATTTTTCACTCTTCCCTGTTTGTTAAGTAAGTGAAAAGTTTTCACTGAGTAACTTGTGCTCTACAGATCAGAAAGCACCTATTAAGCAAGTCTGTAAATCCATTATCTCCTAATGTCAGGCTGTTAGTGGAGGAACCAGAGATGAGTGAACACAGCCTCAGTTTTATCTCTTGCACCAACTTAGTTTTCACCATGATGCTTGGCTGCAATGTAATGTTTAATATAAAATCACATTATTTCAAAATTATTTCAAATCTTTCTAAAAAGCAAACTTTAAAAAGGTAATTTAAGAAGACAGTCAATTCAACATATCCTTAACTTTTTTTACTATCTATACTTGTTTTTTAAATTATATTAATCCAAAATAATTATTTGGAATACTGTATTATCCTTTTATTGTCAAATGCAACCAAATGGGTTTTATAAATGCAGCTATGGTCACCTCTTTGGTGGTGGGTCACCCATAATTAACAATATACATTCTTGATATTTTACAGAGACTGTTGATTCTCATCTAAAATAGAACAGCTCTGACAACCTTCAACATCTCTTTTCTGTCTGTAGTGTTTAAGAAGATGCATAAATTATAAAGAGAATTAAAAACAGTCTATAAACTGGATCCTGGCTTTTAGGATAACTGCAGCATTGCTCAGTTTAAACCACACAAACTAAAATACAGTTTTTATTATGCTGTTAAAAAACTTCAAGAAATAAATGATCTCACCATATCCTTAAGCAGATGACACAATTCTTCAAAAAAACCCATTACCTCAAGAATAGACATAGTCCACAGAACAAAATATGCATATTTGTGCAATTACCATGCCTACTTTAGTTGTCTTGTTTCTGGCATAATAACTTAGTTTTTAAAAATTAAGACCTTACAGTACATAAAATATCAGAACAAGGTTTGGTTGTTTGGGTTTTTTTTTTGGTAAACAGAATCCATAATATATATCAGCTTCTTTTTGTGATATTTAATTATTATATTTTAGTCTCTCTTCTTAATAATGGCCACCAGCCATCTATTTCAGCAACAAGGAGTTTTATGCCAGATGCAAACAGTGACTACTTCTAGTCATCCAGGCACGTTTTATGGACACTATTTTATCTAAAATTTTGGATCTCTCTCTGTCTACATACTACATAAAAGTTAACTTCTTTTTTTACAAGAAAAAGGCATGATTTTTGTTATTGATTCCCATGAGTTCCCGAAGAGTACTTTGGACAATCTGTTTCAGATTGTGGATTATTCTCGATTTAGATTGGCCCTTGCTTATAATGTGTTCTGTAGGACTCATTGCTAATTTACTTTTGTATCTAATTCTGATTATATAACAAATATTAGCATGGTAAGGGCACTTTGAAGATGCATTTACATTGTGTATAAATGATCATTCCATCTAAAATTATTCAAACATTGAGAAAGCATTAGCCCCTCCATGACTGTAGCCAACAAGTGATTGTATACAAGAGGCAGTAATCCTTCCTCTGGCAATCCCCATATACCCTGAGGATAATATTTAATTACCCTTATCTTCACAAAAAACATCTCTCCATTTTTTCAGCTTAAACACTGCAGGATAAGTTTATTCATGGCAAATTAAATTGACAATAGACTGAAAAAGAGGTCTTAACTACTTTGAGTGTCATTAAAGAATTCAAGTAAAAATACTAGTGACAAATTTGTAGAAATCATTATGGTGGTTTTGACCAAAAGAAATATTCACTGAAACAGGATCTACCAGACTATTTTTCTCTCTAAGAGGAGAAGTAATAATGCAAAACAAAACCTTTTTTGAACAGGTTTGTCCAAATAAAATCACACTTGGGGCAGGAATCTAGCTGCGAGGAGTTGTTTCTCTTTATCCTGAAATCAAAAACTTCTGTTTGATCTCATACCCCATCTTTCATCATACTACAGGAGCACCTAAAAAGACAGGTAATTAATGAAAGTTATGTCATATCTTGAAAGTTCCATAAAGTGTCTTTTGTTCTTGAGATAACCAGTAATAAACCACCAGGTTTGTGCAGCAGTAATGACATTGGCCTCCGAAGTACGTCAGACTTCTCAGAAAAAAAATCGATTTAATAACATCCAGACAGGACTGTACACGAGACATTCAATTTGCTGTACGAATGTTCTGTGTTGCCAACATTGCCACGTTCCTGAGCTACAGACCTGGTTAAAGATTTGCAGGAAGGTTTGTAACCTTGTGGAAGGCAGACATGAAGAGAAAGGTGATTTGCCACCACTGCCATGCCACCCATTCCCTTGTAGCCTGTTTTTGACAGCACCCATTGATTTCTTTAGGGTAGTTTGCAGACAAAGAAAATGAAAACATGCCAAGTTTTCATCTTCCTTTGCTGAAGGAGGGTAAGGAAAGCCTCCTTTCCTATCCTGTGGCTGTATCTAAATGTTTGGGTGATTTTACATATATCCAAAGCTCAGATATTCATTTCATATATACAGCAATAGCTTGTGGATCACTAAATTAACTCACTAAATAGGTTTCTATAAAATATAAAAAAAGAAAAAAAAAATCCAAACCATTAAAGGTAAATATTTATAAATGAGCAGATTGAAAATAAGAGGTTTAGTGACTAAGTGATCATTTCTCACAAGGAATGACCAAGTATTTTCTTAAATATTTAAAAAAGCCATATATTATTAATTTTACTATAAATATTGATCCTGTAAAAGTGTGCATAAAAGTCCCACATAACTAAGGAGCTATTGACACATTATTATTGTATGCAAATCCAGTATTCTATTATGAAATCAAATCTAAATCCAGCAAATTTTAAGGTGCTGCTCTCTGGATTCAATTACAATTTTAAGTACTGTATATAGATCCAGGGACTTGCCAGACTGTGAAATTTTTCCTATAAAGCAGATGTAAGAGCAGGTATAAACACTTAAAAGTCATGGAACTATTTATATTGTAATCACAACAGTTCCATTCAGACATAGGAGGCATTGGCTGTTAGATCTTTCTACATCATAATAATTTAGCAGTTGGAATAAAGATGTTAGTGCAGTTGTGCTTTATACTCACTCTACTTGAAGTCCTAGCAGTGATAGAAACCATCTTAAATCTCTGCCTTGTTTTAATGGCTCGTAAGGATAAAGAAAATATTTCTGTGCCATACAAAGTTAATTCTACCCAGAGCCCTCAGAATAACCAGAGACAGACAGATGAGGTTCTATTCCCTCTTACTTGCCCAGAAAAAGAAAGGCTGCAGAATAACTAACAAGGTAACCAGATACAGAGGTATTTTTATCCCATATTCTCTAGCTGGAATTGATTCTAGAAAATGAGGAAACTTTAGGTGGGATTTTGGTTTCCATTTGACTTGACTCAGTGAGGAATTAGTGCTTCTGGTTTTGCATATATCTACCATAGCAAATAGCTATTTCAGATAATTATGAAAGCAAATGCTTTCCAGACTCAAAGACCCACCCAAAGGGAAGGATAAAGTTAAAACGATTTAATGATTCTTTTGCTTTCTTTTCCAGATTTTACATGCAGTACAATATCATGAAGCAAAGATTTCTCAGACTAAGGGAGCAGAACATCTCTTCTGGCTGTCACAAGTCATGAAAGGATGCAAAGTTGACCTCTTCCTTGACCATCTGAGTGCTGCATTAACCCCTAGGAGAAAAGAAATTCTACAAGTCTGCATCCAAACCAAAATACTGATTTCCTCTTGATCTCAGTGCAATTTTAGACTCTGCTCTCAGTCACGGTTATGGAAGAAATGCTTCTGGACTTCTCCAAAACAATGAGTAGAGGGGTTTTGTAGATATATAGAACTTAACAGCCACATGAAAACAATGGGGAAATGGAGGAGAGAAAAAGACCCTCAGATATGCAGGCAATGGGTCATTTTAGCCAGTGGGGGAAAAAACATCATGAGACTTCATGGAGTTGCCAGTGAGTTAATAGGGTTTAAAATTGTATCCTCACACATTCATACAAAAGCATTTACTGCATTATTTTCCTTTGCAATATCACAACATACTGAGAACAGTCTTGCTTTTTGAAAATGACAGAATATGTTAAATAATATTTAAGTAGATACTTTCTGTTCCAAGATTACTAATTTTCAATTAGTGACTAAAATGGCTTCCAGCTGAGAACCTGACAAAGCTTGAAGCTCTGTTAATATCTCTAATTTCATCATAATTTCATTTTTTGATGTGCTAAAGCATTTCAGCAACATTTACGAGATTAATCTTCCTGGAATATTCTGTTAGTTATTGTTGGAATTTTCCACTAGAAAGGAAGTAGGACAGTTTTATTTAAGAAAAGATCATTAGTGGTACTATCTTCTGGGAGCAAACCTGAAGCATTATCTTTTCATGCAGTCACATCTATCTGTCTGCCTGCCTCCCCTACCCATGGCTTTTCATGGGTAGAATTAGAATAAAGGACCTAGAGAAATACTTAAGTGCAGTATTTTGCTTGGTTTCTAGTAATGCATTTGGATCTCACAGCAGGAGCAATAACATAGAATAAAAGCATGACTCTGGTACATGTCATCAAAAAGATATTTTGAGACTTAAAAGGCTTTCTCCTGAAATAGGACATCTAAAAAAAAAAAAAATTGCAACTATATTATAGTTGTCATTGTAAACAAACACTTCCTTGGTACTATTCTTTCTAAATTTCTGCTACTCATCATGAAAATCCAGGCTTTTATATGAGATGTGTAGATTTATTTACCCTTGTGGATCATTTGTTCCCTTTTTGATATTTCACATGGCAGAGCTGCCTTGAATGAATTACAGAAACTTGAAAGTACTGAATGCAAATTTCATGAATGAGAAAAATTATGTCAATAGCACAATCTCATTTCTAATGTGTGAGAATCAGCTCCTTAAGGTGCAAGATTGCACTTATGGCCTCATAAAAAAAGGAAATAGATGTTAACAACTAGCCATATAAATAAAATATAGCACGTGATAAAAACATTAGATTTACATTGTAAGTAGCAGAAGATATTAAGTAAACATGGGGAAATGTTGGAAATGTTTCGGGTTTTGTTGAGGTTTTTTTTTCCTGAGGGAGATAGAGACTCATTTTAAAAAAAAAAAAAAAAAAACACAGAAAAATGAAAGCATTCCTTCTTTTGAGGAAACAGTACAGAAGATAATTTTAATAGTCTTTTGATGATCATAATTTCTTAGCTCATTTAAAAAGTCAGGCTGATTTCCCCAAAAAAACTCAATTGTTTAATTTAAGCTATTTTGGGGATTTAATTGGAGAGCCATTTTATTAGAATTCCCTTTCATGATCATTGCACCACAATTTTATTTTAATGCATTATCAAAAGGAAGACGATTTTTAATCAGTTGTTAGGCAGAATATATCTCAAATAATATATAATAAAGTGCCCTTTTTTCCTGTTTACATAATATGTATATATATTTAAAACTATCTTTTGCAAAGATATAAATGGTTTGGAAAAAGGAAGAAAATATGAATTGTTATTTACATCCTGGAATTTTGTATTCACTCTCCATTTTTACAGATTCTCACTGACAAACCTTTAAACTCTTCACAGTTGTAAAAAGATTTTTTTTTCCTTTTTATAACAGATCAAGATGCTTCTGTTGCAACTAATTATGAACTATTTACTATTATCTAACATTAGGTCAACTGTAACTGAAATTGGTACTTTGCTGATCAGGTAATTGAGGTAGACAGAAACTTCAGAATTTACCTCAGTTAGTTATTACCTTATCCATCACTGTCCACCCCAGTATCAAAATGCAGGAAAAATATAAATTATAAGAAAGATGTCATGGCAATACATAGATAATAGGGAACAAAAAATGCACGTTAAAAAAATCTATCAAGCAGTTCAAAGGTGTGATTAATAAATATAAAAAACATCTTTGGAGAGAATAAAGATGGTGTAATGCAAAGGCAGCGAATTTCAAGTGTGTGGCATGCATAATTTCTAGGCACACTGACACTGCAAATATGTAGGATATTGCATTTTCAATAAGCCTTCCTTTTTAGAATAACAAACCCAACAAAGGCATTCAAAGCTCTAATGCATTAAAGCTTACATATGGAAATCTTTTACATTTTTCATACTGAAACATTTCAGGTTGAAAAGAGGAAAAACCAATTGGATTTTTTTTTTCCATACGTTTCTTAATATAAAATTTACAAGGCTGTAGTAATACATTAAATATTTTTTAGGAGAGTTGAATATGACATTGTTTATTAACTAAAAGGTACTCCCCAGACACCATGTCCTTGCTAAACAAGGCAGGGCTCCTCATGCTAGGCCTTTGCAGGAGTATTCCCAAGGGAAATCTCTCCTGCTGCTTATTGCAACAGCTGTGCTGAGCATTGTTATCTCAGACAGAGCTGTGGATTAGCACATGAAAGATATACAACACATGTTTTCGTGAAAATACTTAGCTGACTCTTTCAGAGAATTCTTTTCCTTCTGATTTCTTACGATAAGCATTTCCCCGCGGCCTCTTCTCCTTAAGAGAGGAACTAACTCCAAAGTATAAGAAAATAAAGCACATCCTTCTGAATCTCCTTAGAGATCTTGTGAATCTCCTTAGACACCAGTTTTTCCTAGATAAAGTAAAATGTTCTTATGGAGTATTTGAGGACTTAACAATGTAAATTAGATGGTAGCTCATTGAGAAAGAGAGAAAGGACTGGCCACAAAACTTTTAGCTTTTAGCCCTTCTTTCCAGTGGAATGGTATTATGTTTGCATAAAACAGAGATAACAAAGTCACTCAGAAAATAAACAGAATTTTATAATACAGAAACATGACTAAAGGCTGCAAATTAAAATAACTACTTTTTTTCCACAGAATACAGAACCCTATGCAGCACAGTCATATTAATCTATTACTTGTTCAAATTGCACTTCAAAAAGTGGCTGTTACTTCCACAGGCATATAACATGGCAAAGAACTACAAAAACTTCCTGAAATAGTCCCAAAACTTGCTTTAGCAAAAGATAAAATGTAGAAGAAAATTATTTCACATACTGACAAAAGGCCCATTAGAGCTTCCTCATCAGGAAAATTCAAGGCATTTCAGCCTTACTGTGAAACTTCCACATGTTGCATAACAAGGTAATTTAACTCTGGGCAAATTTCTTTACACAGATCAATACAGCCAAATACATTTTTAACAAAATCTTACCGACTGCCAGCTCTATCCTTCACTCTGCCAAATGAAGAAATTAAAAATACTGAATACTATATCCACACTTTCTCCTGTCATAGTAAGCCATTCACTGTCCACAGCACATACCCATCTTTACCTTGAAAAAGCATGGAATTATTTATGTGTATGTATTTTGGGAGAAAGAAGAACACTTTTTTTCAAGTTTAATGCCGTGTCTCAGGGGGATGATTATATAATGCTCAAAAATGTAACCTGGAGGGAAATAATGCCTTTATATCTTATTAACCTAAGTTCATTACTACAGTAAAAGGTCATGTCATCTCTATCCTCAAGCAATACCACACAAGCATCATTTTTTATTAGCGACCCAAAACCATTTTTAGATCATTAGAAAGATTGTTACTGACTTTTCAGTAGACATACACTTTAGATTGGATATGAAACTTTGGGTTTTCCATTCAGTAAAGGTGATAACATACTTACTTTTCTGTCTGGCCAATTGTATTTTGCAAATATTGTATCATATGTGTCCACAGCTCCATCAGTGATCAACATTATGGCTTGGCTGCAAATGCTTCCTTGTCCTGTGTGATTGAACTGCAAAAGGAAACAATCTTCAGAAACAGCACATTCTTATTAAATGAAGATAGGTAGGATCACACTGGATAAACACGGATTTTGCCAAATCTCTTGCATCCTTAGAAGACGTTGAAAATATTCAGGCTGAAAACATTTAATCATAGATATTCTGTTCTTGGTGAATTGAAAAATAAGAAAAATACATAAATATAGCCCTACCCAAAATTAAAATGGTGTTCCCCTGGTTTTGATAAGTGATAAATATTGATGCATCCATAGGGTTTGCTTTGATGTAAATATCATTTTAAAAGAACAAGTTGCACAAAAAGAAGTAGTGAATGATGATTTCTCTGCAAAGTAGAGGAGATGCACAGCTCATAGAGAGACATATGACTATTCATATGGCATTCATTCATATTCACTCAGGGTTACATTCCATATGCTACCCAGTTCATATTTGTATATTCTGAGATTCTCCTATTACCCAAAATGAATACATATAAGCAATTCAGGCTGCTGAAGAGCAGTGCTTGAGCACAGGTTCTGAGACAGCAATCAGCAATCCTTTGGCATATGAAAAGAAAGATTCGTTATAGAAATGGAATTTTCTCCTGTCAAAGAGCAAACACATTGGACTGAGTCATAATATGATCTTTGATCTCTTTAGTCTGGAGTTGGTGCCCTGACTTTAAATCCATGTGTCTCCATTTGCTTTGGTTGCAGAATAGGTTCTTATTTGTCTGTCTTATATATTCAAGGAACTTGAGTGAAACATCCATCTTTTAGCAAAAAAAAAAGAGAAAAGTTGTAAAATTATTTGATTTTTAATTGCTCTATATGAACACTTTAAAGAAATCTATGAAAAGGTCAATACATGGGATATTACAAATGCTTTCTTGTAGTTTTCATCTATATTATCATATTCAAGGTCAGGCAAGGCCTCATCCTATCACCCCTCTCTTGATGCTGAGAAGGCCAAGCAAGAATTACCTTGTCCCATCTCACCAGCCTTGCTGTGCCCCAGAGCAGGGTGGTCCCTTTTCCCTTTTAACAAGCAGTACCTGTGTTCACAGGTGAATTACCTTGCAGGGACTCTGACTGGTCCTGCATTCATGAAAAATTATTCACCATATTTTGGGTGATTTGCTTGATTTGGACAAGCAACAGCTCTGTCTAAGCTTTTTGCAGTCTACTCGTCCTCACATATTCACTGTTCTTCCAAAACCCTAAACCCCATTTTTTCTAAAAAAGTTCTCCTAAAACTTTCATCTTTACAGAAATGCCAGCAGACCAAAGGGTGGATGGTGGGTTCCAGAAGTCCTCTGTCTCTTATGCCTTCACATTTTTTTGTAATCACACTTACATTCAACAACCATTTCTATCACCTGCATCTCTCCTCAAGATTAGCCTCTTTTCATCAAACAGTAACCTCAGCAAACATTAACAGAAACACTCTGCTTAAAGAGCAGCTAATGTGGATTTACAGTTATGTGCATTGTGATCACTGCCTGGGTGAAAACTCTTCTGTGTGTAATTTGCACAGAGTCAGTCCTTAAAATTCTCCAGTCATGACAGGTTTTCTAGTCTTAACCAGAACCAGAATTATCAAAGCGGGATTCATTCATGATCTTAGAGCCAGTATTTTCTCATAAAGGTGAAGTTACTTTCTCTAGGGATATCTTCCTCACATGGACAATATATTTTGAAAGTAGCAAGGTATCTTAAAAGAGAAATTAATGAAGGGGAAATGCCTTTGTACATTTATTTTAAAACACTACTCTGTATGCATCTGCATTATTCTACATAGTTATCTGAATATTTTGAAGAATGAGATTAAATTCAAATACTTTGATGAGTAATATCTTCTCATATTTGTCTAAAACTTTTAATTTTATTGAATAGCAAGAATGATGAAAGTGTTTTCCATAATAATAACAATGACAAGGGGCTTATGATGAACTACAATTAACTCAGTGATTCATCAGTTAGCAGCAAAAATTTCAATGCATCCTGACATTTACAGCATTTGGTTGTGATTAACAGTCTTTGAAATGTCACAGAATTTTATTTAATTGGCTACGAGTTTTTTTAAAGGTAATCACTGCAAAGAGCACATTTGTCACCAAAAGAGATAATTGCAGTTGTCACATGACATAGTAGGTGCCTATCTACTGTACCAAGCACTTCTGTATTCTAACACTGCATAAACTGATGATTGGAAAAAATTTGGAAGTGGATTTTTAAACGTGCTTTTCAAAGATATCAGTATCAACCATCGTCAAGTCTTGACAACCATAGCAAATACTGAAAGGTAATTGCAAGGCAAAATTGACTGAGTTTAATTAGTGTAACCCCTGAACCATTCTAAAATTCAACCAAAATCTAAATAGACTTTTTATGTAACACAAAGCTTTCTCTATTTTTTTTCTTTTCTTACACCACCCACTCCTTCCCCTTCCCCTCACCTAATTTTTTTTTTTTTTTTTTAATGTAGAAAAGACATCCTTAGTTAACCTATAATTCAAAGAATAGGCTTCTGACACATAAAGGTCACATCCTGTAGACAAAGTGTAAAATGGTTTGCTGTACTCTTCCAAGGGCAGATTTAGCAGCTTTTTCCCTGGCCCAGGCTGCTTAATTGAAGCTCCCAGAGACTTTTCAGATATGCCTACATAAAATGGAAAATATTTTTATGCTGGCATTTCTGGAAGTTTATATGCAAGAAGGATTGAACCTATTATACTTCCTTTTAAAGTATAAATAGCAGCAATCAACACAGCACCTTGAAGAGAGCTGAACATTCAGGTAGCACAGTCCATCATGATCTTACAGAGCTCTCATCATGGGTACAGTTCAGCACATGGGATGTCAGACCCCTTTATCCTCAAAACTCTCAGTTTATCTAACGAGATTTTTATACCACATTCATCATTATAACTTCAGTTACCTCACAGATCTTTAACCAAAGCAACAGATCTCATTTTGGGTCTTCTTCACTTCCTGCAAGGTGGGGTTTTTCCAGTTTATGTAGATTTGGAGGGATAGCATAGAACATCCCTTGCACTGAGACATTCATACTGTGCTCCTGGTTCCCAAGACTCTGTTTGGTGCCCACAATTTTTAATAAAACCTCTACAAACCACCTACAGTGTCCTTTGCTTCATGCACCTTTCCCCATTGTCATTTTTGGCATGCACCACATGAAGGCATTAGTTCCACACTGTCTGACTGAACACATGAGCAGTGGGTGGAAGAAGATATTTCTTTTTTCATTTCAGGATTTTATGCCTGGAAAAGAATCAATCAATATTGCCCTTCAAGATGAATACACAGGAATTAGAACCATTAATTAATCTACGATCACACAGCATAAAGGCAGGCACACTTGTCAAGTCAAACTTTTTTAGAGAATATTTGGGTTTGAGCTCTTATTTCCAAGGTACTTCCTTCAATCAAAAGACATTATGCTACTCAGTTTAGATTAGATTTTTTCATTTTCCAGCAGACTGGCAAACTCTAATATTTTTTCCCTAAAACAAATGATTATACTTAAGGAGACATTTTAAAACATTTTCATGAATATGAGCTCAGTTGAAAAAAGGGAAAACAAGAAGGAGGTGAAAAAGAATCTGAAAATAAGAATCATGAACTTACTTCATTGAGCATGTTGAAAGCTTCATTTAAAGCAATGTCCAGCATTCCAATTCCCTTTGCAAAAAGTTTGTCAAGGTGTTCCCTGAAATGCTGAAACATAAATAAGAAGGTTTCATTTGTCAAAATGTTGTTACAACAGAACTGTTGATGTCAATAATTAAGGATTTCTGAATCTTCAGACCTATTTCTTAGACTTAAATGGCCACAAACACTAATTAATAAAGCAACTCCCAGTTAATCCTTTTTGACTCTAAGTAACACTAAACTAAGGATGCGTTAGCACAATAATAAGGCAAAGGCATCACAAGATACATTTTTGGCTACTTATTCAATCAAATAATTTTGCTTTGGTTTTTTGTTCGTGTTTCTATTTAGAGATATTCATATTTTCTTTTCACTTTGTATGGCAATTTTATCTAATTTCTAATTGTTCTTCCTCTAGGGATTTGGAGTCTGATACTTAATAAAAATAATTCTTTCTGAAATTTAGTTTTGAGAGTATATAGCTCTAAAAGATGGTAGTATCTAATCACTAGATCATTGCAGTATAAATGGAGTTTATCAGCGTCAATATATTAATATTAGAGTTATAAAAAACTATTCTACACAGGAAGACAGTGCTATTAATTTGTAAGAAGGAAATTAAGACCTGTGTGGTAGGAAATAGCAGGGGAGGCAATGCTTTTGTGGAGTGCTATTTCAGTCTTCACAACTGGCTAAAAAGTATAAAAGCAGTGCAAAACAGAAAAGGGTACTTCAACCCAGCTAATAGAAAAAAAAATACCAGGGCAAGACATGTACCATGGAAATACAATTTCAACAAAAAGAATATGTGATTTCAGAATGAGATAAAAATCACCTTAATTCCAATTTCAATAATTTTCAGAGAACAAACAGGTCTCAAAAGCAGGAATCCCCCTCTCCTAATGAGTCAAAAAGCATACTTCAACTTTACAACTTAAAGAGCTCTTTGTAGTAATAAACAGGTTTATCTCAGTTTCTTTTTGCTCTCATTTTGGAGCCCTTGTAGATTAATATCTGAATTTCCCAGGGTTTGACTTGGGTCTCTGTCCAACTGCATGCACAAACATTCCCAGGCAACTGTTTGCCCAATTTCCATGTGCAAATACCAGAATGTGCAATATCTAATTGTAGACTCACATACCTATTAGACATGCATAACCCTGGCAATTCGGAATGCAAATCAGGCACACG
Source organism: Vireo altiloquus (assembly GCA_013396875.1). Classification (NCBI taxonomy): domain Eukaryota; kingdom Metazoa; phylum Chordata; class Aves; order Passeriformes; family Vireonidae; genus Vireo; species Vireo altiloquus. The sequence continues at coordinate 1,008,663 of VZRF01010024.1, forward strand.
ATTATGACAATCAGACATTGATGTCTGATTACAAAATTACAGGGTCAGAGCTCCACAGAAGTTGTGTGGGGAAGCACAGAAATGTTTGGCTGGGGAGGTGTCTCAGATCATCCAGAAGTGTCTGAAAGCCACGAGCTGAAGAGAATGAGGATACAAATCCACATGTGCAGGTAAGGCAGGATGAGGTCTTTCAGACCTTAAATGAGAGGAAACTCAGGATGGTTTTTAATGTCCTTCATATTCTGTGTGTCATGGGACAGCTCTCTCTGAGTAAGAGAACATTAAAATCACACCACTGTTGCATCTGGCTTCAGCATAACTGAACAAGAGGATAAATCCATAACCAATTATCGTGATTGAACTTGGAATTTCTCTTACAATGAGATTATTGAAAGAGGTTTTTGGGTTCCCTTTCTCTAGCAGTTTTTGGGTTCCCTTTGTCTAGCCTAACATTTTAAGGAACAATTGTAGGGATTTGGGATCATACTTGGTTCAATGATTACATTAAGTTTTCATACTTTGGGGGTTATGTAAAATTGTCTCTCAAAATACAATAGCAACTTGTGGTTTTGCTACTTCTTTTCTCAGTTTCCTACTTTTAATTTACTAGGATTTAAGAGTTACTGAATTTAAATAATTCAAGTTAAGCATTTTATTTCAGCAAATCTGTGCTTGAGATTATTCAGAGCATTTTTCATGATTCAGAACACAGGCAAAGTTAGAGAAGTAGAGGGGGTAACCTGAATACAGGCAAGAATTTGATTTTCCTTTCCTGATTCCAGGCCACTGCAGGCAATTTAAAAACTCTTCCAAGATGAAGGCCAGAAAACTGTGTAACTGATTTTTTCCTCCATGGCAGAAGCTATCAAACTTGTAGCCAAAATGAAACACTGATTTATCTAGCCCATAGAAAACCTGAAAAGTAATTTACTAATTTGGTCAGGAAATTCCAAGGCATCTCCTTATACTGGTCTCTCATCTTAGAGGCTGTTTAATGACCTCACAAGGTTTATTTGGATTAGAAAATGATCACAAGAAGGTGATAAATTTTTTATATTCTGGAAGAAAGTGGAAAGTGGTCACCCTCCAAGCAAAAAACAGAGTTCAGTGTCTGCACAACCATCAGGGATGTTCTTTGGCCTCCATTACAACAATATGAGGATACTCATAACCTCCAAAGTTTTATCCTTTCCAAACAAGAAAAAAAAAAAAGGAAAAGAACAAAGCACAGCCATCTTCATTTGACATCTGAAGAAACAAACACATCTGAAAGCAGGTAATGATACATTAACACGGAGAACTGACTTCCAATTTTCCAGTGCCAGGGAAGAGCTGTGACAACCAGTTCATCTCAGACACACACGAAAAAGCACACAAGATGCCAGCTGAGGCAATCCCAAATGCCTGGCATTCGTGTCTACTGCAGCAAACATTTGCAGAATTACACCAATGTTTTTTTTCCCCAGCATCATGACAAAGCTTGTCACGACAGTGAGCTTGGCTCACTTTTTAATCGGCACACAGGCCGATTACAAGACCTCCCAGGCTGTTTTAATGCATTTTAACATACCTAAAGCCACACAAATAGAGAAACATCACTCAATAAGTCGAGCTTGCAATGGTTTATAGCAGATCCCTCTCCTGTAACTCCTGGAAACCTGTTTCCCTTTATATTATATCTTTCTGGCACTGACAAAATGGAAGGAAAGCAAAGCAAGTTTACTGTTGTAAAGTGACCAAATCAATTCCCCATCTCTACTGCTCCCACCTAGCTGGAAAAAAAGAATTCATTTTAAAAATTATTTTTATTTGCTTTAGGGCTCCAGAATTAGTTAATTGAGTTTAATTTTATCACAAACAACAAATTTTTATTTCACTCTTGTAAAGCCAATATGCTACACGGGAGTCCCAGTACCCTGCACATTTTATTAGAGCCTACTTATGTTTACCAAAAATAAGGTACCACTTATGAGGAGCAGGAGTACCCAAATTAGATAGGGTAAAGGACCATGGATTCAAGCCAATGAATAAAGCATTTTCCACTGATTCCAAAAAGGAACAGTTCACAACAAATATATGCAGCAGGGGTTATACAGTTACACTGGAACAGCATCATATTCACTATTAATTGCCTGACAAGGTTGAGCTTCCTACAGAAAAGCATCATTAATGGGTTCAGCATTCCTCCAGGTTTCCTTGTCAGCTTTACTGCAAGTCTTGGCTACTTCCAGAATTATTTCCCATGCCATTCCACGCATGCTGTAACTCCAAACGGCCCTGGGACATACTTGGCAAAGATTTATCAGATTTGTGAAGATCGACTACATCAGCACTGAACCAGGCAAGAGAAGGAAACAGTCAGAAGGGCTGTGTGAGGTGGGAGAGTGGTCTTCACTTGAGTCACAGGGAGGTTTACCCACATGTAGTGACAGATAAGGTGAATCACACGTGCAAAATGCATTTAGGCCTCACCCTGTTTCAAATCCTTTGTCAGGGCATTTACAGGTTAGCATTTACAGGTGAATAGTATCCAACCCCTTCTGTTTCCTGACACGTTGTGTTGGAAAAGATGGGGGGTTTTCCTTCGCAAAAAAAAAATTGTCATAAAAACAATGCTGAACCAAGAGTTCAAGATTCAGTATACTCAGATTAAAACCAAATTCTTCTTAAGTAAATTAGTTACTGCAATAGAAAACGTCAGACCAAATTTCAGTGGTCAGGGGCTTACTGAAAGTTTTGAAGGTCTATAACAGCTTTGCAGTTTTAAAGTAAGAGTAGACTTTGGTGAGACTTTACTATTTTGGGGTTTTTAACAGCTAAGCAATGCAGCTGAGATTTGGTGTTTTTTTTAGATCAGACAGAGATGGATAGATAAATACACAAAAGTAATTTGCTTAAATAAAATTCAATATGCAAAATTTGTATTTACCAACCTCTTATTGGTAATCTCACTCAGCTTCTTTGCTGAATCAGTCATCTGGTTATTTAATTTCTTGTAATTGCATAGAAAAATAAAAGCTTTTTGGAAGTTATACACTACATCTGTCTATTTCTGTCATTTGAATTTACGCTGGGGCAAGTTCTTGATTTAGTTTGGAGTTACTGTGCCTATCTGTGCATCTAGAAGATGATATATTTCATCTGGAAACATTTACAGAGAAATGTCCTCAACCCATATATAGTACATTAAAAAAACATATAAAAGAGGAATGTATATTGTAATATTGTTACTTTAAATCTGGAGTTACATTAAATCAGATTGTCATCCGATTCCTTTGGGGTAGGTAAATTGTAACATGGAGTTTCTCAAAGATGAAAACCTCTTGGCCCAAGAAAACTGGTATTAGAATAGGCAGTTCCACATGTTTGTAATTTGTGGAGAAAGTGCAGACGGTGACAGAATAGTGTCTGAACTATTTCCCACTCTTTTTAAAATTTGTGTATAGCAAATTGATACACTTCAAGGTAGCAGCTGTTTAACACTAATGCCAAATTATAAAATAGTCTGGTAAAATTCAAATATACCTTGCATATTTTATATTACTAAACCACATTTAGGATCACAGATTAAATTCAACCTCAGTTATGCTATCCAATGTAATTACAGATTTAATTTTTGTGGTAAACAAAACTTAAAGCAAGTTCTGCAAATTAGGGATAGCTTACAATATCCACATATCTAAACTGAACTTCACTGCAGGTATGTGCCAACACAAAAATTTACAACAATTGCTAGGCTGCAAAAACTTTTAGAAATACGTGGAGATACCATGACACCTGCCAGATCACCTGACAATATAATTATTCCTAAAACAAATTACTATATTCTCCTGTTGTAAAATGAAAGCTGAAACACTTTATCTTGGAAGAAATCTAGTGCTGGGATGCCTACTGTGTATCTTAGGAAAACTGGCAGCATATATATTAACAGCACTCACATCACTGTCATATTTGAAGTTGTAACTTTGTCTTTTATAAATACATCAAGAAAACTCCATTCAAGAAGGTTTCTGAAAAGAATGTTTTCTGAAGTTGTACCTGACAGAAATTCACGGTTCAATTAGATCCTCATTGCTCTGAAAGCTACACACAACAAGCATTTACAGAACCAGCAGTATTGCAGCAAAGTAATAGAACAACTTCCTCAAAACTTGTGGAAGTTTCTAAACATATTATACAAATTATATTAGCATCTCCTCCTTGTAGGTTATTGCTAGCAGTAAAAAAAAAAATAAAGTTAAATGAAGATTTTCAACTCAAGATTGCATTACCTGGCTGTTCTTTAAGCTGACAGGGAAGAGGTCTAGATGCTTAGCACCATCACTTCATCCAATGTATCCTCACACTTTCTTAAAGAAAAGCACATTACATGCTGGAGACTCAGGGCTGATAAGCTGTTATCTCCAACCTTCATTCCTTTCCCACCACAAAACTGCATGAATGTGTTAAATGATGAAATGCTTAATTATACTAAATGTATTTGATATCTCTTAAAACTCTACTGTAATACACATTTATCAGTGTATTACTGTAGTAATTCTGTAATACATTTATCAGTGCTTTAATAAAGGAGTGGTCTTGACCAAGTAGCCCCTAACAGGTATGATGAGGCTTGTTAAAAAACATTCCTGCTTTCACTACACCAATCACTATGAAATTTGTACCAGCCTTCAAAACATTCATTTGGCAAGGCTGAGCATTGCAAAGGTAAAAGTCCTCATGCTATATTTTCTTTTCTGTCTGACTGCTCTCTTTACTCAACCAAACAATGCAGGATCAAGAACCTTTGGCTAACTTGAGCTCCATTATCATATAAATTAAGAAGTCTAAGTTTTCACCCCTTACTAATATAGCTGTGAGAACAGAGTTCAGTTCAGAGATTCCAGTTGAATCTTAACTCTTAATTTAAGTAAAGATGCAAATGGAATAAAGACTGCACATTCTAGAGGAAAAGCATGCATCTTCATCAGTAACAACTGGGACGTTATTCAAAGAGAAATGCAACCTCCTTCCTCTGTGTGCTCTTTTAGATTTAGATTTACTCTAGTGTCAGGTATGTTCTTACCTGAAAGACAGAGAGAAATAAAAAGACGGGGATGAAACAGAAATTGTCTTTGTAATATTTTTCCTAGTGCTGGCAACAGGAAACTAAGATACATTACTGAAGGGAGAGTGTCACCAAGGAGTGGATATAAGAGAACTACAATACTTTAAATGCTTTTTCATATTTTAATGAGAGTGGATTTTTTTCTTTTAGGTAAGTAGTTCCCACATTGTGGTCCAGAAAATAATGGTAAGTGCTCTAGAGCCAGTGTGTGGAATTAACACTGTGTTTACAATAATGTTTCCGTCCAAAAAGAGGAGAGGTGGGGAAGGGATTAAGAGTAACAGAGTTTAAATGAGAAAATGTACAAACCAGACAGCTTTTCTTTTTTCCTTCTTTTATATGACTAATTGAATTTTCTGAAAGTCTGGCTTTGTGGAAGCCCCTTACATTCCCTGAACATTATGGATAAGAGTTCCTGCAACACATCCCTGAATGTGAAAGAGCGTGTTCATTTGCTGCCCGTAATCCCACTGAATATTCAGCACCAACACCACTAAGAAGCACTCATTTCCCAGGCTGCCATAAACCCTGAGGCTGAAGCTGTTTCCTGTACCCTACAAAAAAAGATCCTTATTCTCCATTCCCTGAAGATGCTCCCAGGTTTCGTCTTATCTAGACAGGCTGAGCATGGGAACAGAACAGGCTCTGGCCGTAGCCCAGCTGCCTGAGGCAGGAGGCTGCTGTGGGTGGCAAACTCGGGATCCAGTCATGCCTGAGCCTTGGAAATCCAGGGCTGTAGCTGGGCAAGGGCTCGGGATGAGCAGGGCAGCCTCTGTGCTGGCACCACAGAACCCTCTCAGCAGCAGCCAACATCACACTCGGCTCTCCCTAGGAAAGAGGACCTGGTCTCTCCCTGCACCCAGCCCCGGCCCAGCTGCCCCAAGTTAGTATAATTTAACCCTATTTATTCTGCTTAGAAGCCTGGTTTGCCCCTTAGCTCGCTGCAAATGAAGTGCAAGTGATAAGGAGAGCTAATTTTCTAGATTCCCTGTTTCTTTGTTATGTTAAAATCTAGAGACGAATGGAGATTCAAACAACAGCATTCAGAATGTTTAAGTGACATCCTCAGAGTGGAAAGATTCCATCTGAAAACATCTGAGCCTTGCAGAAAGGCAGCAAAGTAGTTCTTCAATAAATACTTTCAAGACAAATATAGACTGGGGTACTGCTCCTGTGAGAACAATTTTTATTTGGAGTCATTGAGACAGCTGCTTTCCTCATGAGGTTAAAAGCTCCAAACATCTCAAGTAATTTCTTATCTCTGCTTCTAAGAACTGTCTGTATTTGGTTCAAGTGATATCAGATGAACCTAGCAAGATGCAGTTAGAAAGAACTGGGGTGTGCATCCGTGTATGTCATGGGGTGTATGTCATGTATGTTTTTTCCATAAGGGTCATTTAATAGAAAATTTTTACATTGACACTCATGTATTATGGTTAAAAAAAATCGAGAGAGAGAGAAATGTACTTCCGAAATGGTAGAAATTCAAGTTTATTCAGCATAAACTAATAGTTTGGTAAAACTGGTTCCATGCATGTTTCCAGCCACAATGCTGCATTATGTGATAAACGTCTTAAGAAAGTCCAGGATTATAAATAGAAACATAAAAGAGTGGTAGAGTGAACCATTAAAAATTCAGTCCCTGCAATCATCAACATACATCTCCTCTTTCCACATAAAACTATAGCAATATGAAATACCATTACAGTACATTTTAATTGTTTCTATTCAAAGTTATCATTTGGGAATAGATATTCCCTAGCTAAAGAAAAAGTGTTCTAACTTTTTTTAAACTCTTGTTTTTGTTTTGTTGCAAATAAAGCTCATACTGGTAGTAATAGATGTGGTCATCCTTGCATCCATTCAATTGAGTAGAACCCTTGACATGAAAATGAAAGATAGAAAGTTCTGAACCAAATATATAGCTATATTTTCAGACCTGTGTTGTAATTCCAAAAAATCAAGCATATGTAGACATATGCAAACTGAAAGAATAGATCATATCCAAACATTTCCTGTCAATCTCCTTCTCTACTTTGCCAGTACAGAAACATGACCACGTGGTGATAATGACTGCCTGGAAAAGCTACAGAACACAGTGTTTGTCGTGGTACTTTTCTTGGGGTTTTTATCATTTAAAAAACAAAAGAACAGCAAAAGTTATTATCACCAGTGAACATGCAAAGGAGTATTTCCCTTGTAAGACTGGTTGAGAAAGTGTAATTTTGTCTACTTTTTTTCTCATGTTACAATGGACCCATGGAAATTACAGAAAAAAAAATAAACTACAGGAGAAGTCTGGTGTATCTATGAGACTCACAGAAATTAAAGTTATAACTCTAATGGTTGAATACTTATGATGAGTTCCAAAACACAGCTAAATTCTCTGGACCAGTTGTGGAATGTGCACATGAACAGCATTTTAAGATATCTTTTTTCTATGGGCCTGACCAAAAAACTGCAAATTCAAAAGAAACTTTTCCAGTTAATTCAGTGAGTTTTTGATGAGGCCCCCAGGTAAATGTGCTGTGTCAGTACAGTCAAATCACACAGTATCACATCTTAGAAAAGTATCAGATATTTCAGAAAGCTGCTTTTAACTTAGTTCAGGAGCATGATAACTGAATTACTCATGTAGGATTAAGTGGCTGTCCAACTCATTGCACAATCTTTACTTTGTACTCTGAGCTGTACTTGGGACAATGGAACTTTTGTGCCTTCCAGTGTTTAGGCAAATAAATTTTTAACTTCATTACAGTATCTAGAAAAATGATATGAGAACATAAAAGCTCACATATAAGAAAGAAATGAAGATTGGCAAAGTCATGGTCTATACAAATGCACCAAACTATTACATGCTACCCACCTCAACTTTGTTCCCTAGTTCTGGCCTTTCAAGGAAAGAACATGAATTAGCTAACTAATATGAATAACTAGAAAAAAGGTCATATTTCATTATTTCCTCAAAATTTGCATATAGTATTCAGTTTGTAGACAATACACAAAGTTACTCTGTAAATAAAAAATAAAATAATTTCGCTAACCAGAAATTATATCAGCGCTTATTCTGAAAAACAAAATATGAACTTTTACTTAATTATTTTGAAAATTTGAGCTCTGTTCATAAAATCTCAGCATCATCTGAGTGGCATAAAAACTTTTTGATCAATTAAATTAAAATAAATCTGACATCAAGTAACATATGGGTGTAGGGTAATCTGCATTTTGATCAGTTGCAGAATGATGGAAAGGTTAATTGTAGGATTAATTCCAGACAGGACATCTGGGCAATACATTTGAATCTTTAGGTCTGCATCTAGAACTTGCACAGATTTCATGTGGCTCATTTGATGGCAGCCACAACAAAGTGCTCATTTAGAAAACTGCATCACAATTCACAAGTAAGGGACTTCAACACCAAATTATTAGAAACAATTCAGGCCCACATAGCAACCAAATGATATTTAGATACATACAGTGGTAAATATCACACATATAAAAGAAGCAGCCCATGAAGAATAATTTCTGTAGGACATAGATAAAATGAAAAGAACTCTTGGGAGTAATACAACGGAGTAAAGGTGAGCATAACAAGATCAGAAATAATTTTGTCTTGGTAAACATAAAGAGATCAACCACTGACGCATTTCAAGGGATGTTGTCAGAGCTAGATTTTCCAGTTCCTGAAAAAGATCATTGACCTCTCAAGCACAAAAGGACTGCCACACTGGGTGTTAAGCAGAATTCAGGGTTGAGCTGAAACTCCTCTGATTTGCTTTTAGTAAAACAGATAACTACTTAAAGAAAGACAAATGATTGCTGCCCTCTCCAGCCAGGGGCAAGACTGACAGATGGGCAAACCACTTTCAGAAGGGAGGAAGCCTTAGCAAGGAAGAAGAATCTCTGCATGACAGAGGTGGCTCATTTTGACAGGTCTTTCCCTCTACAAGAATCATAGGGCTTTTCAACCATCTTATTTCATAATTTCACATGCCATAAACAATCCCATAAACAACTCCTAAAGTGTGTTAGAGTAATGCCTGTGCAGAACCATTGCAGAAAACTGTCAAGGCAATAAACTAAACTTCAAGCTGCAGATTCATGCTGCAACCTCTCTTCAAATAGAATTTGCACTGTAGTCTCTGTAATGGGTGTTTTTTCCGAAAAAATTACAGCAGGATATAACTAATCTGAACATTTTCACAGAACATTCTTGAATGAGTGCATTATTACATTGACAGACCTCTTTGGAATGTTATATTCTTTTATTCTTACAGTATTACATTTGTTTGGAGATTTTATTTCAACTTTAGCGTTACTCTGAGTTAAGAATGCGATCTCTTCCTCAGTATTTTTTGTTAACAGAATGATAGTTCAATTTAAAGTGGTTGAAATATTTCACTTAAAATAATTATCAAACTTTATTAACAGTATATTTTCAATGACTCCTGCAATTTTCCATTAAGTTTACTTGACTAAATTGACTAGATTATTTCTTTCTTTCTATTGAGTCACATAAAACTCCTTTGAAACTGCATGAGTAGAATAATTAATAAATCTTAATAATGGAATGCATTGTAGTAGGAAAAGATCATTATAGCACATTGTTACCCACTGCATCCCAGCTCTCCACTGTTTTGTTACTTTCATTCCTTACCTCTTTGTTGGCTCTATCTGCTTGAACTAATGTTCCATTCAGGCACGGCTCTACATAGTGGAGTTCTTCATTATACTATGGAGAGAAATACAAAGTATGATGAAAAATTTAATTAAAAGCTTGGAAGATACAAGTCAATTTAATGACTTAGAACTACAGTGAATGAAATATTCACAGAAAGTAAGAACAAAAGGATTTTGTTCATTTTTTAAAAATGTCTATGGTATTTCTTTTCCTTTTACATGATTCTTAATTTTTCAGAGGCTTAAACTCCTGAAGTATCAGCGAATGGATGCCAAAACTCAGGTGGAGTTAAGGGTACTATATACAATTAACTGGCAAAAATATCTGGAGAGTATTAAGAGATCATATTTTATACATCACAAACAGAACTCCCAATTCTTTGCTACATATAAAAAAATTCCTGACAAATATTTGTGGCACTGTCTAACATTTTAAAAGGTTAGTACTGGAACAACTACACCAAAAAAAAACCTGTAAGTTGAATCAATCCTGTAAATGACTGACAATTTTCAAAATTCAGTCAAGCAGAGTGGCTTATTATACACAAAGTCATGAATATGACAGATCTTAAAGGAATTATCTGTTTTGCTCACAAGGAGTAGGTAAGTCAGATAGCCCAGTCCTACTGTCAGAAGCATCCTAAGCACTAAAAACAAACAATGAAGTCTAATCTGCAGCCAGTAGAACTTGAACGCTAACAGGTGATTGTTTGAAATTTGGACTTATTTAAATCTTTTAAACCTTTCAACACAGGTCATATTAATAAAGCAGTACCTTCAACAAATCATTGTCTAGATAGAGCCTTAAGTTGATTCCTTCTATCACTAATTTATTCCACTTTAGAAGTAGATAACTTTACAAGTTATCACAGATCAAACTGTAAGCGCTTTGCATCTAGGCTTTAGCTGGTTTCACCTTTCATAAGGCATTAAGTGAATCAGAACATCCACAGTAAACAACACAAAATCAGGGAAAATATTTCATCAGATTAATGTAAGCATTTACTCCTTTCTTCCTCCACCTCAGTGGGAATAAGGAAAGCCCTACAATGAATGACTCGTAACAAAAAGCTGCTTATACAGGGGTCTCTCACTGTGAATTCTCACAGTCTCTCTCTGCCTGTAGCTTCACATTTGCTCAATTCCCTTCAATTTAACACCACTCCTGTCCCTACACCACAGGCCCCTGCAACGTGATCCACTTTGGACACCTGTCGTCACCATTCATTCCAGCAGTGCACTACTCAACACATTCATCACCACATAATTACTCTTGCATAGGGAAGAATATTTAATTTGAACTGCATGAAGTTATTCTTGAGGCACTCTGCCAGACTCAGTCCTCAGCTACAAGGGGATATAAACCCAGAATAAATTACTATTGCTGGATATGGAGATGATTTATATCAGCATCAACATAGGAACAGGCAAAAATGCTTGAAAATATTTACACACAATTTCTGCAGCAGATTTGCATGCTTCCCTAATTGTTTTATTGTCATCAATGTCATTTCAATATATGAGACCATGTGGACTTATCTATTATTCCAAAGGTGATACAAAAGGCAAAAGGCAAAGGGTTCTAGAACAATTTAGAGTCACTGAGAGTGTCCTGTGTGCATCTCGGTCTCATAACAATTTATTGATCTGAAAAATGTACTTTCCCCTGTAGTTTCTCTCTTCAGACTGCTTTCCAACTGCTATCTCCTGAGAGTCATCGCAAAATAATAATGCCAGATCTACAAAGCATCTCTTATTATTGCCCAAAGTCAAGACCCTACTCCATTCTATTTTAAAAAATAAAACACTGAAAATATGTCACGCACTCTGGTACACCAGCCCCTACCCCCAGGGTTTTTCCTGTTCATACACAGGTTTTTCTCAATATGTTCTTTAATCAAGATGCTTTCCAATTAAGCCTGTTCTTAGCTTGATTTCTGTAGCTATCATTGTAAATGACATAAGCATACATCCTTATCTTTATATCATAGCAGGCACAGTGTTTGAAACTGGAAAATGTGCAATAAAATGCTAAAGTCTACCAGTCTCAGACAATGACCCAAACATCTGTGTGAAGGTGAACTCAAGGTTTCCAAATGAGCAGTACCACCACGTTTTTTTATTTTAAAGGTCTATCACCACCAGCAAATAGATGAAACAACTTCCTCCTCTATCAGACCTTGCCTCTAAACAGTTGTCATTTCTGTCCACTACATTTCTATAAGATTTAACTACAGTTTTGAGTAACTCATGCCATCAGGCTATTCAGAGACTTCAGCTGCACCACAACTCAGAGAGATTCCCAGTGGCTTCCCACTATGCCTTCATGGTTATACAGATGTGCAGGATAAAGGATGCTCACGCTTGCACAGAGGACATGCTTCGAGTCCCTCCGCCTTTTGAAGCAACCTGCTTCAAAAAAGGGTTAATTAAAAGTTTTCATTCTCTCATAGCACAATTGCACAGAAAATGTAGATATTGATCCTTCTAAAACCCAGACAAAATTGTGGCACTATTTCCAATTGTGGCATATAAATCACCTTGAGATTATTATTATCAAAAAATATGTTAAGCAATGTGGTATGCATGGTAGAAGCATCTGCATGGTGCTAACATGTGTAAAGGAGTATTTTATGTTATGTTCTAAGATAACAGGCATAACTTGGAAGTGTTCTCTTCATTGTGGATCTACTGTACAGATATAAATGAAAGCATAGTAAGAAAAATCTTTCTATAAAAAGGTATAGAGGCTTCTTATGGTTTGATCCCTGCAAAGGTGCATTTTAATGCTCTATTTTAATTTTTATCTCTTTACTGATTGGATACACTTTCTAATCATTTTTTTTTTTAATCTCAAATATAAAGAGATGGAAAAATTCACTGGATAGAATTATTTCAGTTCCTAATGAAATTCCTAAAAGAACATCTGCCTAAGTCCATGAAAACTGAAATTCTGATGTAACATGTGAAAGCATTCAAGCAGTGTTTGCCACTTAAACATGCATATCCACCTGATAAGATCCTTAGTACAACTGTCACCTTCAAGCAAAATAATGTGCTTCCTAGGATCTATATAATTTCTTTGCCCTTGTCATAGGGTGTTTACAGTGATATTGGGGATGCCTTTCTTTTAACTGTGCTAAATCTTTAAAGTGCAAAAAGTGAAGAAATTCTCCCCTCCTCCACATCCCCACTACCTCATCAGCAATTTGGACTTAGTCCTGCAGTTTTTCAGACATTTAAAATTTTAGTATTTAGTGAAATAACTGTCTCATCTGATTAAGAACTGCTGACTTCACCAGCAATGCCCAGTATAGATGTATTGTTAATTTACCTCAGTGAAAGCCTGCATTTGGCTTTTCAAGAGTTCTTGTATTATGCTGTTTTCTCACATTTCCTAGTGCCACACATCCCATTCCTCCACACCCTGGCACGTGACATCTTTGCACATGAAAGTAATGACAGCAGTGGCTGGGAGAGCTGATATGTGCACAATAGCTGGGAATAGCTGTGTTCTGCTGAGGGGGGAGGTAGAAATTAATTACCTTCCTTTCTGAGCTCCTCTTCGAAAACCCTGGTCTACTCTTGTAATTTAAAAATGTAATTACATTGATATTTTTTATTTTATTTACATAGTTGTCTGTTTTATTAGTTCACATTATTTTGTCCCTCTACTTATTTCTTTGCACAACAGGTATAAAAATGTAAGTGGGCTAAAATGTGAACTACGAGAAACCATATAGTTATTTAGAGAGCTGCTAGCCTACATTCTATAATAAGATACAATTCATATTCTGAAAAGGAGATATATATGGTTTTAGCACACCTACACAAGTAGTACACATCTTCCTTAGCATTTCCCATATTTCTTCTTTGTCATATTTGAGCTGCCTGGAGCAAGGTTCACAGAAACAAATTAAATTCACATTTTGTTGTGCAACAATACACAGATAAAAGATTTCACATTATATTAAAGCACATTCAGATATCCAATTCAGCCCAGCCTAAGAAGCCAATCCAGACAAGGAACTGAAGGAATTGGTGTTTCCATAGCTCACTGTGCCCAACAAGTGGCCCACAAGCACCACCCACTGCTCGGAGACTTCGTGTGGAGGTTCATTTTGGCTGCCTCTTTTGGTCAGCCTGCTCACACATCAGCTCTACAGAATCTGATTATTCAGGCAGGCTGAAAAGTAAATTTATCCATGCTCTATTATGTAGGAATAAAATAAAAAAGAGACTATATTAAAAAATTCTATGTATTAATAGAAGGAGCAATACTACTGTGCTTTGAATTAAAAATATTTTTATTCTAATCAATTTTGCTAAAAGGGTGCGTCTAAAGCAGTAAAATTAATTTAACATTCTTGGCTCCATTAATATTTTGCTAATTCCATGTAGAGTTTGTATAAAAGCATTTTAAAAATTTCAGCATTTGACAAAATTAGTACTCGTTTTATGATAATATTGTTAATTTAATGCTTGACTTGGAATTGTACTTCAAAGTGAATTGGAAAAATATGCCTTTTCTCTTGTTGTTGCAGATATCTCTGTTCATGCACCAGTGAACTGACCTTAAATTTTAACATTGGCAGCACAAAATCACTCTTGTATTTCAATAATTTTTTCTTGCAATTCAATCATCTAGTCCATCAATTTCAGATGGATATTGAAACAAGCTACCCATGAAAGCTAAAATAATTTTTAACATTATCCTTTTATGTTTATTTTCTGGAAAGACCTGCACTGAATTCTGCTTTCTGATTACATATATATATACAGAAATACATGCATGTGTTCATTCTGTTAATCACTGTGCATAATAAGGCCATCCTTACCGTCACAGTCATTCAGGCTGAAAATTTTGCTTCATCTAGTAAGTACACATAATTTGTCCAGATTTCCCACACTAATAAAGCTCTTATTCTACCTCAAATTTTGGCCTGGGGAGAGAGGGAAGTACTTGGCCATTTGTCTGAGACTTCCTGATGCTCAGGAGTCCTCACAGAGCAACAATTTGGAGTGGCCTTTCAGAGCAGTCGGTCTGAGCCAGGATTGAGCTGTGTGCTGTGTGAAGGTTCAGTCTCCACCATCTGGGCACAGCAGATCTGTTTTTGCACACACTGCACAGCTGGACAGCTCTGGAGACAGAGGCTTGCTGTACGAGCACAGATCTGTGTTACAAAGGGGATTTCTTGGACTGACATATGTGTATCTTGCCTTCAAACGAAACTGCTGTCACATCAGCAGGCTGTGCCTGAATTACAAAGAGTGAGATATAATCTCACTCAAACATTTGTCTATAGATAAAAGCTGTATGGGATTTTCAGTGCTTTCACACCAAGCAGCCTCTTGTGTGGGCTTTGTTGTCTCATGTTTTGATCACTGAAACATCTTCGCTCTTGACAAATTTCCTTTGCCCTGCTGGCGCTTGGTCAAAGCAGTGCTAGGGAAGTAATTTCTGCAGGTAACACAGATCAGAGTGAGCAGCTTTACCCTTGCTATGTCTTTCACACACCACATTTTGAAAGCAGCTCATGGTTCAGCCCCAGCCTACCTGGGTCATTCCTCACCGAAAGTACCACTCCCTCCTTCACAGCACAGGTCTCTCTTGCTAGTTTGTTACATTTTTAAGAAAACAAATTTTGTTGTTTCTTTACATTGTTATTTTTTTCTGCCTTGTGAGACAGCAAGACAAAGCTGGTTCAGGGGAGGTTTAGATTATAAACCAGGAAGAGATTTTTCACCCAGAGGGTGGTTGAAGAGTGGGACAGGCTGCCCAGTGCAGTGGTCACAGCACCAAGCCTGACAGACTTCAAGGAATGTTTGGACAACATTCTCAGGCACGTGGTGGGATTTTGGGGCTGTCCTGTGCAGGGCCAGGAGCTGGACTCGATGATGCTGACAGATCCCTTCTAACTCAGCATATTCTCTGATTCTATGATTTAGTACAAAACAACTCCCTACAAACTCTTCCTGCAGGAGAACTCCAAGGCAACAGGACAGCATTTTATCCCCCCACTGCCACTCCTGTAACGCTCTCCTTGTTCCCCCTGCCTTTCTGTGGTACCTCTTTCAATGCAGTGAACACCTTCAGGTTCATATTTGCACATCAGTGTCCTAATGAAATTCAACAGCTGTGCCGGTCAGCACAAAAATACATTCTCCATTGCTATTTCTACTTATTTAAACAAACACACACACATCCATCCTGAAAGAGGTTCTAGAGAGGAAGGAACCCACAGAGGAAAAAATTACCTCGGGCAAATGCTGTAATTAGCACAGCAACCCGGTTTCTTTCTGAAAATTCAGAACGTCTAACACTAGCCGAGCACCGCGGGAGGGCTGCAGTGCTCCCACACAGGCAGCCCCTGGAAGGAGCCATCAGCAGCTGCAAACATCTGGAAACACAGCTGGGAAATTGTCATGGTGAAGGGGGGAGGTGCTGCTGGACACCGGGGGCTGCAGGTGACCCACGCCAGGGTGAGGACACCTCTGAGAAGCTGCAGAGACAGAACTGCTGAAGGGAGCCAAGCCTTGGCTTGGCCGCCTCAGGCGCTCCTGCTCCGCGCCGGGAGGAGAGAGGAGAGAGGAGCGCCTGGAAGGGCAACAGGGGCGCTGGGAACGGCCCCGGAGAGGTGCTGGGAACAGGTTCCGCCTGGGAAACAGGGAGAAAAGGCTCAGGTGGGCTCTTCTTTCCTGTTCCCAGCAGGAAATCAGCGAACAGCAGCCTGTGCAACTCGGCAAAAAGTTACGACAAAAATTCCGTGGCTCCGTGCTGTTTTACACGCAGCTCGGTTCATTTTCAAATGGACTTTAAATTGACAATTGGCTTTTTCATACTCGCTTACTTCAAAGGTATTTGCACATAAATCTCCTAATTCTAATTCCTTTAAAAAAGTAACAAGAAAAACAATACTTTGCACAGTATTTCTGCTGTACTGCTTAGGCAAAATCGTTTGGATCCAAGCTATGTATGTTTTTTACATTTTTTTGTTATAGATGAGCCTTTTGATTTTCCAAAAGTAAAATTTTCACTTAAAAAGCCAACTTTTCTTTTTCCTTCCTACATAATTCACAGTAACTGTTGCAACTACTGATTAACAGAGATTATAAACCAAAAATCGGCTGGTCAGGCATCTTAGTAATTACTCTAGTTGAAACATTCTTTCAACTTACAGAAGTTATTTAGATTACAGTTAATCACATTTTTTTAAGGACAGTAAATCTTCTTTTGATACAGTATGTAATTATATCTTTATACAACATGACTTTCTGCTAATTATGCAATTATCATGCAAGGAGATTAATTTGAAAGATAGTCTGAACTGCTTGCCATAAGTTAAAAATACGGTATATGTACATATATTTCATGCACAAAAACTCCATTTTCTACACAATCTCAATGATTTGCACTCGTGTCTCTGGGGTCGTTTAATTTAGTACACAAATGATACTTCCCTTGTAACAAAAAAAAGGCCAAAATCTTCCTTATATTGAAGAAGTTGAAGATATTTACACACTGGAGAAAGCCACTTATTTATAAAGTATTAACAAAAGAATATCAGCAAAAGAGAATTTATATTACAACCAATTCCTCCTCCCTTTCTTCCCCTGCAAATCATAGTTCTGATATCAGTTCTGGACTTGTTGAAGTCATCCTTAGCCACAAGATTAATCCCATTACTCTCAAGTGTAGTAAAATCAGCCTCTTGTAATAGCTTTAAAATTTGTACCTGTCCCATGGAAAACTCATTCCCGTAAGAGAGGAGTCCTGATAATCTGATTTCCCACTGTGAGTAAACACCAGCAACCCCTCTACACAACTTACACATACATGGATTTCAGATCCCCACCAAGGGAAACACCAACAGGAGGAGTTATGCCGGCATTCCGTGGAGTTTTGTCTTGTATGTCTCAGCAAAAGCTAAAATTTAAATCTATTAATTCTTACATTTTAACCATTTTGCAATTTGCACTGTATCACAGAAGCTGAGGAGGAGAGGCAAGGGCAAGGCAGACACACCCCCAAAGTTAAAAGTTAAGATAATTTAGAAAGTTCAAGCAAACTAAAAAAAAAAAAATATAATAACCCTATTACTGTTCTTTGCAACCCCAGTATGAAGACTACTTGTTTAAGGGGTTTCAAATTGCAAGAAAATAGACAAAGAGCCTGAAATCCCTGACACTTGGAGAATCTTGAACCAAAAAAACACAGTGTGATTCGGTGGGTTCAGATGTCATCTTATCCATCACCTGTCTGCAGCATTTTTCAAGTGGCTTATGTGAAGTAAAACATGACAGATAGCAAGAAATGATGGAAGAAAAATAATAATGAAAAAAATAATAATAAATCCTGAGACACTCACAGCAATTATATTGAAGAAGTCATCATCTCCAAGAGTATCCAAAATAGATGAAACTGTCTGTTTGGCAATAGTCAAGCGAAGCCCTTTCATACTGCCACTGACATCCACTAAAATTACCACATCTTTTGGAGATGTTGCTGCCTGGATATACCTGAGACAAAACAGAAAACTTTTTATAAACAGAATTTTTCATCCTTTCAAATTTCTTAAACACTGGTAGTCATCTATTGCCTACCACTTTCTGTTTCTGCAGTCAAATGCAATGACTCCATTCTCATCAGGTTCCCATTTAATTCCTGTTAAAAAAAAAAAATTAGAGAATAAAACATTAAATGGCATTTTCACAGTACCTGTTCAAAATGTATCTATGATATTGTGGCTAAGTAGCAGTTAATGGAGTTTCATACTTTAATCTAAAAGGCAGTGTCATCACAACATAGGAGATACTGGGGGGAAATAAAGGTAAGGAAATAGGACAATCAGAAATAATTTTTTTTTCTTCACTCCTTCCTAGTTTACTGTAAGGTGAAAACCTCTTCAGGCCTACTGTGTTCATTGCACTACTTTCAAAAGACTCTTGTCCTATTTGGTCTGGTGCTGGCAAACTTTATCACATCTTGGAAAGTCCCTTCCAAACCCTGAGCACCTCCTACCCACGGCTGAGCCCAGCAGCTCCTGTTACACTACCTGCTTCCCCCCACAGGTCAATTTTCACTCACATCACTCTGAGGAGGTACCAGCCTGGTATCTCCTGGTTGCGGGTCAGAAGAAATATGATAAAAATATCTCCAAGAAAAAAAAAAAGTCAGGGGAATTCTTCCTGCTTTTTACACTCATTTTCTAGCACAAAACAAGAAACAGCCTTGAAAAAAAGGACTTGTATTTGAAATATCATGGAGAATGGGAACTGAAATATAATCTAAAACTAACCCAGATGTAGTAGCCATTACTCTCAGCCACTTTCAGACATACAGGCTTATAGCAATCTTGCTTAAACTTAGGACTTAGAGAAACATGAGCTGCAAACACATCAGCCAAAGGAACAATACTCATTTTGAGCCTTGTCCAAAGTTACAGGAGATGAGAATCAGTTTATTTAACTTCATAGTTTATTATAATGTGGTAAATTTAGTATAGGATTAAACATAAAACTTAATAGGCTGCAATAGATGTTTTAACCTATTTCTATAGAAATAATAAAAGTGATGTGATTGCATTTTATTATAACTGGTGTGAAAATAAACTTTAAACAAGTTTTTTAAATCTTTAAATATAAATATGCCAGGTTAAGTGGAAGATTAAAAATAGAACAACAAATTATAGTGAAGTCTTACTGTGTGCATTGATAGAGCACATTATTTAAGTTCAGTACTATATGAAGGTTTTAATCCTTTTACCCTCCTTCTTCACAGTCTGAAGCTATTTTTCACACGTCTATAGACTATATACATGTCTATATGAATAGAAAAGGTGAGAGTACATGAGTTATCATGAGGGCTTCACCTCCAAATGGAAATTGGTAGAAAAACCTTAAAATTTTTAAAATTTTGATTTGAAATCTCTCTGAAAACAAGGTGAAGTATATGTGGCAGTCAATATTTGTGACAATACTCAATGTAACCATAGAAGTCTTTATTATATTTTAAGAACTTCTGTTCTTCCTACCTGGATATTGCCTGAAAAATCCTTTTGCACTTCCGAAGTATTGCCAGATGAGAGAAGGGTCACGATCAAAGTTATCAACAAAAACCTTATTTAAAGATTCTGACCAATAAACTCCATTTACAATGGCTGGATCTGAAAAAAAAGTAAAGAACACACACACAAACTTAAAAGTGATTTTATCTAAGGAGAATCCCATGAACTCAATCACGTTCTGCTTATTCAATACCCAAAAATCCATCAACTGAAAACTGTTGTAGAACATTTTTCATTTCCTTTGTCAAATAAGTGATCCAAAATAAATTATTCACTTAAATAAGAGAAGTATGGCTAAAACAGAGCAGAAACACCTGGTACAATATTTTAGATAAGTTAAAATTGCTCTTTAGATTTTCTATCTTGAACCATCGCACTGTTTGTTCTGGAGAACATAAATAAATCAACCTAATTTAGATTATTTATTCAATGTATCTTCTCTAAATAAATGCATGGAATGTCTCATGGCAACACTTGATTTTTTTTTTAAACAAATAACTTGCTGAGATCATTCTCACTACATCTGAAAGTTTTAATGTTGAAGCAGAAATTGAAATACCTTTTATTTCTCACTTGAGTTATGCATAAAAATGCAACATTTCATGACAAATACCACTAGTTGTTGTTTGGAAAGCATTGAACCCACATTCCACAGCAATTACCCAATTAAATTTTATTCCCATAGAAAGAGAACTACAAAGCAAATCCTTGATGTTGAAGCTGTTCTGTTTAAGACATCCCCATCTACCAATCCCTAAAACCCCAGGCTGCCCAAGTATGTTCTTAAGCTGCAGTTTTGGTTCAATAGTGGGAAATGAGAAATCAATGAACATGTTTTAGAAAGTTACTGGATATCAAACTGTGAATTTTGAAAGATGGGAAACAATTAAGATACAGGATGCTCCCAGTTCAATCTTATGTAGAGTCAGTAGAATAGAAAGGAAAAAACAGAACTGAAATCACAGATGTATTATTTAATTTGCAAAAGTGTGCATACATGAATACCCAGTAACAATTGCTCAAGTATTTGAAATAAAGCAGCCATTAGCTCACAAAAAAATGTCACTGTACTGATTTCCAAAGACTGCTTCAAATGTGGTTTTAATGGAGTGGAAAAAAGGCAAATTGTTGTCTTCCCTTGCATTCATCAAGAAAAACAGCAGCAAAAGGGAAATGTCTCAGTTACACAACTTTGCATGTTGCTTTCACCTAAATATTTAGGTTTTATAGATGAAATGCTGAAAAAGCAAGGTCAACAAAACAGATGTTGTTTTTAAAACATGGAGTGTAGTTACTTGTTTCTCTAGAGGATGAAATATACACTTAAAATCTGCCCAACTAGGCACATATCAAACAATCTGATGTCACTGGTCCGAGGGCACTGCTTCAGTCCTGCCTAGCTGGCAAATCCATTGTCCAGCTGATAAAATCCACTGTTTCCCAGTCTGTAGTTACCCCCACATAATGAGCTGTGACCAAAACATCACAAATCAACTCTCAAGACTGAGATCTATCATTTGTAAAAATACGCTCCTATTTCGGCACTCCAAAATATCAGCCCACTGCTCAGCATTTAGTCATTACCTGAGACGTGAAGCACTAAAATGAGAATCCGGTTCCTCAGCCTCACTAAAATGAGAATCCTGTTCCACAGGAACTCCCCAGCACCAGTTCAAATACTGGTATGCTACTTCTGCTCCTCTGCTTCATTTCTAATCCAAGTCACTGATGGTTGCAGTGGCACTGTTGACTCAGCGTCACAATCCTGAGATAAGGTGATAAGTTTAATTTATCTTTCAGAAGAGAAACCAAATTCAGAGGGTTGGGTTAGGGTTTTGTTCTTTTACTTTTCCTGGTGTTGCTAGAAAAGGCTGTTTTGAGGAAAAGAGAAGGAACCATTTCTCGAGCCTCTAGAGGGCTATAAGCTCTTTATATGCCCTTCAGTCTTTAGGATTAGTGAACAACCAAACTGAATAATTCTATATTAATTTATATTTAAAATAAACTGCAGTGCTTCTTAGCAACTTATATTTGGATCTCATTCCAAGACTGCACATTGGACCTTAGTATTTTACAGTTTTATCAATTCACCGGATGTCTCCTATCCTCAGAGCCTAATTTTAATGTCCTTTCCTAATGAATCTGTGCTCTAATGCCACTCATGTGAGCAGAATCCTCTACCTCCCAATCCAATGACAATCTTCTTTGAATTCCGTATGCATTCCAGTTCCATAAGGTCATGGAAGAACTTTAGTTTTTCACCTCTTAAGTTCTGAAGTCCTTCCAGCAGAGTATAAAAAATATGTTTGTATATAAAAAATACTAATATAAATTACTTTTTAAAAATCGTATTGAAATATCCAGGGATATTTTGGATATTTTTTAGACCATCTGTGAAGAGCCACTTAACAGGTTTATATATCTGTATTACAGATTAGAGAGCTCCATGGAAATAAAATCAGGAAATTTTCCCTGAATGAGACTGGCAGAGTCTATATTCTGCATTAGACTCACAACACTAATCATCCAACTGCTGATCACTCTAAACATCAATCCAGTAACTCTGAAACTAATAGATTTATTTTTCAGCTGAAAAGAGCATAGATTATGCATTTTAAATAAGAGGGCACAATTAAAATGTAACCTCTGGCCACTGTGTTCATTCAAAACGAAAGCTGGTGACCATTCACTGCCTTCCCACACCCTGCACGTCTGTTATGCTGGCTGTTCTTTCTACAGTATATCAAGTTATGTTTTATGCATCAACCACCTTAATAAAAAAAAGGCAAATAGGGCTACAATCAGTTTGATCCTTGGAATGCCAGGAAAAGTGTTATAGGGGGAGAAATGTAGCCACAGTACAAAACAGCAGACCTGGAAATGGTAAGTCTTTATTGGCTACTGAACCTCAGGCAGAAGGGTTTCAAATTGGAGCTCTTTGTTCTGAACTTTGTAATTCTGCTATGTGGGTGCATCTCTGTCCACATGCACCACCTCAAATACAACTGAGTTTCAGACCATATGTCCTCATTAAAGTTTTACATCCTCATCATCTAATAACCTGTATGTTAAACTTCTTGTTCTGGGCAACATCCAGTTTTAGTAATTACACTAAATTGTTTAAATTCCCCCAGTACTTCATTTAGAAACAGTATTCTTAAGTTTCTCAATTACTGGAGAACATCATCTGAATCCCCCAGACAGTTAAATGTCAATAGCAGTAAATTAATCCTTGTGAATATTCAGAAATTTGGTGAGGGAGAATAAAAAAAATAAAAGGTAAAGATTAATATAAATGCAAAATCATAAATGTGATGCTATGAGGCTCAAAGATAATAAATTTAAATAGCTTTCACCACAGTTCTTGAAATATAAGTTCTGCGTTTGCTTCCTGGCAGAAGAAATATAATTAAAATATTCTGTTTCCCTTGTTTTTCAGATGAGCTGGCTTGCAATTATATAGGATTTTGCTCCACCATTGTTTGTGTAGCTGTTACCTGGTTTTGCTGACATTTAACATAAAACCAACCTCCAGGAAAATAGGTACAGTGACAGGAAACTGAAACGAGATTGCCAAAGACCAGCACAAATGCATGTAGCAATTAAGTGGCTGTCATAGATCCTGCTGGCCCCAAAAGGACTGGAGTCTCAACAAAGGCAAGGAAGGTGCACAGACAAAAAGATTTGCAACAGCCAAAGGTAATGATTTTTTTATATATATTCACAGAATCCATAAAAGTATCTAGAGCGTGCTAAGTCTATGGAACGAAACTAATACCTACACAAACCATTTTGCATTTTAATTATTACAGAAAATAAGAGAAACCACTGGAGAACTCAGTAACTATGAAGAAAGTGTGGAATATTTCTCTTTCTTGCCATACTCTGCTTTATTATCAAAAAAAGAAAAGCTGCTAATGATCCTTAGTCTTTTTCCCCTGTTCTATTACTTTTGTAATATAATCATTCCTTTCTCCTGGAAAGCTGTCAAAGGTGCTGGCATTGAAAACGATCTTCCCACCTGTAATATCTGACAGCCTCGAGGGCAGCCTGAAATTGCAGAGCAGTTCCTTCATACCATGAAGCAATACAAGCATAGCCTACGGGTCCAAGCACTGGAAAAGGAATGCAAAATCCAGCACTCTTCTGGCTCAGAGATAGCAACAATATTAGCTTAGTTTTTATGACATTGACAACATATTTAGTCTGGTCATATTTTAAAGAATAACAAAATCACATACTTTGCTGGGACATACACCAACAATCTAATAATTACACCACTCAACACTAATATGAATGCTTTTCAGGGTGGTCCAGCATATTCAAGAGCTGGGGCTGGATGCCAGTTTTGGCAACTGCCTTCGCTTTTTTCTCTCTCTTCCCCTCTCTCTGACTCCAGGGTAATGCGGATGCATCAGCTCACAGATCAAAGCATCTGGCCAACTGCAGACATAAAAGAAGGTGTTTGTCCATTTTGCTTCATGTGCTGGGAACTGTTCACCAATGTCAGAAATCACATTCCCTCCTTGCAAGAATATGGGATGGTAAAGACTTCAAGAACGTGACTGTATAAAGGCATAGCAGTAGGCATTTAGTGCCTTCATCTCCCAACGTTTCCCTAATGACTTTACCCTTCTCCTTTGAAGTGGCAGCAGAAGAACTGGAGTATGGCCAGATGTGTTTATTTTTATGCTGAGTTTCATGAGTGCATTTGGGTGATGCTTTCTTTGTTTTACCGTGTTGGGGGATGGTGTTCCTTTTTGGTTTGCTGGTTTTTTTGTAATTCTTTTTTTTGGATGAACAAGATAGACTGAGATTCAACTTTAGTTCATTTGAAAGGCGGAATTACAGCTGCAAACTCCTCACTAACAGCATTCCAGGACAGAGATTCATTTCTGTCTCCTGAGGGCTTGCCATCTCACTAGCTATGGAAAATGTCCTGCAGCAAATCAGTGAAGATTTGAGTCCACTTCACCCATTTGGTTCTGGCCTGGCTGAACTTTCCTTAACTTCTTAGACATAACAGCTAAAAGCAACCAGTGTGTGGGCTGACCAGTGGGCAGGTCACAGTAAAGCCCTGGAAACAGCATGCAGGCACCATCTATGAAAACAGAATATTACGTTCTGTTTTAAATTAAAGGAGAAACTCAAGAGCAGAAGTCAAGCGCATCCCAGGAAGAAGTAGAAAGATGCTGCTTTAATAGAGCTGTTGTCCCAGGAGCCAGGTATATGGGGCAGTTGGACCTGTCTCTAACATGCTCTAAACAAATGGGATTGCCCACTCAGCAATTGCTTCGAGCTGAGAGCTAAAGTCAAAACCCAGAAATCCTGACTAAATTAATTCACCTTCCTGCAGATAGCAGGATATTTCTGTATTTTCAGGGAAAGATACTCATTTCCACACTTTCGCATGATACAAATTGAGGACTGTGAAACATGAAAGGATAGTAAGAAAATACCATACCACAGAATTCTAAGATGCTAGGATGTGTCTGAGAGAAAGGGTGAACAACATAAAAAACCACTGGTAGAAATGCCTTTCCAAGTGGAAAAGGGAAAACAAATTCTGAGAATGTAGGAGTTCAGTAAACTGAACAGAGGCCTTGTATCCACTGCGTTTTCATCACAGAAGCAAAATTAGCCATCAATACTGAAAAAAAGGAGCCAGTCCTGACACATGGCGAGAAGAAATTTCTGCACAGTCTGATGGAAGAGTAACTATCAGCATCCAGGAAATTCAAACCTCTGGCAAGTGGTAGAGCAGGAAAAGTGTCACAACAAGCAATAGAGGAAGCCAGTGAAACACACTGCAAATTAGGGGAAAAGAAAGCAAATGTGACTGTGCTGCCAAACACAGCCAACTGTGGTGTGAAATATTCAACGCACAACTTACCAAAAGGGACAATTTTATCAGAGCTATTGTGAAAGTGATGTATGACAAATGCAAGACTCAGTCTTGGAAATAAAAGTCATCCTTAAAGAAGTTTCTCAGGGACACCAGTTGTTGGAGTCCAGAAAAGTTGGAAAGCTTCTCCTATGGCTTTGAGGGGTCCGAGACACCCCCCGAGCACTCCAAGGAGACACAGTCTTTGATCTGTGCCCCTGGAAAAAACTTCCAACACTCCTGGATGAATTGAAAGCATTGCAAGTGTGAAATAAGTTTTACTTTAGTTTTTTAGTTTTTAAGGTGAAAAATTGTAGTATAAGGTTTAGTAGTACAGATGTAGTAGAGCCAAGATAGAAGCTTTAAGGCGTTGTTCCTATGACCTTCTTTCTCCTTCTCTCTCCAAGTTCCACTCTGAAGTAAGCACAGAATGATTAGTAGAATAGGTTTGAAGTAGAAGAAACATGTTAAAAAGATTTGATAGTTATTGGTACAAAATGAAAAATATCATACATTGTGGTTACTTATTGGATAACAAGGTTTTAAAAACATGTTGCACATAAAATCTAGCAGCCATTGTAGCTCTGAATCAATAGTGACAAACCAAGCACAAACTGCACTGAGAACTTGATAAAAAAACTAATAAACAACTCGAGAAACTGAGCAAAATGCTTCAACTCCATTCTTTATCTAGTATTAGGCTTCAATAACAAAAAGAAAACCTCACGTCCAAAGGCTCAAAGCTTTTTCACCAGTCTTTACAAAGGAAGACAGAATTTCTCAGAAGACACCATTCTTCTGTCCACCAGTCTTTACAAAAGCCATTTGAAATACAAGACTGTGCAAACCTGTTAAGTGGCATTTCACAATAAATATCTCATTCCTACTGCACAGATATTCAGAGACATGCAGGTACAGCAGCAGGCTGACTTAACTACACAGCACAGTGCAGTTGGGACCAACAAATAATGCTTCGAAGGAGGTTCCAAAGTCATCCTGTGTTTATCAACACATCATGCCTCTTGCATACAGCAAATGGAGGCATGAGAACATTTAGAGACAATGTTTTAGCAGGTAAAATGCATCACAGTTGTACTCGGTTATAATAAATTAAACCTCTACTGCTCCATTCCTGGGAGCACCAACACACTATCAACGTGCAAGGATTGGATATATCGGGGCACTTATCTACTACTGTGGCAAGTCACCATCTCTTATCCTCTCAAATCAAGGCCCTTACTTCTCTTGTGCTTTTATTGTCCTTGTGTACTGCTTCCTTGCACAAAAGACTGTTTTCAAAATTTGAGTTAAATGGAAGTTTTACTCATACAAGAAATGAAAGCATTCAGCTGGTTCTAAAGCCTCTGAATATAGCATTAAAAACATTGAGCAGATGTACAAATGTACTTGGGATGAGTACATTACAAAATCCGTTATGTATTCTTAAACACTATTTGCTCCTTCAAGAATGTGCCAAATAAAAGCTGCAAGACACCTAAATAAACAAAGTATAGTGTAAAAATGTCTCTGTAAGTTTTTAGCCAAACACTATTTTGGAACAGTTTATATTCTAGCCAAGCATACTAATGCTCAACCAGAAGAGCAAGCCACCTCTTCTCCTCTTCACACAACACATACCCAAGAAAATCAAAGAGTCTGTGTTGTGCAGGAGCATGGAGAAAAAAATTATTACAGTATTCTAAAACAGTAGACAAAATGAATAATATGTATCTTTAGATAAACTACTATTATTCTTTGTCAAATGTCAACCTTCTCCACTACATAGTAAACTTACAGCATTTACTTTGCCAGACAACCTTTTAATTAATGCACATTCACTCCTAAAGGTTTTCAGAAACCCAGGATTATTGTCACTTTCTTGTCTTTAAAAACAACAAGGAAGTAGAGGTGGCATCATGATTGACAGAGGTGCATCAGGTCAAAAAGCCTCTTAATATTGTACTTGAGAGAGTGTTCAGGAACAAACATTCACTGGCCCACATTTGTCAAAAGGCAAAGCCCAATTCTGAGTAACTAAGCAACAGCTGCTGGATGAGGAGTGGGAGAGAGCAGGGCTTTCTAGAGGAAATACTTCATGTCTCCATGTAGCTGGTAGCTGACATCCAGTTGCCATGGTGATGGGGATGTATTAGAAACACAGAGAGAGCAGATCCACAGCCAGAGACAGACTAGAACACAGCAAAGATAAAGCACAGTGCACATCTTGCGTGGCAACGCCAACATTTCCAAAAGGCTTGCTGTTAAAGACAGAGGCTTGAGAGGGAAAAAAAAAAACTAAAAAAAAAAAACTGTGAAGCTAAAGCCCTTTTCAAGAACAAAGCAGAAGCCTGAGTAAACTCTGGCAATCAGATTTGAGGCAGAATTTAAGCAAAACCAGATGGAAGAAGCAGGGAAGTCTGTGCATCTCTGTCCAACAGGCAACAAGAGTTAAAGAAATATGGGAAGAGAGGACATTCTCTACAACCTTGACTAAATCAGCTGGACTAAGAAAGCTTCTCTTAACTTAAATGATGTCAAGTGTTAGGAAGACAGTGCAAACCCTGTCCTAAAGATCTTAAAATGTGAAGACTAACAATCCAGGGGAACGATTTCAAAATGTAAATATAGTGGTCCAGGACAGTATGTGACCATGAGTATTTAAATAACAACTCCAGGATGTTGAATTTTCAGAAGCAAAGTCCATAAAATCATATACGACAGTGACAGACAAGATTGTATTTCTTAATTTCACACCTTACAGGAAAATGGTTTTGCATATGTGCTAGCTGCAGATTATAATCTTTCTGCATCACTTGAGAAATGATTCTTTTTGGTTCTAATATTCTAGAAAATAGGTAATCTCGATTTTGGCAGCCAGTTGGAAAGCATTGATAGGAAAGTATGACTGAATGATATTCATAGCTCTTTTTAAGTATCAAATTGAAAAAAACTTCACTTAATCAAAAAATGGTTGTGGTTCATCACATTTCAATATCTTTTAGAGAAGGCTCTATTACATGCAGCAGATTTTTTTTCCTATGCAAGCAAAACTTTTGATTAGAGTCTGCATTTATTGACTTGTAGTGCTTAAACTAATCTTTTAACATGCAGTGAGCATCACGCAATGGAAATACCATTTGACACAGGTAATATTATTTACCAGTCTCTAAACCGTCCAAGCAAAACTTCAAGAATATTTGTGAAGTTCAAGATCTTCTTTTGCAATGTTTTCATTCAAATGAATTCTGATTGTAATGTTTCCATTCAAATGAATTCTGATTTAATTTCATCAGCATTCAAGAAGTAAATAAGGTAAGCAGAAAAGCACAGGCTACACCTGATGTCTTTTGTACTAAAGACATTGAGTTCACAATTATTCAAAGTTGTATTCCATTCATATTGTTTGTAAATAATTTTTAAAGTATTGGTGATTACAAAGGTAGAAAGACATGAAGGATGGAAACAATTGCAAGAAAATATCTTGCAGTAGAACAAGATATAAAGGTTTTAAATTAAGAGATGGTGGATTCAGACTAGATACAAGGAAGAAATTTTTCACAAAGTCGGTGAGGCACTGGAACAGGTTACCCAGAGTCGATTGATGTCCCCTCCCTGGAAAAATTCCAGGTCAGGCTCTGAGCACCATGATCTAGGTGAAATTGTCCCTGCTCATTGCAGGGGAATTAGAGTAGATGACCTTTTAAGGTCTCTTCCAGCCCAAACTACTCCACAATCTACAATCCACAAAACAATAAAAGAGCACAAAATAATTGATTGCAAAGTTCCCCCATCAGTAATATAATAATCTTAACAGAGAGCTTTTAAACAAAGGTTTAAGCCACATGATAAAATCTATACTTTCAACAGCCAGTGAAATGATAGATGACAGAGACCAAGAGAGGCACAAAAGACAGTGCACATGTGCTGCAAAGAATCATGTCATGAGCAAAGCTGTGAGACAAAGAGCTAAAGCCTTTTTCTGCAACACAGTTTTGCAACCTTGTGAAAAAAAAACGTGAAAAGGAATTGAATTGTGAAAATGAGAGCAATGATAAGAATCGAATTTAAATCCATAGGAAAATATTTATAGTCATCTTGTCTTTGAAATAAGTGAAGTCCAAATATACCTTAAGAGCTGTAAGATACTTTTTAATCACTTTTTTTCATAAATCCATATTTACTCAGAGTGATCATGGTTACAGAGTCAAAATGGTTGTTAATTATTGAATGTATTCCAAATACATTGACATGGAATTAGTAATAGTGTGGTATTAATTTAAGGACCAATTAATTTAGACTATTATTAATGAAGAATTATTTATCTTTTTACTTATTATTGAACTTTGAAGTGTATTTTACAGTCATGAATCAGTTTTTAAAAACATGAATTTTTACAGCTCGATTTACACATTTTGAGACTCTCAGCAACATATTGTGTGCCTTATGTTTGTTAGTCGAGTTGACATGAACCATATCTCCTGTTGACAGAAACGCTGGAAAATATTCATGGACTTCTGCATCCATCACTGAAAAACTCTGCAGTTATGGAAAGCACTGATAAAATTGCTTCCTGTACTTCAAAAACTCCAGAACAGCAGCTCTATCAGAGTATCAGGATGAGAAGAACAGATGGAAGACAGTTAAGACAGACTTCTCTAAGTTAAAATTTATATTATTGCTTTTAGTCAAAATTTATATTATTGCTTTTATTTTTCAAAGTATCAGATGAACTTCAGACAGTATAATTGATCATCAAGTTTTATTTTCTATCTTGATTCTGTCTGCTCTGTCAGTAAAGAAAAAGCAACATCTTGCACTAAGGCTTCTACTTCATTATCTAAATATACCTGGATAGATAAATACCTCACAATTCATAATCCAGATTTGGGGATTTTGGTTTTTTTTTTTCCTTTTTTTAAATCTCAATTTAAAAAAAAAGGGTTTGGAGAAAATAGTTTTTCACCTGACCATGCACAAACTGTTCTCCAGCTGCCTTAAAAAAAATCTTCCCTGTAAGATACATGTATTTCCTAAGTTAACAGAGAACCAGGCCTGACTTTGAAAAATGTAAAAGTAATTTACAGAGGCACCTGGCAGTTTATGATAGCAGAGATTTTATAAACTAACCAACCACTGGACTGCTGATAGGTATTTGCCAAAGACAGCCAATCTGATAAGAAAAATTCTCCCTAGTGCCAAAACAGCAAAAGGCAAAATGCACAGATCACAGTCAGGGTAGGAAAGAAGGAACTGTTATTAAGGTGAGGTTTTTATAGTAGTCAATAATGTTTATATTTAAGCCATATTGTTCAGTTGCTCCTCTCTCAAATATATTGTAGTAGGGAATGAAGACCTAATTACAAAATTCACAAAAACATGACTATGAAATCCACAATGTAACATAATTCCAAATCACATGGCAGTACTATGAAATAAAATTTGCTAGATGTAAGAAAGGTTGTGAAAACTCACTCTTTTACAGTGGTACACATGATGAAATACTGGAAAAAGTTGAAGGTAAATTCTGAGAAATGTATTCAGTACAAATCATGTCAACATTAAAAAGAGATCAGTATAAGCACTGTGCTAAAAGCTCATGCAAGTTCCTGAGTTTAAAATGTATTCATATAAAGAAAAAATCGAAACATTGCTCATTAGTACAAGCCCTATTATCCAGTATAATAAAAGCTGGAGAGTAACTTTCCAGACCCAACATTCTGGGGGAAATGTTATGCTTTATTTTGACATATCATCATTAGATCCACTAATTGATTCTAACATATTTTCTTCTCTCTGCAGCACAGAGCACACATCCTCCCTGAAGCAGTCCAATGCCTTTTAGGTGATGCAGTTATCAATATCAGGTTTCTAAAAGGGAAAATGCACATGAATAACCCCCTGCACATGCCCAGACACTGGTATTTCAATCCAGCTTGAGCAGCAAGAGAAAGCAGGAAGGTACTGAGAAAGTACTGTCATACATGTATGAAAGATAGTTATTATTGTAGCTTTCACTGCACATGGACAAGTTAATATGATCCTTTTGTGCACTGCCCACTACATCCCACTTTTCCACATACCAATCTACATTTCACCTTGGACACTTCAAAGAGAGTAACCAATTCTTTTCACAATGTTCTCTGGCAGAAGTGGACATTTCTGTGTTCAAATTTGAACAGACATCACTGTAAATCAACCTGGGAAGAAAAATTCCCACAGCTGAGTCAGTTCAAAACAAGTCTATTCCTCTGCACCAGCATGGTGCTGCTGTGTGTGCACCTCTGAATGGCATTTAAGAGTTTATGGGATATCCACCCTGGGGCTTTACCAGGAGTAAAGGGCAAAAAGCCCAAGCTGAAAGATACAGATGTCAGTTCTGTCAGTTCCACAGAATTCTGAAGCCCAGGGTTCAATCTCCCCACACAGAGTGCGGTAGTTGAGCACGTGTTGAATTTCAGGACCATGAAAATGTAACTCTGTGTGTGACAGTGGCACTCAGGGCTGTGCTGAAGAGACCAGACTGCTAAGCCAGCTCTGAAACGCCTCAATAGTCACAGAGCTTAGAGAGAGAAGCTGTGCCTCGGGCTATACAATGGAATCTCACTGGAAACAAACTCTGGGAACACGGGCAAGCACTAAAATACTGGTTACAATACCATCCTGGCTCTCAGAAGTGATCTGCTGTGTGCTGTACAAACGGAAGGCAGTGCAGAGCTGTGATCTATCTCTGTGTGGGGAGGAAAACAGAGACATTAACCTTGTGCTGCGGCTTAAATTAAAATTCTTCTGATGCAGGACTTGACAACTTAGTTGCAGAACCATGGTCACAAAACTATCTGGTGTCCACAATATTTCCTGAAATACTTCAGTGAATCACTCATATACGTCAACATCCTCTGGTGTGAGAACAGACTGCACCACTCCCCACGATGTAGGAGATATATATACATACATATAAATATATATACTTTCCTATATGTCTATATACATATGTCTTTTCCTCAGACATTCACTGATGATGAAAACAAAAATACACTTAAGATAATTAAGAGTATTTAAAATTGGAAAATCGGGGATTTTTATCCAGTAGTTATGTTTGGACCCTCTGCTCAATGACTTTTAGTAAGCACAAAAACTTCAGTGGATAACTAAGCCTTGCAAAGCTGTAGAATGCACTTAATGGCGCTGTCAGCTGTGTTAATGGGATGAAGGTTTATCCTCTAGGAAATATTTCTCCATTATAAAACTGAGCAAGTAAAATAAGATTATATATTCAGTAAACTAGAAATGACAACAAAGGAAAAAGCTCCCATTACTTTAAATCAACTTATATAAGCCTACTTTACTTCTATTGCCAAGATAAATTGTTTTACTTTTTCTCTTTTTTTTTAAGGTAAAATCAAACATATTTCTCAAGCTGTGTCTGATCTGATCTGAACAAAGAAATTATCCTTTCTCCAAACCACCTATACTGGCACATGTCTATCTCCTCCACCACACCTCAGAGATACTGTCCAGGACTGCTAGATTGATTCGCATGGTCACCCTTACCCCATTCTTTCAAAATACCTAAAGAGGAAAGTCAAACTTGGCTCATTCTAAAAGGTATTTTTATTTTTAAGTACATTTAGAAAGGTTGTCTTTGGGTGTGTAAGATTTTAATCCAAATTCACAATCTTAGACCAAATATGGAGGCAGAGCTATCGTAAGATTTTATTAAATACAAGGGGTTTAGAAACAAAGAATAATTTCATACCTGAAAAAGCTCTCAGGCACAGAAGTCTCTCTTTAGTTCTAAATTTCTTACCATGAAGAAACTATAACACTGAAAAAGATAGTTTAAAAGGCAAGAAGTGCTTGCATCCTGATATTTTTGAATCTTTGAAAAGAAGATAACCTGGGCTCTTTCCCTTTCTACAAATATAAAGCTTACCTTGTCATATAAACGAAGACCAACTGCAAATTCTCAAAATCGGGAGTTGTTTTCAGTTAATATTCAGACAATATATTTCCTCACATGTATCCTAGATTTTATGCAAAGCTACCACAAGTGGATGAAATCCTGCTCTGTGCCACCTCTGGTATTGTACTGTGCTAGGCTTTGCTTTTCAACAGGTGCCATAACTTAGAACTATCTAAGCATGTGTCACCAAGACACACTGACCCTCACCTTGGCTTTGGTTTTCATCGACATTCCTCTGAAAACCACATTTATCCAAGTATTCATAAGCCTATTCCATGGAAAAATTGCTGAGTGAAATCTCAATAGCAGAAAATATGTCACTGCTGTCCACAAGTAGGGGTAAATATGAGGTGACAGATTTAGGAAAAGAAAAAAAGCAACTGGAGTAGGCTCTTCATCCCAGAAACAGCACATACTTTGGACAAAGAATGTGGGATCTTGGCTACCTATAGTCTCATACTTTTTGCTGGCCAGCCTTCGCGTACGAAGATCCGGGGGAGGCCTCTTTTCTTTTCAGACCTCCCAGCCTGCGCACTGGATTTTTTAGGTGAGACACAGGGCGCGCAGATCTGAGCCCACCCTTTAATCCCGAGGTTCAATCTGCCGGGCCAAAGCGATTCTGGACAGTGGCAGCTGAGGTCCTCCTCAGGACGTAGGCAGATTGCCCCCTTGCAGGGCTAACGAGCACTGCCTGCCCGGGGAGCAGCCTGGCCGGGATCGAACCTGGGCCCCAGCAATTGCTATGCCGTGTGCTTAACCACTACACCACCAGGGCTCCCATTCTCATACTAACAAAAGGTAAAATGCTAAAATGCTAGTCTATTTTTCTTTTATATACTGTCAACATCTGCAAGAACCGTTTTGAGTCTTATCATCGCCTTGTGTACATAAATCCATTCTAGAATCCCAATGGCAATCTTACTGCCATGCCCTCCATGGATGGTTGCCAGAAAGCCTAGCCCACACCATAAGAACTTTAAATTATTAATAAATTTTTTATTATTACAAATCTCTTCACCAATAGCCATTTAAAATATACTGATTGATATGTAGAAAGTTATATCTGAGTATCTTAGGAATGTGTAGCTGTGGAAGTATATATGTGGAAGACAGCAGCATGTCCCAAATCATTTACGTTCTAAATTAATAGGAAATATAAAAAATAAGACCTATGAGAACTCATTTTGTGCCTCTATATAACCCATGTAAATTATTTTAATGAAAGACCCCAGCAGCTGAATGAGACAATGCCTTATATACACCTGGACTTCAGCCTTTGCATTGCCCAAACTGGATTCAGATGGATTCTGTACATTCAAAAATTAAGCTTTCCTTCTAACATGAAAAACATATTAAATCTTCCCTTCTTTTCTTCATCTATGACTATTTGTATACAACTAATTCACTACGAACCTTTTCCCTGCTTTTTGTCAGAAATCTATACACAGTTGATAATTGCCAAATTTGTGGATGGAAGAGCTACTGCTTGCTAAGACAGTTATCACAAAACATCTTAACTAATTAATTAATTAATCATTGTTTCAAAAGATACTGCCTTGCAAATCCTGTGGCTGTGGGCAATGAGGCTGTAGGTAATGAGCAGGCTTTGTGTATAAAGAGAAGAAACAGAATGCAATGACAGATTTAGATTCCTGGGGTGTGGTTAAACATCTCAAAAGCAAAACATTATAATGAGCAGTCATTTTCAGAAAAAAATGAAGGAGGCCAGTTCCAGGAGAATGCTTTGTAGAAATGGACTAACAGCTTTTCTGCAAAATATCCTAAAGCTCAAGGGTCCCTATGGACACACAGGTAAGTATTATTAATTGTAAAAGGCAATCAACCCACTTTTCTTTGTTCTGAATTCCTTCAGTGTACGAACATTATAGGAATATCAAAACTTTTTTTTTCTGAACCACATAAACTTTATATTCCAAAGATCAGTAATATTTATATTTTAACATTAATGGCTGTCCACTCTAAGATATGGAGAAAGCAAGGAACGAGTGTGTGCAGAAGAGGGGAATGAAAAGTATAAAAGCACATCAATAACCAGATCCACTTTTTATATTTTACAGTGATGATCAAGAGTATTGTAATTAAAAAGCTTGATTCTTTATTAAATTCATTAGTTTACCTTTCCCTCTATATTACAGTAGCTATATGCACTCTGTACTCCAAGATGGCACTAGTGTATGCTTACAAATTATGCGGGCAGACTTTTTTACTTGCGCTCATTTTCCTTTTCAAAATTTTCCATGCTAAATTTTAATATCATAGATTTGATTTTTAACGTATTTTAGTTTTCTTGATTATGTCATAAATGTAATGAAATTTGGTTTTGCTCTTTATTTTCAGATTCCAAACTTGAAGGTTTCCTTAGAACAGGAATTATTTAATCCTGTTGCCATCAATATTTTTGAGCTTTTCTACAGAGAGGCTGAAAGAGCCAGAAGATATATAAAGAATAGCAATATGTGCCAAGATGTTTGAGCCAATCTCATTTAGCACCCTGTTAGGAACTGTGAACTTCAGTGATTCCACAGCTGGGCAGGATCACTGTGATCATGGAAGCTGATCAGGACAAAACTTTTCCCAAAGCTTAACTGAGCCCACAGTTGTGCAATTTGTGAAATAATGGAACCCGATTTCAGCCACTGGATTTTTACAATCTTTGGCAACCAGATTATAGAGCCTGGTATTAGTAATTAATTACAGAACAACTAATTAAGCCTTTAATTATCTCTTGAACAACCTAAATGAACTGAGCTCCTGTGGTCTCAGTCCATGGCACATTTGTCAATTCTTTGATGAGTCCTGTGACTCTTCTCTGAACCCATTGCAAATTATCAATATCTGTACAACTAAGAAAACCAAAATTAAAGAAAAAGTTCAGCATTACCTTACAAATAGAGTTCTTTTTTTCTATGTTGACTCAAGAGTCCTGTGTATAACTGTTCAGTGATCACACTTGTCTGTTTTCAACTGTGAGTTTGGGATGTGGATTTCCCTAGTAATTCAATAAAATAAAACATAACCTGGAAATGAACAACAGGCCCTTTATGGAGAAATGGTATTGTCCAGACACTTGGTTGTAAACCTATCAATATCTACTGCCTGTACCCTCAGGTTAGGATTTAATTAAGTTGTTATCACCCCTCTGCATTACAAAACTGGGCAACAAAAAATTTTAGTATATACTTCTCTTCTTGGCAAGAGGACCACTTCCATGCATTGACAGGCTCCAAACAAAAATTATTGTGTCCATGTGCAGATTTCTGCAGTTGGAATACATTTAAATGATTAAAAACTGCTCTTTTTTTCTGCAGCTGCATAAAGTGACAATTTTGGATGGCCTGAATTCGACAAAGTAAAAACAGGAATCCACAGAGCTCTATCTTCTCCAGCCCTATAGAAAATCCCTGCATGAGAGGCCAAACCAAGATGCAGCAAGCCCTTTGACTTTGGCCTCTAAGTAATCAGCATATAAAATGCATTCTAAACCCATCAGTAGCATGTATGACATACTTGAAGGTTCTTTAGCTCTACTGCTCCCTCTAACTACTCAGGATAATTTCGTTCTCCAGAAAAGCACAGTTGCTTGACCCCTATATTCCTTCACAAACCTTTTCTTTTTCCTCTTTAGCAATTCTGGAATGAATTAATTTGTAGACAAGCTGGATTAAATAAACACTAGCACTTGCACAGAAAAAGTCATTTGGTATCTTTAGAAGCTTTAAGCATTTTCCAAGTATTTTCAAAATATCCTGCATTAATCATTTCACAACCTTTCAAATACGCTCTAGGAAGCTTTATTTTTTCAACCCTAGTTTAAGACTTTATTGTAGGAGTTTTGGCTTCTCAGGATTCTCAAGTAAGAATCCCACTTCGAAAAGAAGCTCTCATATCTCCTGCTTCTCTTACCAGACCAACTTATCTGAATTAATTTGCCTTCCATTTGTGATTACACAATATCCTCGCATGATTACCACAACTGCTAGCCTGGAATGTATTAAGAGGAAAGCATTTAATGTCCTTTTAGATGTCTTTTAGTATACTTAAAACACAGAAGAGGAACCAGATAATGAGATTAGGCAGCTTTCTACAGACCAATGACAAATATACTGTAGACATTGTTAGGAAATGGCGCCTTCCTTCCTAATTTTTCTTTTATTGCTGGCTTAAGAAAAATAAATAGATAGGTACTTCATAAGCACTGCAAAAATACAAATTTCTGCTGTCTAACTAAAGGGAAGTGGCAAAAGGAAAATGAGTAAAAGTATATCTGAGTTTAGTTTACATTCCCAATTTTTCGACCAAAGTCCATCATTTCTAATACCTAATGTTACTGGTTGCTAGTGCTATATTCTGTGTTCTATCCAGCACCTACACTGAATAGGGGAGTAGAAATTATTCCTTCTTAGTATTATCTGAAAACTCACATCAGTTTGTGTATATATACAAATATGTAGAATATTGTATATACATCTATGTATATATACATCTATATACATCATGTATCTACATACAATATATGTAGAATAGAACATATACTGCTAGAAATATTCCCAGGGATTTGAAAGCTTAAATCTAAGAAAGTATTCCCCTCCACCTATCCTATATCTTTCAAAGACAATTCTAGATCTCAGCAAAGATGTAATACAGCTGGTAAGTGACAATGTAAGCTCTGTTCAAATTATTTGAGAATTCCGGGAAATAATTCACTAGAATAAACATATTCTGCTATGCTCTATGGCAGAACTCATGCAAGCCTCATATGCAAATCATTGACCTCATTAAACTGCTAAATTGCCACAGAACAAAAGATATTACAGAAGTGTCATACTTAAAACCTTCTTCCACAGAAATTTCAGTACTACAGCCAACTGGAAAACACAGATAACACACAGTAAATCAACAGCTTCACTTTTAAGCAAGGGTGTACTTTTGTTTGGCCAGCACAATTACGAAGTAAAGCAGCTCTTTTCTTACCCTTATTGTACATATTAGTGGGTACTTGGACGTCACTCAGGCTGATGTTCACAGGCAAGTTATTGAAGTGGTCATTTGGCACCAGGATGAACTCCTTCCCCAGCTCCAGGTAGTTTCCTTCTTCATCTCGTTCATTTATGAGCACAGCATTGAAGTATTCATACTGCAAGAGAAATACATTCTCTACTCAGGATGCACATTGAACATAAAAATGAGGTTTGAATGGTTTAAAACATCCACTGATTAACTGTTAATCCACTGATTAACATAGGAAAGAAGAAGAGTAGAACAAGAAATGTACCCTGTATGGGAACATTTAGGAAAACAGATTTATAAATACATCTCAAGAAAATCCCTATTGTTTCAGTTCTCTGTCTGCCCTGAAAATATTAA
Organism: Vireo altiloquus; assembly: GCA_013396875.1. Taxonomy (NCBI): domain Eukaryota; kingdom Metazoa; phylum Chordata; class Aves; order Passeriformes; family Vireonidae; genus Vireo; species Vireo altiloquus. The sequence continues at coordinate 1,047,749 of VZRF01010024.1, forward strand.
GGGCAGTCCAAGAAAAGCTCTAATCATAAACAATATATTTACTATTTTTAAATACAAAGTTTTCTAGGATTGAATATTTTTCTGGATGATTACCTAATTATGATCTCTGTGTTTAGCTTATTTAGATCAGATCAAAAACTGCTATCAGTGCTGAACTTAGTCCCTGAAAAACTCAAAGTGTTTTTACTTCACAGTATTAACTACAGCTGTAGATGTGTATTCAAAATGTACTGACTGACATTTCCTAAAATTATTTGCTTTATACCGAATTTTAGAAATGTACATCATAGTTAGCCTTGTAAATTATGCATACTTTAAAATGGACATATAAACTTAGTAGGGACTTATTTTGAGCATGAAATTATTGTCTACCTGTTAAAGATTCCTGAAGACTATTGGCCTGTTTTATACAGAACTATAACCAGATAAGCAAAAGCAATTTAGATAAAATTATTGATTTCTTTATGACCTAGTTTAACCAGAAATTTTCCTAAGTTTTGAAAGCAACAAACAGTACAGACTAGTTTTTAACCTCTTAAACACCTTAACCCTTGACAAGAGTTTGTGATAGGTTTTCTAATTGGAAGAGGCCAAAGTTTAGGGTCTTTGAAGAATCACGCTATTTTAAATGTGAGTCCCTGCCCTAATATCCATTTGAGAATAAATGAATGTAAATCTATGCTTTCACAGATTATATGTATTTATACAACTTGTACAAGGACAAATATATTATACTATTTACAAAACTAAAACAGACCAGCAAGTACAAAAACTTACAAGGCTTTTCAAAAGAAAAAGCCTTAGTGTGATATGCAACTCATTCTATTAAAGAAGAACAAGTTAAAATCTTACAACCTGTACACTTCTACTAAAAGGCTCAATTATTCAAACAGCACCTCCAACGGAAGCTTACTTGGAGAGCAGCTTTCCTTGTCCTTCACTTTTACCTTTTGGTTTTTCAAAATGACCAATCCACAGTTTGGATTTTAAATGAAAGTAGAATAAAAAGGAGCTCATTGCATGTTACGTTTTGATCAACATCTGTGTATAACCAAAATATTCAGACAAACTCAGTGTTCCACATACCATTAATCATATAACAAAGACTGAGGCAAGTCAGTATTTGAAAGTCAGTTTAACAGAAATTAATGTGACCTGATCAAAAAAAGTTGTACTCAAGTATTACACTTTAGGTAAAAGATGATTACATTTGAAGATAAAGTATTCTGTGCTAAAAAATGCAGCAATATACTCTTTTCACTGAACTGAAGGAACATATCATCCAATAATTTCTACAGTAATTCTCATACAGACTTAGTGATTTCAAGGATGGAAATTTTACTTGTCCATAGTTCTTATAATACTTTGTAAATAGAAGGGAAAACAGACAAATTTCAAATAAGGATGTCAGAATATACTTGAAATTAACTCTAAAAATGCATTATTTCATTTCATTCTGTGGGTTTTTTCCTTTTCTGAAAAAGTTAATTAGTAGGTAACTCCTTTTATCTAGTTCTGCAAGTGGCAGGGCTAGCCAAGTACTAAAATCTGCTATATTGAAAAAAAAAAAAAAAAGGAAAGAAAAAAGAAAGAAAGAAACCAGTTATTTCATAATTAAGGATATTTAGAACTAATTGTTTCTTCAGTTGATTTAGTATTCACTGATTTATTGGTCTGAGTCTGTATTTTCTCTTCTCAATTCTACCAGAGTATACACAATAATATGATTTATGTTTGGGGTTTTTTTTAAAATTGTAGCACAAAATAGTCCTCATACTATTGCAGATCATTAATGTTTCCCTGTTTAGGGTTTTTTTCTGTTTCATCTGGGGCGGGAGGGGTTGGCTTGGGTTTGTTGAGGGCTTTTTTTGCAAGTCAGAAGCCCACAAAGATAGCATATTTAAGACAGTCCTGTAAGTTCTAAGGATTAAACACCAGGTAATATATGCAGCTTGAAAATACTACTGAGAAAGATCATCATTTAAGCCGAGCTGTTCTACAATGGCTTCTTTTGGGCTCTTCCCTTCCAAGGAAATTATTGAGTGTGACAGCTGAAAGGTGATAGAAAGAATATTAAAAATTGTAGAAAAAAATATTAAAGTAAATCCATCTGGCATTCTGACACTGCATTTGAGATAAAGCCCAAAGGGAAAGGGGATAAAGTCCTGTTTGCTGACAACACAAATACTCTACCTAAGCTCTTAGAGAAAATTACTTCCATTTAATCTTGTCAATTGAGGTCAGTCTTTGATATAACCTTAACCAGGTGAGTTCTGAATGCACACGGTATAACACACCAGAAAGTTATTAGTCTAATAAATAACAAGATAATTATCCAGGTTAGGAGCAGACTCGGCTCTACTCTGACTTGTCCAACAGATGAGTTTACTCCAACCTTACCTAGAGAGCTGCAGGTGAGCGAGGAAATCTCCTTCATGTCTACTGTTATATGAATTGTTAGAACTAAAAATCAACTTTTATACTTTTGTGCATTTAAATTTGCTAGTAAATACACTGGGGTTCTTTGTTTGTACACTCCTTTGCAGTATCCGCATCATTCTGCATGTTTGATCTGACATTTTGAGAGCCTGCACTGTATCACAATAATAAGACTATAAGACAAAAGAAATCCCAGTTTTCAGTTCTATCCCAGTAAATTTTCCCGAGTGTAAGCCAAAATAAAGGGATCAGTGCCCAGCAGAACAAGCACTGGACCACTCTGCCCCAGCAAGGAGCTGACCATACTTGAGACACCCCAAAGATTCCTACTGCTGACAGTCTGCAGAGCCCTGGGCTGCTCTGCCATACCCTGTAATCACAGGAGACAGAGATTCATGGGGCTGTTACAGAATTGATCACAAAATCACTTTACAGCATCATTCATGCTGACAGGCGAAGGCAAGTTTGTTTTAAAACAAAAGACATCTTCCGCCACAATAAAAAAGCCTGTGCTGTGGGATCGCTTGGGATTGCTGCCAAAGATGTATGTTAATTATGACAAAAATTTTTTCAAAATACGTAATAGAAAAACTGAAGAAGTGCAAATTTTGTGGCCTGACATGAGAAACATGGGAGTAGTTTGGAGGCAAGAACTGATCGGCAAGGTAAGAAGAAAACTTCAAACTTCTCTATTCCAGCTTGGCCACTTATTTTGGCATAATGTCTCAGCCAAACAAAGACCTTGATTACAATGGATACTTGTCTAAAACAAAACTTCAGTGCTTTAGATGTAACATTGAAAAGTATTGCACACATCTCACATAACTGCAGTATTGTACAAAGTGTGGTACAAGAACAATGTTCTATATTGCCTTTTACATTTATCATTCTATAAATAGATATTTAGTGATGCCTAAATATTTTATCAAGTATTTGTTAAGAATGTAAACAGCATATTTATTTAAACATAAATGTTTACTATTCAACTTAAAAGATACATCCTAATGCAAACTGCCCTTGCAACTCAGAGAGTACTTGGCGCATAAGAGTAAACACGTATCAGGTTTTTTCATTGCATTTTAAAATGAAGTATTTTGGTTTTTAACAGCATGAAAGAATGCAAGCCACAATTTTAGTTTGATTTTTTTTTCCTACAGAAAATATTTTTTTCTTTCTATTGAAATTATTTTTACCAAGACAGCAAAAGAAAGTCTCATTCACAGAGCAATGAGGACCAGGAAGGTGTAAATGGGAATGATTTGCACTAATGAGACAGCATTAGAGCAATATTGAGATTACACTGATAATTCTTAACTACTCAAGAATCATTTTCACAGTGTTTCTATAACTTTGCAGCTCATCTAAAGAGAAAGTTAAATGTATCTGAAAGATATTAAATTAAGGGAAGCTTAAGGCGTTTGCATCAAGCCCCAAAATGCTAGAGCATCAGAGAGAAAATGAAGTAGCAGCAAATAACATGGAAAATTAAGGGGAAAGCAAAACCTAGCATGAAATAGCACAGCCGGCTGGAAATGCATAATATTTGAAACACCAGTTGCAGCAAAATAGCTATTATCATCAGAGTTTAAACAAAAAAGAGAAAAGGTTTATTTTCTCAAGACTGACAATTAGGACTCATCCCTTAGGAGAACAGAAAGGTTCATGGTATGTGAAAAGTGAAATGAAGAAAGTTCTCCACTCCAAGGGAGGCTGTCCCACTGTGAACACATTGGAGAGAGCAGTCCCTGTTCTGGTACTCGTGTTAGAGGAGAGGCAAACACCTGAGTGCATATCTGTTTCTAAGGCTCAACAAAATCTCTTCTGACAGTTATCCAGTAAGGAGGATCTATGTTTTGAAGCACATGATTAATGCTCTTGTATTAAATAACTTGGTCTCTTTAGCAAGTGTAAAAGGTCATAAAGGGAAAGTGCCTCATTCAATAAAAAGTTCTGAATTTAAAAAAGCTTTTAAGTTTGAGAAAACAGCATCTCTTGTTGTAAGATACAATCTTTATCATTTCCAATTATTCTCTGAATGTTCCTCCTTGCTCCTCTGTAGAACATCCAGCACTTTTTTCCCCTCTTTTTTGTGTCTTCATTCAGCAGCAAGGCTCAAAAAAACACTTGGGATTTGAAAAGTTGTCATCCGTCCCTCTTTAATTATGGAAGTAGTATGGAAACATTACTTGCATCCTTGAAAAAACAACTGATTTGTTTTCTACACAATCAAATTAAGATGACCTTTCCCCAGGCTATACATTCCTTCCCAATATGATTATCCAATTAAAATTACAGTAAAAGAGGATAAATAAATAATACTTCATTATAGTATAAAATCTATTGCAGCAGTAAATTGATAACACATCAAGGTCTCAGTCTTGTAAGGATCAACTGATTCACTGAATGTAGAAAGTAATTATGATGGCTATTTTAAATCATCCATTAAAGTTAAAAAACATCACTTTAGGTTACAAGTTTCAAATGAAGCCTCCTTTTCCTTTACAGATAAATAACTTCAAAAATATTTACTTTTACATGCAAAAGCTCTCAAGAGTCTCTTCTTTGTCACAAGACTGAATGAAAAATCTTTGGTCATTCAAATTTAGTAAATAAAACAAGGAAGGAGAAAACACTTATATAACAGGCTTTTAGTTTAATATTTTGGACACCTTGACAAGCCTTACTGAATGTCTAACATTTTTATTGGGTCTAGAAAAGTGATTCTTCAGTGTGTTCATTTCCACACACGTAAGAAACCTTCAAGGAAGGTTTTTTCGGTTCTGCTAAAGAACAAAACAAATCCCTACACTGGTGATATCATAATTTTTCCCTTCTCCCAGTGGGTGTAGGTTAAAAAGATTCCAGTTACATGGATGAGTGGGTTCAGCTGTGGATCGTGCTCCGACAGATGCACAAAAGCATGGAAACAACTTAGTGAAAATTTCTAGAGCAATTTTAAACGAGACTTTCATGGTTTAAGTGAATCATCTTGCAACCAGAACACAATAATTGTAGAGTCTGTGCACTTGTGAAGGTTGAGCATTTCAAACCCACAAAGTTACCCCCAAACCCAGAAATCCTGTGGCCCAGTTACACTAGAACACTGGGAAAGGGTAAAAAGGCCAAAATCCCCAACCTGGAAAATCTACCAGTATGGTAGGGTGGCCCTTTGATAAGGCTTATCACCTCTTGCACATTTTGTTAAGTGAGCATGACAGGAGCACTTCTGGGGCTGGGGCAGCCCCTTCTCAGCTCCCTCCTGCTCTTCCACTCTGGCCTCAGCTCAGGCAGAGCTCCCTCAGTGCTGCACTTCAGCCGAGGATGCTTCTTCCCATTCCTGATGGTCATGGAAGCAAGCTCTACACTTATGCTTGCATTTCAGAAATATACTACTAAATATAGAAATATAAAACTTCAGAAATATACTACTAAAAGGCTTGGTTTTCTTACTAATAAACATGAGAGGTTCCTTGGGCTTTATTTAAATAATACTTTGGAAGCAGCAGCAATTAGCCTAAAATTTTTACTCCAAAAGGACAAACTGTGCAAGATCAAAGAAGAAAATGGAAGACTAATAGGTACTTCTGAAGGCTTGAGGATGTTAAAACATTTTTGAACACATGTGTATCAAGTTGGCAATTACTTCCATCCTGCAGCAGGGTTGAGCCTCCCTTTTCAAACTAGGAAAACCAGGATAAAACATTACACAGTAAGCCATGATTAGAGTCATAATATTTTCAGAGCATTAAAATCTCCACTATGTCTAATTTTATTTTTAGATTAGAAGTAGTATCCCACTGGTGTAAGTGTGGCCAAATCAGAGATACAGAATATTAGAGCAAAATGCATTCCAACAGGTTGTCAGGATGTCTTTCTCCTAAATTCCACTAACTCAAATATTCCCCAAACCAGTTTCATAGGGCTGACCTTTTAAAATAAATTATACCATATGTGTATCATTACAGATGCAAAAAATCTGAAAGATTTTAATTCATTTTAATACCATTTTTATTACTAGCTAGAACCACAGGATTTCTTCATTTCTCTTGAAAGCCCTGCAGCTAATACCAAGCTAATGAACAAGCAGGATCAACAACTTCTGCAAAATAATTCTGTAAAAGTGAAGAGGAAAATGGCTTTCAGACTTGCTTCAAAATCAATGCACTAATATATTCTGATGTTTTTCACTTTAACACCAGGTAACCAGTGAATGGTGTTCAATACAGAACATTAAAAAACCACCATCCATACCGTTTAAAACGTGCTATAGAGATAGAAAAGCAAACTATTTCACAGATAAGATGAAAACTTTTAAAGTGAAATCAGTGTCGTTCCGTGCATGTTCAGCTCATCTGACACATTCAGGTTGATGACAACCTCAAGGCTGCTTCTCATTATCACTGGAGACATTATGTGACTTCTCTGTGCCTTTCTACAATCACATGCCCTGAGTGCCTCATTCGTACTTCCAAGCAGGGAGGAAAAAAAATATTTCTCGAGCACTGTATATTCTCTGTCTCCCATGAGCAGCAACTTTAACCCAGACCCTTCAGTCTGAAGCACGCATTTATTGCTGCTCTGCGCTCAGCAAGGGCTGTGCAGCCTCCTCGACACAACACACTCAGGGACAGCACAGCCTATATATAACCTTGTGCTGGGCTGGGGGTTCATAACTGCTCCCAAAAATACAGAAAGCAACAAGCAGTTCCTATCCAGCAGGCAACATCTGAACACTGACCGTGGCTCTGAATGATGAATTAAACATGTACTTTACGAGATTTATTTTTTTCAGACCAACAGGGGATAATCAAAATAATTAAAGAGTGAAGAACTAGAACAGAACAGAATTTCATGGTGCTCACTACAATCCCATCTTTGTTTTGTTACTCCCAACCACCCACCAACACACAGGAGGTTAAATTAATATTATTGACTGCAAGAAGGAAAGCAAAAGAACACGTGCAACATTTTTGAATTTATTTGGGAGTAAAGTGAGAGATGAGATGTTGAGCAACTGAACATATACAAATCCTCTTCAAATGATTAATGACTCTCTCAAGCAATATAGAAATTTGGTCAGCTAAGCCCACAGTTGAAATAACAAAACCCTGATGATGAGTTAATTTAATAAAAGAAACACATATCTCTAGAGTAAGGGAGGAAGGACAATGGCATCTATTTTATTCATAAAATAAGTTGGAGGGATTTAAAAACATCTCACAGAGTATCACAGAGTATGTACGTACACTACTCTGATTCTTTACAGTTTTGTTTTGTACTGATTGCATGAATAAAGTTTAAAAAAAAAAAACGAAAAAACACAAAGAAAATATTTTTTCATGTCACACACAAAGTTTTTTCTTGACTCCATTCAGCAAGCATGTCTCCTAGATACAAAAACTCAGAATCCACATAAACCAGCTGAAGCAGGTTAACATCAAATAGGAGTTTTTATTTGCCCTGGGAGAGAACTGGGTGACAAGGGAGGGTGGAAAGAGGGGCAAGTTAAGAACTTGGATATTGCAAAATATCTGTGTGGGTAAAATGAACATCTGCACACTATTCCCATTCTGAACTTGTGCGATTAAGTGAGTGGTAGAGCCCAAGAGTTAAGTTCATGAAATACAAAAACAGTCTCTTTCATGTTTTCAACTTCTAACCATTTTTCACATCAAGCAAAGACAGGCCAACAACGATAAAAATAACACCAGCAATAGAAGAACACACTACATAAACTGAACTTGTCAGAGCAACATCATGAAACTATCTGGAGCCTGGACAACTATTTCTTCACTATATTAAATTCTCAGATACTCACAGAACAATTTACTGGGACACTCACTGAGCTGTGGACTGTGCTGCTCTTGGAATCCTACACACGGCTTCAGAGTTATGGTCAAACCAGAGCTTAGGGTGAGACTCTGAGAATGCAACTGAAGAAACAACTGAGATTTTCAGAAAAATCTACCACCATCTCCATGCTCCAGCTCTAGTTTGTGTGGCAATTCTATCTATTCTAAATTAAGACACATAAACACTTTTAGCAAAGCTAATCAGGCACATTAAGGCAACCAGAGGGAAATTTCTGGTTTGAAACCCATCTAGGGGATAGGATGACTGGTAGTTTTAGGAATCATTTACTCCACAATCCAGCTTGCTGCTCTGTCTTGTTTACAAGCATTGGAAGTTCAGGTTCAAGAAGCAAGAGAGATAACATCTCCCAAAGACTGAAGAATCCAAGAAACATTCCTGGGATGGGCTTGGCATGAAGTATCTGCTGAGAGCTGAGGAAGTGCCCAGCAGACAAGTGGCAGCCCAGACTGGGGACATCTTGTCTTTATGCATTTCTCTTAGCTCAGCAGGAAAGATCACACACATAGGGGCCTCTCAGCCGTATAAACTGTTTAAAAAACATTTTGTAGCTCTCTTAAGTTACTCTCTCTAAACATCCTAATTTCCTATTTCACTGCTCCCTTCCTGCCTCTCTGGTAAAGGATAAATTGAAAATAACAAGAGAGAATACAGTACCATTCAGTCACAAATGAGTCTGAAATGCTCAGCTAACAAAAAACAAGAAGAACCCCTCATTTCTACCAGATGTTTATCTACGATCCTGCATCTTTTGTTACCAGAACATCATCTGAAGAATGACATATTTCTTGATTGTTACTATCTTCTTAATGGAAAACATGATATACAGACATTTAAATTCCACTGCTTTTGTCTACATTGAAGGGGAGGACCTGAATGTAAAAAAAATATATAAATTTGTTAATTACGATTGGCAGGAAAATCCTACATTGCCTTTAAATCCTACATTGCTTATTGTAGAAATAAAGGTTAGTGCTGGTATAATATATGCCCTTATAAAAAAGATTTATCAGTTTTAAATATTGGCTCTGAGCTTATTGCCACAGCTAAAACAATATTCATAAAAAATATAAACATATTTACTGTTTTTAACAGTTACTTTCATGGATAATTGCTACATTTAATGTCTTTTACTTCCGTGCTTGCTTCATTTTAAGTCTGTGACAAAAGGTACCTGTATTGCCAATAGCCTTTTCCAGGTCATAAGCCGTCTATAATAACCACTGCAGTTCAGTGTCATCTTAAACAAAAGGCTTAGCCAACAGGAAAAGGTATTTGGAATAATGAGAAAATCGTGAAGCTGACCCAGAGGTTATTAATTTAGGCTTCCCAGACATAAGTTTGCTGCACAGATGACTTACTCTCTGTGGATTCCAAGGGAGAAATTACAGTAGATATTGTTACAAAAGCTTCTAACTGCCAGAAAAAAGATCCTCCCTCCTAAATAAGGTGCCATGAAAGCACTTCATTAAGCAATAGCTTGTCATTAGCTATTTTGTTGAAATAATATATGGCACGACTGGACCACACAAGGATCTGAACAACAATACATATAACATATCATGGTGAAACCCTGACAGGGAATACACATCTCAGCCATTTACTGATCTGTAGTTTAAACAAACATAGAGACCAAAAACAGATTTATAAACTTTAGTGACAAGAATATTTTCAAAGAGAGAAGGGCTTATGCTAATGGATACCACTCAAAATGCCTAATGTAACACACAACATCCTGAAACAGAAATATGCCATGGACAAATCCTCAGCAAACATTCAGGTACTCAGAGCACAAATATGAGTTTAGTTTTACCTGAGCTATATGCTGACACTGAAAATTTGCAGGGTTTGTTTATAGTAAAGCTGATTGAAAATAATGAAATGTCATCCCTGAAATATCTCTAATTCCCATTTGGAATATTACTCTATTTAGAAAGAATTTTACAACAGGAAGACTTATTATTAAAACAAGATTATTTTCTAATCAGAAGAATGTCTCTACTTATATATATCCTGTACTTTAACTGCTTTACAAATGACTTGCATATTTGTCAGCATCTTTGCTTCAGTTAGACAGTGACAAGCCATAAATACTTGAAAGAAATGAGACATATTCAATTTAAAAAAGCTTCTCATCTCTGTTATAGCTATGCAGAGACTTTGATGTGAAGGGTGGGTGCTGCAGCTGAAAACAATAGCTGTCCCTTTACCTTGGATCACATACGTGACTAAGAAGTTAATCTGATACAATACCACTTTTATGTACAGAAGAATTAGGAGGGTTTGCATCTGCACATTTTAATACCCACTCCCAAAATCCTGTGGAGTGTGCCAGAGAAGGTGAAGTAAGTCTGGTTTTTAGTGCTTCTCCACAGCAGTTGCTCTGGCAGAGTTCATCTCCCAGGCATTCCTGTGAGCAGTGGCCAAAGAGAAAATCACCTGCCTGGTCTGCACTAAAGACATTTAGAAAGAGATCAGAGTGCTGAGAGTTCATGACCCACAAATTCAACACATTTTCTTGTGCTCCCAGCATCAATGCACAACACTGGCACCATCCAGACAAAGTTCGAGTGTTGAGCTGGAGTTTCTCCTACCTGACCCTCACAGTAATTACTGAAGAGCAGGACTCTGTCAGGCAAATATTAATAAAGAGCAAAAGAGAAAACAGCCCTGAAAATACAGCTTTAAAGTTCTCCATGGAAAGCAGCAAGATTAGTCAACTGATGTTTTTTTTCCAATTAGCTCTGATATTCTTGTTTCTCAAACCTTTAGAGTATTTCCAAAGATAGCCTTTGTACACCTCACCACACTGGGCAGACCTGCTGAAGGGCTGCAAGATGACATGTGAGGAGATTCACCCTTTGTTTTTTCTTATTCTACTCATTCTTTGTTTCTACTTTTCTTAAATCTAGTTTATAAAAAATGCAGATGAAACCGAAGCAATAAACATTATCTATCACTAGGCTGGTAGAAGTAAAAAAATAGAGAAAATCAGATAAAAAGGATAAAATTCTTAATTTTAATTCTTACACTGGCCTCACTGGAGTCTTACTAATTAGTCTCTGCTATTAACTGCAATCTAGTAGGTTAATGAAATTGGGAAAATTTAATCTTGTTTCAGAAAACCGAGACCTTTCTTCCCACTTCAATTTTTCCTCCCCTCAAAAGCAAATTCTTTTAGAAAAGTCAGGCTTATCTACGTATTTCTGCAACAAAATGTTACTGCAAAAAAATCTTGCTGAAGCTTATTTAATTTTTCATTAGATACTGTTCTTTAATCACTTTGTTAAAAATGCAGGGAAAAAAACAAAAATCAGCGTTGTGTATATCTCATGAGAGAGATCAGTCTTGATTCCTCACCTGCAAGATGGGAATTTTCACATTTGTCCTACCTGCAGAACTGAAACTGCCTGATGAAAAGCTCCCCACAGCATTAGCTGCCCCTCAAAGCATCACTGGTACTTCTGTGCCCTCAGATCTCTGTCTGACATTTCCCACCTGAATAACCCAGAGCAGCACTCCCGAGTGCCTGCATGAGCTCCCCACAGGCCACACTGACACAGAGCTGTTCACTTGCCATTCCTGAGCACACCTGCACCTCCTGATCACACCACTGCAGCTCCCTAACAGGTTCCCTTCAGATGGAACCTTCCCACAGGATCTCACATAACACTTCCATCTCCAGGGAAGAGCAACACTAGCAACACGAAAAGTTTAACTGGCTCAGATTTACCTCCTGAAATAATTTCACCTCTGTAGTCAGGCTGTGCTTCTAGTTTCAGCAGCCACCTGCCTGTATCTCAAAGCCTGGAAAAAACTCTTTATTAGACCTAAAGGTTGCAGGCGAGATAATCAGGGTATCACTAGCTATTAGCACAGAATGATTAGACAGTTTCCTAACATGCTGTTAGTATGTATGCATTCATCCCACTTGTGTAGATCCAGACCTTTTTAGCATCCTAGAATAGCTAAAAAACCCCAGCCTTACGTTTTACATTTTCTATCAAGCCAATAGCTGAAGCATCACCATGAGTCAGAGAGGCTGAGTAGCTAAGGACAATCATGTGTTGAAATTATAAACGTCAAAAGGCTGTGATTCACTGAAATCAAGTGCCTGGGTTTAATTTATTTATATTAAGCTTCCACATTTCTGAGACATGGTTTCACCCAACTGCTTCCCTAGGAGTGTAAATCACCATCAAAGTACAGAAGAGTAAATCTGCAGAACATAACTGGGTTTGAATATGACGCACGGCAAACAGTTGCAAAAGCACATAGAAGGATTCGTTGTTAGAGCTGCTCCAGTCTTGGAAACATCCCCACATTTTTCCACAGTTTATGCAGGAATTCAGAATGTTGCAAGTATATAATTAGTATTAGATGTGATTAATTCATAGTGTGGGAAAATACAGAAAGAACTGAAATAGAGCTCTGTGAATCTCCTTTCTCTCCACCCAAACTGCAATCAAGCGTATGCCTATTCAACTCTCTGAACATACTGCCAGAACTCAATTTTGGGAGCTGGCATCTTTCTCCTCTGGCTGCAGTATTGAATGTTTCATTTTTCAATGTCACACTATTTACCATGCACATATTTTAGTCATATCATTTCACAGTATGGTTCTGGGGCTGGCTGGCTCACAGCTTCTTCCTACCTACTTTCTTTCATTCTCTTTCCCATTTCTTTCTCACAAGAACGTTTGCCAACCCTTATCTGCCTATATTTGCAAAATAAGAACAAGCTATTATCAGTCCTCTGAAAGGCACATAGTACAGACTTCTAGGAAAAAAATCTGCAGGTTTCATCTGCATGGTTTGAGAAGAATCAGTTTTGATTTCTACTCTGTCTCACTCTGGACTTTGCACTGAGCTATGCGTCAGGATCAGAGCTTCCAAGTTTACTTGTAATGCTGAAAACACGAAACCCAAACCATTTTATAGTTTGATGCACAACAATAAACCAATCCTTAGACTACCACCACGAGGCTTAATTTTGCTGGAAGAGGTCTGTGAAGCTTAGCAAAAATCTGATGGAAATTTAGGTTTTAATGATAGCTGAAGTCCATCAATGCTTGGCTTGGTTCCAGGAGTTCTAGCATAAGGTTTGCAAAGGGCTGGCAAGCACATGCCTTCACTGGTGTTCACTTACCTGTAATAAGCAAAAAAATACAATCCTAATGTATGCTCAGTTTCTGAATTTGGTGTGTATTTCACAAAGTTAAAATTAAAATTAAGTGAAAGCAAGATGACAGAGGAAAAAAGTGGTAGAGGGAATAAAACATTTGAAAAGGAATTATAACTTTAGTCCTCCTCTGCCCAAAATTCCACATGCCCCCTGAAAAGATAAGTGAAATGGAAAAAATAAATGCCTGGGTGACTTAAATATTTAAGTCTCATTCTCAAACCTTACATTTGGCTTTAAATTTGGTGTGACCTCTGCTGTGATTAAGCACAACTATGCTGTACAGCACAGCCCAGGGCAGAAACTCTCTTAATTCAGACACTGAGAAAAGTGAGCTGGAAGCTGTATTACATTGCCTGCACAGGACTGTGTCCGAGTTAGTCAGAATTATTATGAGGAGAGCCTATGACCTCGGAGGCAGCCTTATCCTACACAGATCACCTGCTATCAAACCCCCAGCTAAAAACTTCCTCACAGCCCCGGGCCAACCACAGAGACCTTACAGCACCACAAAGGTTGTCGCAGAAAAACTGGACTCAGGTTTTTCTTAACATTTTACCCAACAGTAAGTTACAAGACTCCCATTAAACAGTCCTGAGCTACCATTTCTTCTGCAGTTTGCAGCTCTGTGATTCCCTAAAAAGAAGCGTTCTTCTTGAAAACTGAAAAAAAAAAAATAAACAAATTATATTATAAATGACATACCATAACACTAAAAGTTCTCAAAACACATTCCTAATTCTGATCACAACTTCCTACTCTAATAATAAGTATAATTGTGTTGATTTTCTAGCTAGGTTAATATTTGTGTCAGCTGAAAAATATATCGCTCTGATCATATCCATAAGCTCATAAATTATTATATTGTTGCCATTCTATAGTAACTATTTTTAACAAGGTTCAACATATGAAGGGGTGTAAAATCTCTGAAAATACAATCTGTCTCTTAAACACACTTGTTTATATTTTTGGTCCACATTTATCTGGCACTTACTGGCCTCTGAGTTACATACCTTCATTAAGGGGGAATAAACCTCCTTGTCCCAGTATTTACTCAAAAAAAACCCATTTGGTCACGTACTCTCCGTTCTTCTCTTAAAGTCAGTGTTTCGTACTATATTCAGCTTTATTTATAAAAGGCTATGCTTACTGCATATTCTGTCCTGGAACAGACTTTATTAGATTAAAGCTAATTTCCTTCAAAATGTCTGCTCTTCTACATGTGAGGAAAACATCCTGACTTAATATTGGAAGAGAGGGGAAAAATCCCTGGTTAACTAGGGGGAAAAATATGCACAGAGCCCCCACTCTGACAAGAGACATCCTTTCATCCCAGTATGGCACAGATTTCTCTCACCCTGGGACTCCCTCCGAGCTGTGCCCGAGGTCTCGCACAAGGAACACCCCAGTGATACAAGTGTTTAAGATGTTACTTGAGTTGTATTGGGGCTGAGTCTAATACGGCTCGTTAAATTGTTCACTAATGTTAATTAAGTTAAGCTGCGCCATTGTACAAGTGTAGCGTTTCGGTGCGGACACTGGATGGGGCTGTGCTGAGGAAAGGCAATGCGGGGAAACATCTAGAAACACGGTGATGAGGAAAGATTACGTCACAAATTACATCACCTCAAGTAAAGCAAATGGGATTGGACAATGAAAACGACCAATCACACCACAAGTTGGCCAAATGATTGGTCAGGAATGCACCCTAGAAACGGACCAATCAAATCCCCTAAAAACGAGCCCTCCTGATTGGTGCATTCCTGATCCCCTCTAGGGCTATAAAAGGACACTCCCAGGGAGGGGTGGGGACCTCCTGAGGCCTTTCATGAGGCTCATGGAGCACCCAGCCTGGTGCACACTGTTAAACTGTCTGCTGTATCGTTTGGGGTCTGGGGCTTATCTAGGGCCCTAGTTCTCTGTTGTTGTTTCACATCAATGAGCTAGTTAACCTCCCAAAAAGGTGACTAGCCCATTTATATCAATTTTGTTTACAAAACTGGTGCTGGTGACACAGGCACAGACCCCACCGAGCCAGCCCTGCACTGCAGGCCACTCCTTCTGCTTCCAGGCCCAGCCTGTGCCTGCACTGTTCCAGACTGCAAGAAATAGTGCAGGAGTTGTGATTCGATTACAGGCTTGGAAAATCCATTTCAGTCTGCCGTTTTTCCTTCGTAGTTGCTCCAAAGGTGGAACAAGCAAGGTCATTTCCTTGACAAGACATTTCCTGACATTGGCAACTTGCCCATGTCAGGGTGAGGAGGCATCACTTGAAGCTCGCACAGAGAGGAAAACTCTACTGGATACCCACATTGCTTTATTTTAGTGCCAACGCCAGGCAAAGGTGTGCTGTCCTTGGGTTCCAGCTGCTGGGAGATGTGAGGATGGACACAGAAGGGCTCCCATGGGGGATGGACACCTCGGGAAGCACAAGGGGTGAGATAGATGAGGCGTGAGGGAGCTGCTGTGGGGTGAGGGGGTGTGTGTGCATCCTGGGAGCTGCTGCTCTTGCAGAGGGTGAGCCTGGAGCAAAACTGGCATCTGCAAACCTTTGACACGGAGGTCTCCAAGAAAGGGCATGGGATTGCTCTTGACAAAGGGAACTGCCAGCCATTGTGCCTTGGGGAGAAGGAAACTCAGCACTTTCTCCTGTTCCTGTGAGCCAGTATAGCTCTGTAAGGAGGTTATATTCTCCAGATACACCACATGAGGACGTGCTGTAGAAAAGCTGGTACAAAGAGTCTCTTTTTACCACCACCACCACTTAAATATTCATAGGAAAGGGAAGTAATAGGGAGCTTATGGGGAAGAGATTACAAAGGAAAGATCTGATAGTAGAGTAGAACAGAGCTACAGGGAGATCTTTAATAAATAACTGCTATGGTCCCAAGTGAGTTAATAAAATTACAGACTAATTTAACCACATTCCTAAACTTGCCCTTCAACAATTGTATGGTCAAGACACTGTATACAAACAGAGGGGTCAGCCTTTGTTAATGACCACAAAAAGCAGTCTGCAGCAGTGCAGACAGGCTGTAGTTACAGACTCAGGCGCTGAGTCACGGACCATACCCTTCCCTACATGTGTAAGGCATTAAGTGTTCATCACAGAAACTTAAATAAATTAAATCATTCCATTGCAAATGACAAAAAGGGAACTTTAAAGTTGCGCAGTTATTATTCAGAGATGTGGAAGCAATAAAGTTAAGGTTCCACAGGCAACCTCAGGTCCGGACTTTGGTCTGCATGTAGTGTGGTTGTTAATTCCATAAACCACTAATAGTTTTGGGTTTTTCTTAAAAAGAACAGAATAATAGTTTTTATTTGCATAGAGTCTATCAACTTTCAATAAAGGTAGCTCTAATTTATTTAAATAATCCAGTATCTTAGTGACATATTTTTTTGTGCACAGACACCTTTTCCCCTCTATTCTCACATTTTGGTGTTCCAAAACCACATTTCTCTCCACAGAGCCTCACCAACTATCCTCACCTAGAAACTAAGCAGGGCACAAAAGGCTTTCTCCATGGATTTATCCATCTGCATTTTTCTATTAATTCACAGCATTCCACGTGTGCAAGGAAATACTCAGAAAAATCTAAATCTGACTTAATTGAATGTCCAGGAGGTCTTTATATGCCTATAATCTTTCATCGTTATTCAGCCATGTTATTATGTTATTCATAAGTTTTTGCAGGTTACTTACAAAATATAAACTGTCTACCTTTTAAGCAAGTGACTTCTTCAGCTCTGGCTGCCATACAGGTAGTTTACAGTGCAGAGAAGTCATGGTATATATACATTTAAAACTGAAAAAGAGTATTTGATTCTGTATGGAAAACAGTATTAAAATCACAAAGTCTATAGCAAATTAATACAAACAAGAGAACAGTTTCAGTGTTACCGACAAAAGAAATTTAAGTTTACTATTGTGCAGATAGAGCATTATAATTTTGTTATGTTGAAGGTTGTAGGGATGACTTTATTTTTTAATTTTTCAACTACTGTCTTACATAACCTGAACATTTTACACCTATTCTTCATCAATTACCTGGCTGACAATATCCTGAAAACTGGGGAATCTACAGTCAGGTAACGCCCATGGAAATGCCATGACAAATGTAGTAAAGACGCCATCAGTGGCAAAATCTGAATATACAACAAGTTCAAAATCTTCCTACTGTATCTGGTATAGAAGAAAAAATGCAAATGTGAAGTTCTTTGGAGAATTAGGAAAAAAAAAAAAGTTAGATTTAGAGCTTATACCATAAGGGGCTGTGAAATTAATCAAACAGCTGAATACTTATGTCAGAAGTCTCTGAATTCCACCCCAAGAGGAAAATGAGACATAGCACAACACAGCCATGTAAGAGTCCAGCAACAAAAATATTATCTAGGGATAGCTTTGAAATATTTATAAACAAGTGTAGCATTACAGCAGGGAGAAGGAAAACTATAAACAACAGAGTCATATTGTAACTTTAACGAAGGAAAAAAATAAAAGGCAAAATATCTGAAATACCAAAGAAGCATCTTTAAAAGGACTTTGGGGGTGAGAGGGCACAGTTGGGTTTTTTTAAACAACCATAAATACTCTCAGACTTGTACTGGGATGAGACAAGAGTGGCATCTAGTGGCTCCCATCGTTACGGTGCTTGTTCCCACAGAACAGCCGGGATAGGGCCGGGACCTGCTTTTCCGAGGTGCTCATTCCAACCCTCTGGGCTGTAATTGAGTATCTAGTGAGTCCTTGATAGCAAAAATGGCGAATGTGGGGGTGGGGAAAGGAATAAAGAGATTTTATTCTCGGTTTATTGGCGCTTTGTTAGCAACTTTGCTCAGAGGCAAGTAGGTGGGATTTTTTGCTTTAATCTGGCAGGAATAAATTGTATACTCTTTAAGAAAACGTTTAGTAAATCTGTAAGACTAATACTGGTTTTTTATTCATGTGTGCTTGTTTACTTACCCCGACTTCCAACTACAATTAACAGAGTGCATTCATACCTTGTGTACATGTTTGGTCATACTTTCCAAAATTTACTTAATACTCTAATGAATTACATATTTTTAACATGAAAATATTGAAAAGAAGTTCCTCAACTGAACATTTTGAAAGTACCTTATGAGACTAGACAGTGTATTTGTAGGAACATATTTCCAGAGAATCATTCATGTCCCCTGGGGGAGGATCACTTGCCTAGGAAAAGGGTACAGTATTATGGCGTTAGGGAGACTTGATGAGTTTTTGATCCAGGTTCCATTTTAATTACATATTATTAATCATCCTGCAGTTGGAAAAACCCAGCATCGTCTGTGTATAACTAATTAGGAACTCATGTTTCTTAAATTAAAGAAATGTGTAGAGGTTTCTTTTGCAATGTGGGATTGAGCTGAGAATACATTGCACTAGAGCATAAATTATCCTGCACAGTCCAAAAATTGTTCCCCTACAACACAAATATACAGGAAGTTAAATTGTGTATTATATTCAAAACTGATGTGAGACACTACAGACATTCAAATATCACCACTAAAAAGGCCATTTAAGTAACCTGATCTGCTTTGGTTTTGCAGTTCTTATCTCTTTGAAATGGTTTCTGATAGTAAAAATAATTTCTCTATTAATCCCTGCACAGAGTAACCACACAAGCATATGTATACTTTAATTGATATTACTGTTTATGACTTGGATGGCAATGGCTGAACATTACAAATGCTGCTATTACTATCAGCTGAACAGCATGCAAGGAGGATTTGAATTGCAATCAGTGTCAGACACAAAGCCACTACACTAATATTTAACCTATATTTAACAGAATCCAAGTGTTGAATGTTAAAATATATAAATATATATACAGTGATGTAATTTAAAATATTACAAAATGTATGTAGCAGAGAAAAAACAAAAAATCTATGTGTGATGGCAAGTCATTGTGTTTGAGCTCAATTTACCAAAGTGTCTGTTTAATTCAGAAGTTAACTTTCTTTTTTTTTTAGTTTTCAGAATTAAAAGTGAAATTTAAATTTAAATTTTCATTTTTAAAACTAAAATAAAAAATAATTGCCGTTTTTTAGAAAGTACTTTGATTCTGCCAGACATTGACATTCACCAAGTCCTAATAGCAGTTTTTTGGATTTTTTTTTCTCTGAATTTTGGTTATGAAAGGTCATACTGGCTTAATGGGGTGAATCCCATGGGAAATCGTAGATTTAAATTCCTGGAAAATAAAGAATTTTGATAATATAGTGGTTGACTAACAGTACAATAAATGAGATTTGTTGGCACAAATTGCCAGAATTTCAGTCTTTAAGTACCATCTTCTCAGTAAGGAAAATGAAAAAAGGAAGGCAAAAGCAAAGCCCCATTCAGTACCTTTTCTGTGTGCTTCTAGCCAGTGTTTTGAACATACATCACCAATTTTACATCATGATAATGTTCTAGCAATTAAGTTTCCATATTCTGTAATTACTGAGAAGACAGCAGCTCTATGGCTTTTTGCGGCACCTGCAAAAAGCAACGTTCAAATCAGCTTTTACAAATTTGTTTTTCCCACGTAGGCCAGATCTCTGTGCTGGATCACTCACCACAACTTCGCAGTCACCTTTCTGTTAGGACAGGATGTGTGTCCAAGGGTCAGAGTCCTGCTAAGTGGCAACAGAATTGCACCATTTATTTGTGTGAGCAAAGAGCAGGCAGGAGCGTGCCCGCTGCCCTCACGACTGCACACACCATCACATGCAGGCAATGCAAAGTAATCCCTGCTCTGAAGTTTTCCATCTAAACACAAGGGAAGAGATTTATGCAGTCAGGGGACATCCATAAATAATTAGGTAGCACCAATCGGGAAGATAAGAAACGCTTTCAGAGCGCCGATCGCCTTATTCGCCACCGAGGATTTGCAGGGGTGGGAGTGGGAGGGAGAAGCGGTGGATCAACTTGCTGGAAAAGGACAATCAAAAAGAAAAGAATGTAATTAGTGAAACACTGGATGTGTAAGAGCAGCCAACTCCCATCTGCAATGGCCCACAGAGCGCAGAGACAGCGATGGCAGCACTCCCCGGCAGCGCTGACCTTTGCCCAGCTCGCTGAGCATCTGCAGAGATCTGTGCAGCACCTGCCCTGCACGCGTGAACAGACGCTTTTGAGGGAGAAGGGGAGACATGGTTTTAGTTAATGCAGGGCATTTCAACTGGTAAAATGTTACTAAATCAATTGTATACCAATATACATTCTGGTATCGCAGCAGTTACAGCTCAGCGTGTAGGGTAACAATAATGGAAAACAGAACTTACCATTATGTATCATTAAAGTATAATCAATTACAGGAATCTGTTAGTGCTTTCCTTCAGAGACTCGATCACAAGGGAACACAATCTACTTAAATGCGCAGATAACAAACGGAAATGATTTTTAAAACAAGGTGACTGGGTTGAAAACATTTTTAAAGATAAACTTTAACAGATTTCCTGACCTCATTTTATTAATGCAAAAGTCAAAATAGACAAAAATGCTGGCTTTATATTCCAAGAATGGAATATGAAAGTTCCTATTAAATCTGGGCCTGGAGCATGTATTTTCCAGCCAACGTGCAAGATTACATTTGCTGTATTCATCATTATATATTTGTGTGTATATACAGTGATGTCACTGCTTATGGCACTGTTAAGTCCAAATCAGAAAACACAGATTTTATACTGTCCTTCTGGAGTTCCCTCACACATGGGCTGAGGCAATGCTCCCCAAATTCTCCAGTTAATGTCAGGGCTTATCTGGAGACCGAAGCAGAGGCGCCTGCACACGGCTGAGTGTTCCCGGAGAGCCAGGCAACCGTGGCAAGAGCTGATGAAACCATCAGGAACATCCTCTGTGCACAGGGGATTTGTCACTGAGGAAATGCTTTATCAGTCAAAAGAAGAGCTGAGATGCAGTCTGAAGAGTAAGGGCAAGGCAACAAATGAGGCAGTTTTGTATCCCATATCCTTTGTATCTCCTCCTGTCTCACCCTGGATTTTTCCTGGCACACCAGGGGCTCTTCTGGTTTACACAAGTGACACAGGTGAGTCTCCCAGCTGAAATAAAACTGAATCTGCCCAAACACTTTTGGCCTTGACAACGATCCCACCTCTTCATTTTGTTTGCTCACACACAGAGGGAAAATAGGAAGATGAGCTGAAAATCTTGGGAGAGTATGAATGGGAGNCACCCATGAACGGAGAAAAAGCCACCGAGGCCAAATAGCTTTCACTCCAATCAGTCCCCAGTGCTGCTGTATTGTCTTTTAGTTAAAGTGAAAGCAAGCAACAAGTAAAACCTGAATTGTAGGAGTGCAAGGGGTCCTTGATTGAAACCCCTGTGTCTCCACCTTGTGTCATTCACTGCCCTCTTTCCAAAGAATCCCCCAACACTTTGGCCTTGCCAACAATCTCACCTCTGAGTTCTATCTTCTCACACACAGAGGGAAACAGGAAGATGAGGTGAAAATGTGTATTGTTCTATTTCTCCACAAGCCCAGCCACTCCTGCTCAAGAAGAGCACTGGTGCTGCCAGAATATAGAAAGGTCAAGGACTGGGAATTATTTGGAGGAAATACACAGCAAGGTATGTACAAAGGAATTAAATTTTTAAAAAAGAAATTTCATTTATCTATGGGGTTAATTGTGGGTACTGTTAGGGCTGCTATTTTAAGGAGTTCGGTGCAGAACTTTGATCAAAAATGGAAAAATAATTTGGTATTCCAGTGGTTTTATAGTAAATATACACATTTTTATTTTCTGAATTTCAATTAATTAAGAGATTTCTCATTCTATAACCTGTAATAGATCCCAAGGAATATGGGTCCCATAAAAGATACAGAAAATTGCAACTCTAAAGAGATGAGACAGAGTAGGGAAAAGGGCACAAATATAAGAAAATGAGTAATTTCTTAAAATAATATCATCTTGTATTTCACCTCCTTATTATGCCTTTTCATATTATTGAAATTTTACATGTAGTTAAAGCCTGAAAAATTAGATCTTCCTAGGAATGTTTACCAGTAGAAGGATTTTCTTAAAAATGAGGGGAATTTTCAAAAGGCAACGTAGGATTTGCCTCTTTGCTGAGAGGTTTGCACTTAACTTTGAACATCTCTACCCCAGCACGAATCAGTGACACCAGCGCCGTGATACTTGTGGGACCATGAATTTCCAAAGTGTTTCTGGGAAACCACTGAATCCCCAGCTACTAAATGGCTGCGTTAGAAGATGTGACACTTGTGATGGGCAAAGAGCCACGGGGATCTGAAGAGTTGCTTGGCCTTCTGTGACAGGTCCCAAGCAAGGTATGATCAACCAGCAGCCAGGGCTGGAATCCAGGCCAGGGCAGCAGGCTCTGCTCCGGTGGCAAGGCAGGGAGGATGAGTTAGGGTAGCACTTTCCCACAGCAGGTCCCCAGCCTGCCTCCCCCAGCCTTCTGCTGCTGCTGTGGGGGCAGAATTTGAATTTCAGAGGGGGAATTTCAGAGGGGGGAATTGAGTCAGGCCCCCTGGTGAGGAGGGGAGTGTGCCTGAAAGAAGAGAAGACCATGGAGAGCAGTTCAGAACTGGGCTGGGCAGAAAGGCTTGGAGAGAACTGGAAACACTTTGCAGCCTCCAAAACCTCCCAAAGCTTTTCATAACCTCAGATGGCCTCTGTTCAGACCATTCTACCCCATCACAATTCCATACATCCTGTCAAAAAAAAAAAAAAAAAAAAAATCAAAAATCCAGCATAAGCTTCCACAAGCCATAAAATTGTACCAAATCTCCTCACCTTGATGTCAACCAGCTGGGCCTTTGCCAGCCCTGTACCCAGAACCTCTATGGTCCCTTCCAACACTGCACATCTTCCTCTACTCATCTCTCCATTGCTGCAAAATTCTGGTTTGCATAGGATGCTGAAAGCTCTTGAGCTGACTTTATCAGCAGGAGCTTCACACAGCACAAAATACCCATTAAACCTTTCACTAGTATCTCTGATTTGCACCTTCTAGATGCACAGAAATATTTCTCCAAACATGTGCTCCTCATTTCAAAAAGTTAACTGGACACAGAATAAGATTTCAAATCCTTGGGTTTTTTACATCTCAATTGAATAGTCCAAAAGCTTTAGCTAAACAGCTGATAGTTCAAATCTGAAATATAAAATGTATGAAAAGTAACATTAAATAAAATTACTGTTATTTAAATATTGGGGTCTTTATCTTTTTTAATTAATCAAAAGCAAAACTCATTTAAACCTGGCCATATGATTTTTCAAGGAAGAGAAAGGATTTTTCAAGGCTTTTTTCCCAAGCTTTTCCCATAGGCAAGTACATCTGTTTACGTACTTAGCCATTGACCTTTGCTGAGCAAAACCCATGGCCTGATCTTAGACATGGTCTCTCACTAGGAGGCTTTTTTGGGTTATATTTAAGGAGGACATCTCCCACAGCATAACCACAAAAGCAGTGGTAAAGATGTGCACATCATGCAATATACTTAAGGCTGAATTGCAGAAATTTGAAAAAAACTATTAAAGCATAAATACTAAATTATAAATGCATTTAAATATGCATATTTAGTTCATACTCTCAGTCATGGCCACAGGTCTATGTGGAGTACAGCTCAGAAGGCTGTATTTTTAAGTCTGAAGGTTTTACACATAGATTGGTCAAATTTTAATATTTTCAATTTTTATATTAAAAAGACCTGAAAGTCATTAACTGTGGCCCTTGACATCATTCTCTTGTGTGTTGTGCTGCCACCTATTATTCATGGAAAAATAATTACATTTGTTTTCCAAATAATTTTTTAAAAGTCTAAGTCACCAGTGACTATTTCACAAGTAGAAGCTTCCAACTATCCATTAATTAAACATGCAAGTGTATTTTTAAGATTAAAATACCCCATAGTTCACAAGAACCAGAAAAATCCTGTATATTATGAATTTACAAACCACAACTGATGAAATGATGCATGAAAATAGAGACAGAGGCAAAATAACCTACTTGAACCCAGAAAATTTTCAGACAATAACCATTACCAGGTTTAATTAACTTTAACACAAAATTGGGGGCTCCTTCTGTTTCAAGTTAATGAAGCTCAACGCTTGGACACTACAATTAGAGACAAAAGCATAAGTCTAAAGCAAGTTATATTTCAGGATTGAAATAATGAGCTTGGTATTTTAATTTCATAGTTAGCAATTATGTGAGATCCAGAAACAAAGAAACAATACATGCAATGGAAACGTTAAGGTACAAACTCGGCTGGTTTTCACTCAATATCTTTCTTATAAGCCAGAGGCAAGAAAATAATTTTTTTTCCTACAATAAGCAGTATGTACAATACCCTGGAAATATTTCTACTATGATCATCTAAGATTTACTCACTTTCATACTACACAAGTCAGAAACGTGACCTCATCTAAAGCCCTGAACTGCTTAGTGACTCCTATCGTGCTTTTCTCATATATATTCATTAAATCTTTATCTATAATACCATTATTTCCATTTAAAATGATTGCTGTGTAGGAAAAAAAGCTGCTCTCCCACAAAAATGAATAAGCCTAGATCACTTCCACCCTTTTCAATAATTTGCCTATTCCTAAATACTAGGCTGGAAGAATATATGACCCTTAACTTAATCTCATCACCAAGCACCTCCAAAGGAAAAAAAAGGCACAAAAAGAGAAAAGATGATCTGCCATTTATGTCTCCCATTTATAGTTTATTAAACCTAGAGATAATAGGAAAAAGGTGGAAAAAAACAGAGAATGTCTGGGCTGTAGTATCAGATATCACTGCTTATTACTGGCTATCTGCCTAGTAATCATAAATCCATTGGGTAATATTCTCAAATCTTTTGCTTTTCAGGTAGGTGTGAGCCAAAAAGAAAAAAAGTTTAATTTTCTATGAAGAGCAGAAAACAGCAAGCACAGCACAACTGGGTACCAGGATGCATAAATATTCCTGATTACTTACCCTTGCACATAAAGCAAACAGGAAGAGTTTGAAGTTAACAGTGTGTACATCATGCAAAAGGTATCTCTGTCCCAAAAGATAGATATCACATAGACTATGAATGAACTGCTCCAATAAATTATATTATTCCTCAGGGGGGAGAGGAGAGCAATGCTATAAACAGTGACTTCAGAAAAGTGAGAACAATAGGGCATTGAATTTTGTTAGAGTGAATTAAGGATCTTTTTTTTTCCTGGAGGAGAGCTCAGTATCATTGACCAATGAGCCTTATAAATAAAAGCATTAACTCCAGCACTGCCTGTTCCCCTAAGCACCTCAACATCTTGCACTTTCAAGTACACAATTCTGTACCTACATTTTGTTTCTGATACAAGTACATACTGAATTAAATAGAGATTTCAAATAGATTTTTTTTTTAAATATACTTTCCCAAGAACTCAGCAAACACGTGATCCTGGCAGAACATACATCTCAGACACACAACTTTGAGGATAGACTCTGTGTGCCCTTATAGAAGACTCAACAAACCAGAAAACAACAAACCCCGTACATGACCTCCTCCTTGTGCTGTCTGACATGCACTGAATATCCATGCATAAACGAAAGCTAAGCCAGAGCAGCATTTTTCAAAATTAATCTTGATAGGATCAAACTCCTCGGATCTGTCACTTGCCTTTGGCATCACTTAAACCAAAGAGAGTCATTTTGTTAAAACGTTTTCCGAGATCTTGACAGGACTGGGAATGTAGGAGTAAATCTGACTCCCAGTGTGAACCCTGCTCAGTGCTGAGGGCAGGGCAGGGGCACAGGGCTCAGAGTTCTGCTGGCCTTGTCTGGAGCACAAAGCTAAAAGCTAATTAAAAAGCATTTTCAGAAGGTGACAAGCTTCTTTTTTTTTTTCTGTGGGAGAAGGATGTCCACTACTTTCGAAGCCACAAGTCTGAACAAAAGAAGTCGAAAAACTGCCTACTATGAAATGAATTTCAATGTCAAATTCCTGTTTGCTATCACCAATATGCCAAACATTAAGCACTGGCTACTCTAACTTCACCTTGTATGTCATTTCTCTGGCTCTTTAGCTGCTTTCCTGGTTGGTAAGAATTGGAAATTGATAGGCCCATAAACATCTACAAGAGACACTTTATTAAACACATCATCTCTGTCTGCTCTGACAACGATAAGCCAAGTTCTCTAAGGTTTACAGCAATCTCAAGGAGTGTATGTTTCTCAATAACATTGTGATCTTTTTTCCTCATCTATGCAGTGCTTCTCTCTCACTCTACCTGCATACTTGTTTTGCTTGACTTCTCTGAAACCTGTTTTAAAATTTTATTTGAAAGTTACCTACTCTTCTGCTCTCTCCAAAGGTTGTTTTTTTTTTAAGTAGCAGAAAATGGTTTCTCCATTTTAGCCTCACTGTAAGCAAAAGTAATGGCTCTTAGAGAGACTTACAAAAAGATTACTGTCAGTACTCTTGAAACACTAAGATATTAACACTTAACAGCTTTGCCTTTACACATTATTTAGGCTTTTCTCCTTCTCCAGCCTTCTTCCTGGACTTTACAGTCTTCTGACACCTAACCTTTTTCTGCGATGTTTCTGCTTTCTTCTGCATCGTCCACATCCTTTCTTTCACAAAACAAAATTTGCCCCATTTAACCTGTTCTGCCTACTGGTGCAGGGGCCTGGGGTGGGGTGGGATCACCTCTTCCCAAAAGACAGTCTGCTTTGAAATGCAGGAAAGCCTCCAACTGCTCAGTTGTAAACGCTGGCATGCCTGGTACACACGCTCCTCTGACTGGCTAGAAAGGCAAAAACATTGGCAGGAGCTATTCTGGTTTGGGCAATCTTGGAAGGAATGCTGGGCATTTTGAAAGAATAAATTGTTTTGGAGTGTCAGGTGAAGTTCTTGCAAGCTTACACTTACTCCCAGTTTGATATGACAAATTTCACTCTAATTTTAAGGCTATATTAAGTACTGTTATTGATTTTCTGCTAAATGTTCATTTCATACTGTCTCTCCTTTTTCTTTTCCTCCCTATTACTTGCTTGAAAATGAACATATCTGTATTCGTGTGACTGGTTTCTTCTGGTACATCATTATCCCCTTATCTGAACAATTTTTGTATTCCTCTGTTCTATCGGAATAAGTTAAAGAATTGCCTTGCAAAAACAATAAATGAAAGAATTCCAGGTTGCAAATAACAAATTGCTTTATCGCTATTCTAAATAGAATTTGTTTTATGTATAAAACCCATGAGTTTGTGTGAATATGCAAGAATCTAAGTTTTAAACATGTCTCTAATACTTACAAGAGGCATACAAGGAGGATTAAGAAAGCAACCTGGAGATACTTAATGACTCGAGAGTGGGAAAGGAAAAACTGTATAGGTACTATCTGTATGTAAACACTTTCCATTCCATCTCCTTGGTGCTGTTAGATGCCACCTGGTAATCTTCTTAGTTTTGGAAAACACATTTAGTTTTTGCAGAATTGTGCCAGAGAGGAAAAGATTTATACAGCAGTTCATAACTATCCTCCGAATCAAGCAGGAGAGACACTCAGACCAGAGCGTCTGAGATGCAAAATGACTGCCCCATCCATCAGGATTTTCTGAGCTGAGTGTCTCACTAACTCTTTTGCTGATTTATTTCACATAATGCAAATAATTTAATACTCACTAGAGAAGCAACTTGAACAGGTTGCTCATATCCTGAGAACCCCACCTATGTGATTATGAGTTGCTCCAAAGCAGAGATTTCTCTTGCTCAGGAAAACCTTTGGGGTATCTCAATGTTTAATCAGAGAACTTGAAATTTTGAAAACACTCAAGGGATGAGAAAGCTATTTCCTTCTCATTTCTGGTAGCAAGCAAACATAATAAAAGGCGAAATAAATATAAAAGGTAAAATCTCAGGAAAACAGCATTATCAACCCACTTATACAGTTCATTGACTACTCAAGGTTTCAGATTTCTGTAATTATTTACAGCAGGTATCACCAGGCAAAAAGCACTATGCCCATATTTGATGGGTAGAACTGAATTTATGGAGTGTTCTTCAGCACACACCTCACACACTTCAGATAGAGACTGCTGTTATGTGAGAGGCTGGCAAGAATAAACCCAGAAATGTCTGGAAACTACTTCTGGCTTAAGGGTACCAACAGGACGAGTAACTGCAGGAAGAACAATTCTCCAGAAATCTATGCCAAACTTCTCAGAAGCAGAGCAGATTATTTGCATCAAGGAATTCAGACCAGAGCTGCCTGTTCCTCTGCTGTCAAACCCTGCGTAGACAGGACAGCAATTGAAGCAGACAGGCAGAGAATTACTGTTCTTTTTGGATGGGTCCCTTATATAATGCAGAGCAGCACCAAAATTACAAAATTGCCGAAAAATCACCTCTCCTGCATCTCTGCTTCTGAGAGAGAGAGTTAAACTGTGCTCTTCTGCGCTCAAAGTCACTCCTTGTCAACAGAAATTATGAACAAACAAAAATAAAATCATTCTAGTTATTTATACTTGATTTGTTTGTAGTAAGAGAACATAGTTCTTAGAAAGATAAATGTGTGGAAGAAGGAAAAGTAATAGAAATTATCCACTGATCATAATTGTCTTAAAACATCAAAAATATTTCAGTGCTCAAAAAACCCCAAACTACAAAACTCCAAAGTGCCAAAAAATAATGAAGCCATTCATCATTAGAAGATGAGCTAAAATATTGCTAGCCTGCCGTCATTCACAGAACCTTGTTTTTCTCTTTACTTGCAATAGAGGCAAAGGACATAAAAGCTTTGAAATTAAAATAACCAAAAAGGTGCATGGCCCCTCTTTCTCTGTACTCTCTTTCTGATACTTAATCCCTGCCCTGCATGGACAGTGAAGGCCAAGTGGAAGTCTTCCTCTGAAGATTACTTTGTGCATGAATTCTGCTGCAATTTTTTACCAGTGACATCTGAATTCACTGATGTCTCGATAGTGTCATAGTTATTTCACTTTTCCTCTTGCCAACCTCAACAAATATATAGGAGAGAGTAGACAAGCTAAAATGCTCTGAACTGAAAGGGCTAAAATCTGAAAATCAATTTGTTGTAGTATTAGAGCAGTTGGGAAGTCCTTAATTTGAGCTCACAGAAATCAATAAGAATAATAGAAATCTAAGAAAGATAGAATAGAAATCTAACTAACCTTTTATCTCTTTCAGAAAAAAATTTGAAATATTTTATGAAATAAAAAATACCAAAGGCAAAACTAACACCAAATAAAAACTCTAACAGATGCTTTTATGATTTAAATGTGCCCTGCTGTGCCTTGTAGTTCATTAGCTCACTAGACACTCACGTTTCTATGCACTTTTTCTTTCCTTTTAGCCATCAAACTGCACTGTATCTCTTAAGAGTTCGGGCCCTTGGCAATGCAGTTGGTTTTTAAAGATATTCTGAATTCTATGCTCACCATCTTTCCTCAATCTCCCTTATCTTTTGATCAGTATGGAAAAATTCAAACTATTCAGAATAAGAACCACACCTCTGCAGGTCCTGGAAGCATTTCTCCATCCTAGCTGCCTCCAAACTATGCCTCCAGCTGGATGACCAAAACCACAGAGACCCCGAGTGTCAAAGTGAGATTGAGACAAACCCCTCGAGAGCAGATCCTGTGTGAGGCACCTCAGGAAGGAGCTCCAGAGGCAGATTTTACAGATGAATAAACTGTACTGCTCTGCAGATACTTCTGCAGGAGTTGTGCAGGGCCTCAAGGAGTTAAAGTAGCAATTTACTAAGGAAAGAACTAAGGACCTCTTTCTCCTCCTGCCTTATGGCAAGCTCCAGCTGCAGTGTACACATCCCACCCAAATACAGCTGAGAGCCCTTGGACCTGCAGGAGTATAACAAGGAATTCAGGGTGTTTCCAGCCTCAGAGTTTAGACACACTGATTTCTGATTTAGAAAATAAGCAGCTTGGATAAACAATCCATAAAGCACATCCAACTTCAGATGCTGCGCTGCTATTTTAAATGCACCTTTAAAAAAGTCATTTCAATTGTTGGTTACAATTTCTTGAAGTCCAAGAGGCTTCCCTTTTCCATGGTGGACGTTCAGGACCCTTCAAAGAGCTGACTTCAGATTAGTGGACCTTATTTTAACAGCCGGAAAAATATTAACAGACTGTAAATCTAGTTATCATGCAATATTAGTGAGATAATAAATACGCAAACAGACTTGTCTGAAATACTAACATAAAAGTAATGCATGTGTTATAATAGGAGTTTAATAAGATTATGTGGAATAGCTGTTCTCAATTATCTTTGTATTTTCCACTACCTGATGTCAATGTAATTACCATCTATTTGTTTAAATTTTGATTAAATCCCTAAGCATTTAACAATCCATCATTATAAATTTTTGCCTGGTATCATTATACTAAATAAACACTTAGGTCAGATTTTTTTTTTAAAGTAGCAATTTAAGTTATGGTTTTATATCTATATTTAAGCTCTCTAGCTAACAGCTACACTTCACAATTAGTAAAAGTCAGGTAGCTCCCCTCCAACAATAAACTATTGAGTAATATTAACATTTGGAGGATTAGGCCTAAAAGCTGTAAACCATATAAAATGGACTGTGTTCCTCAGCTCTCTGTTACTATTTGTGCTTTCTCCTAAACATCTGAAATCTTACTTTTAGTAGATTTTCAAAATATGTATAAAAAA
Organism: Vireo altiloquus; assembly: GCA_013396875.1. Taxonomy (NCBI): domain Eukaryota; kingdom Metazoa; phylum Chordata; class Aves; order Passeriformes; family Vireonidae; genus Vireo; species Vireo altiloquus. The sequence goes on from VZRF01010024.1 coordinate 1,078,933, forward strand.
GTACACTGTTCACATGTGCAAACCACTGGAAACTCCTTAACTCTCCATCTGCTGATTTCACAAGGTTTTTTATGTAGCCAACACACATAGTCTGAGAGTAAGGATGTGATTTTTCAAGGACACAAAATGCAATTTGGAGTTAACAGACAGCAAAATCTGGCAGACAGGTACCTAATTCTGGTATAGTTTTGCAAACCATTTCCTTACGGCTCAACCACATGTTACAGATCTTAGAAAAATGAATAATGAAAAACAGCCTTACACCAGTATTCATTTTTTATCCCACTAAATTAACTTTAAGAGTCTTAAAAGAAACTAATCTTTTTCCTAAAAACGATTTGATTAATCCTTTTCTAGTCTTCGGACATAAAAATGAAATGAGGTCAACAATCTTAACATATTGGTACTTGAATGTCTCCTATCTTATGCAGGAAGTAAAACTACAACAATTAGAAAAATAAAACCTGGTTATGTCAGTGCATCAACCGTGCATCAGCTTTGATTCTAGCAGCAAGAAATAACCTTGCTTTTTTATCATCACATCACACACATGCAGAGAAAACTCAGCAGGAATGTAAAGCAAATGAACTAATGAACTTAATTAACACAGAGAAAATAAAAGAATCACCCTGCAGATGTGTATTTGTAGTGAAATCAGTCAGCAAATGAACAAGTAGTCATGACAAGATTTTATATTTCTTCCTCCAGTCTTTGGGGTCAGAAGTATGAGAACTGGATCGGAACTAAGTATTATAAATCTTTATTCTAAAATTGATGAGGGTTTTTTGTTTGTTTGTAAGAAACGAAGCACAAGTTATTTTTACTGCCGCACTGAGAGCTCCAGCACCAGCCCCACAGCTGAGCACCCACCTCCTGAGATTATGGAAACCCAGAAATGTTCCAATCCTGTGGGAGGGACCTGGAGGGACTCTACCCTCCCTCTCAGCACAGGTTTGTGTGCACAGAGGTCGGTTTTGGTCCCATGGGTGGCACAGGGTGCCCAGGGCTCAGGAGCCACCCCAGCCCCATGGCTGCAGGCTGAGGGTGCTTGGCCACTGCAGGAGAGCAGCAGCTGCCCATCACATTGGCACATTTCTACCCTTCAAAATCTGTCCAGATTCCAGTGGTTTGGTGAAGTGTGGTGGGAGGAGAGAGCCTCTAAACAGCTCTGTGGTTGTATCAGTTGCATGTGCAGCAAATTCTAAAGCACATGAGGGACCCAGGGAAGTTTTCCACTTCAGAGCCTCTTCATGGGTCTGGAGCACCAAATCCCCCACAGGGTTTCATGTGAGCCACAACAAGGCAGCTCACATCTTAGGAAACACACACAGGTAGTAAAAGACCAGGAGGCCAAATTTCAGTTAACAATAATTATAAATTATTTTATTTCTTTTTTTTTTTTTTAAAGGTTATCTCCTAACAGAAGATGCTACCCTCTTTATTCTTTCTCCAAAATTTTTTCTCTGGCAAACAGCTAAGCCAAGAAAATGAAAGGATGATTGTAGGATCACTTCCAAACCTGAAACAGCCAGTACTCTTGCTGGATATATGAGTTTGGCAGTAGACCTCTTTGCTGGGGGTTTTTCCATCATGTTAAAGTCACAAAATCAGGGGAATGGCTTCATTTTAAACAAAGGTGAGCACAAATGTTCCCATATAAAGGAATAAGGAAGAGGAGCAATTCTTTACACCTGTGAATATATTGTGACAGGGCAACTTGCTGTAGTAATAAAAATGGTAACTTAGTTTACATCCCCAAATACATTAGACATGACTAAAGAAACTCCACTTGTAAACTTGAAAGTAGTTTTTAAAAACACAGAATGATGTGCACCCATATCCATGAGGTAAGAAAACCCTGGACTGAGACTCAAAGATAAGTAGTATTTAGATGGTTATTTCCTTATAACCTCCTATCCCCGACAGAAAAAAAGAATCTCCCAAACCCCAAATATTGCAGGGTAAATCTTTGAAGACTGCTTTCACTGATTCATACTTTGGCCATTACTCAAACATGCAATGCATAATGCTGATGAGTTAAACATCACATCACCCATTTTGATTTATACCTTTCAATTCTCTGGGAATTTTATTTTTAACTACAAGGCTGGAGGTGCCAATAGATTCAGTCCAGGGACAGACAGGTGAGTGCTTAGACCGTTACACAGAATTACAGTATATTGATTAGAATACCTATTGGATAACTAAGGACAAAATAATAATGTTACTAAGAAAAATGCCCAGAAGGGATCAAGTCTAGTCTAGCCAAATAATACAGTTTCAGCAGTGCTGAAGAGAATACCAGCAGTCTAAAAGGTGAACTCTCACAGTTATTATTTTCTTTAAGTTGGTGCTTTTTTACAGTCAATAAAAATATTAATACAATTTTATTTCTCCCCTTTATCATTTTTATGTACTAAAACAATATTATCTATGCTGTCCTCAAGACACAGAAGGTCATGTTGGACAAATAAAAAGCACAAAAACCACTTCCTTTATGTGCTTTCTGAATTTCCAGAATATCTGAACACAAAGAGCACAATCTGGGGCTATATCACATATCACCAATTCAAAGCATTTAATCCTGTCTTCCACATGTCAGCCAAAGCAATACAAATGCCAAAAAATTCCTCTTTGATAGCAGAATTGTATACACTGTACATTATATAAACCCTCTGTCCTCCTCCACTTGAATGTAGACTATCAAATCATCCTGGCCATTAGTTTATATTGAGCAGATGGTATTACGAGATTTTTGATAAAGAACAACAATCACCCAGCAAGGGTTGCAGAGGGGTCGCTGAAACCAAGATTAACAATTGATTAGCTTTAATGGACCGTGACAGTAATAAACAACACAGCTCCACACAAAGATTTGATTGTCCTGTTAATGCTGCTGACACAAATGGCTTTTAACTGGCTTCCTGAAAGTGTTAATATCGCCAGAGCCTTGGCAAATGAAGGACTTTGTCAAAGTGAGAACTGTCCTGCAGTGAAGAAGCATTTACTGTAGCCCTCTAAAAACATCTTCTATAAAGCGTGTTTCTGATTGATACAGACAATAGTTCCTATTTCTCCAAGGCTTAAAGTTCAACAAAATGAAATTCAGCACACCTCTGCAAGGCTGGAGTGGAATGGAAACCTAATTCTAAAGCATTAGAATACAGAACCCAGCACTCCTCAAACATACAACAATAATGTGAATTATCATTTTCAGTGTGCTCACTTTATCCTTACTCCAACCTGAGCTAACAGATCTCAGTATCAAAATCTTTTAAACTCAACTTTTTTATGCTTGGCTCTGATAAGTTGACTCTATTTTTTCTTCCTTTCTGCAGAGAAATCAGTAATTTGCATCCTATTTTCATTAAAATAGAGTGGTTTGTGATTACTGGAAGTAACCATGGCAAAATATGAAAACAGAACTTAAAGAGATTCGTTTATTTCTTAGACACACATATGGGAAAATGTCTATGGAAAAAGTCTCTGTTTTCTTTAATTCATTAAACCCAAAATTTAAATAGACTTATGGCAAACATTCACAGAGTTTTAAAATTAAAACTAGGTAGAGGCAAAGCAGATGAAACCACCTAACATGGCATTCAAGAAACCATGGATATAGGAATTCAGTTAAAACTAAGGAGGTATTTGCTCATCTAAGCATTGAGTAAGACTTTCCATTAAACTTTCAATGCCAGGTTAAATTACTCAGTTCCAAAAATCAACCTTTTTTTTTTTTTTTTTTTAAATTATATGTCTCATTTAGGTGAAGGCTTTTCTTCCAAACGTTTTCAGCTGTGAGCTGCCACGGTGCTGCTCCCTCCCGTGTTATTCCTAAAGGCAGCACACGACAGTAGTGCAGCTCTGAGGGCTCCCAGGAAAGAGAAAAACCAGCATCTGCTCTAGACACAGATCCCAACACAGAGCACTTGCACAAATCAAGGTCGTACTTAATCCCATCCCTGTGGGTCCCACCCCATCTGCAAATTTGCCTCTCTGCAGAGCAACTCCTTACCAGCACACTGCAGCGACACAACACGGGGCTAATTGCTGCCTTTAAAATTGTGACCTGCTCAGATATGCAAGGGAACTTAAATGAAATCTCTGCAAGAGCAAAATCCACCTGCTTGGTGTCCCAACACACAAGCACTAAGTACATAACCTGTCAAAATACTGAGCCAGCCTTCATTAATTCCATTTTCTGTAATCAGCATCCTTCTATTACATGCTTGGCTTTCTACAGCAGCTCTTCAACCAAGCTAGTGTATAAACCATTGTATGTACTCTGATGAAATAAAATTCAAGAAAGTAATTATTTACTACCTGTAAGTCAGCATCAAATTCGTGTTTCAGGTAAGCTTCTTCTGCAGCTTCAACAAGACGCTGGAAAAAAAAAAAAAGTTGTGTTTTTGTAATAATGGATAACAATTTTATAACCTGGTATAAAAGCAGAGATTTTTTGAGCATTGTGTGATTTATCTGCTCTCATACTTCATTGAATAGAAATAAATTATACTGATTTTTTTAAAAAAAGTTTTTAAACCCTCAGTACCCACTGCTTGTGGGTGTTGGTTGGTGTTGTACAAAAACTCTCAAAACTGCTCAACTATTAATAAATAAAGAAATTAAAAGGTCGCTTTTTCCTCTGGTACTCAGCTTCCTGCAGCTCCCATCCTGAAATGATTTTTGAGAGAACAAAAATAAAGTTGATTCCACACAGACTTTATTTAGCACACAGGAGCCCTTTTCAAATCTTTCTTAACATTAAAATAGGAGGTATTTCCTAATAATGTGCTTGACTTCAAGAAACTGACATAAAAATGAATTTCTAAATTACACATCAACAATAAAGAAGAAAAATAGAGACCAGGTTTGTTTACCAAGCAGATTGAAGTACTACCTTAACATGGTACATTATCACAAGATTTTTCTGCAACAGAAGTAACATTTACTGAATGGCAGCAATTCTGTGGTATTTTTGCCCTCTTATCAATATCCAGAACTCCCTGCAGTAGTTACTGTTCCTCACCATTATCATCTGACAGGAAAAAAACAAGGTTGCACCAAAACACAGCTACCTGAAGCGTTTAATTCACAGAGCAGTTTGCTACAGCTATTCTACTGGGAAATGACATTATACACTTTCTAAGGTTTTACTCAGGCTTCATTATACTTCAGAGTATTTTAACCATGGAAGGGACTCCTAGTTTTCATTTAATCTACCTGAACATTCATATATGTACATCTCAAAATCAAACAAAGAATACTCTGTATATGACTTTTATGTTTTTTGCTGTATCAGACACTGGTGCACACAGATATTTTCAAATATTTTGAATCACAAAGCGAGGTCCAGACTCTCATTAAGGATACACAGAGTGGGCAGCCATGCACACATTTTTTTCTCCCTTTTCATAACAGTTTGCACATTTATCAACTCTTTGGATATAAATCAAAATGAAATCGGAATTCATATTGATTGCTATACAGTTTAAGCTATAATGGAAACTGAACCAAGAAAAATATTTCTGGTTGCCAATGCAGAACAAATGGTTGAGCAGAATGCTGACAGTTTGGGCAGAGGCGCAGTGGCTGCAGGGGGGTTTGTGCTCAGCGGGGTCTGAGGAGCAGCAGCAATTCCCAGCCTTCCTTCACTGCTCCATCCCAGCTCCGCTCACCCGCAGCGAGCGCCAGCCCCAAAACCCCGGGGCCTCTTCTGGGCTTCTGCCCCCTCCCTGCACACCCCGTGGGGAGGCTCCCCAGGCCTTCTCTTTGGTGCAGAATTACAGTCTCAAACATGCGATTAAAAACTGGAAATACTCTTGATACCTTGGCTGATACTGATGCCTCAGGTTTTAACTTTTATATTTTTCCAATCCTGCACTGCCCAGTGTAACTCTGAAGTTCCTTGTAGCTCGTTAAGTGCTGTTCTCTCATGCTCACACTGACATAACAAAGCCTCTCCAGCTCGCTCTCCAAGGACACCCAGACCAAGGACTGGAAACCTTCATCTTGGGAAGAGGGGGGCAAGCTTGGGGAAATTCCATCATTAGCTAAAGTTCTAATTGGTGAATTTATGCTGATATAAAAGTGTGAAGAACTCGTGACCTGTCGTCCATCTTGGGATCCACTGAGGCAGGACGCTCTGGAGCCCAGAGTGTACCTCTGAAGGCCTTTCAAATAAATCCCTCTTTTATTCCTTTATTCCTGTCTAGTCTCTGTTTCTAGGTAGCCATTTAAGGCATCAATAGGAGGAGCAAAGGGCCACCTTCCCAGAGCCTGGAGCTGGGAGTACATCCCTGACATTTGACCGCTTCCAGCTTTAAACATCTTGTCCCACGAAAAAGATGAGATGCTTCTAAAGCTAGTGAAAAAGCTCTTGGCTGTTGGATGTGAGCCTTTTCTTCTATTATTGAAGTCCATTACCAGATAAAGAAAGGAGTTGAAGCATTCTGCTCAGTTTCTTGGGTTGTTTATTACTTTTCTTATCAATTTCTCAACGAAGCCTGTGCTTGGCTTGTCATTGTAGTTTCAGAGATACAATGGCTGCTAGATCTTTTGTCCAGCATGTTTTTAAAACTTTTTTATCCAATAATTAACCACAACGTATGATATTTTTCATTTTGTACTAATGACTATTAAATCTTTCTAACATGTTTCTTCTACTTCAAACTTATTCTACTAATCATTCTGTGCCTTCTTCAGAGTGGAACATGGAGAGGGAAGAAGAAGAAGGAAGGACTCAGGGACAACGCCCTAAAGTCTCCATGTTTGGTCTCCATATACTATATATAGCAAAACCTAAAACTACAAGTGCTCACTCTGTGGTAAACTAAACTAAAATCTTTTTCGCACCTTCAGTGCTTTCAGCTTATCAAGAAGTGAAGGGAGCTTTTTCCAAGGACTCAGGTCGAAAGCTGAGTTACCTTGGTGGGGCTCTGGGGGAAAAGTGACCCCTCACAGCAACAGGAAAAGTTTTATATCTTTCCTGGACTCCAACAGCTAGGCAAATCAAACCAGAACTGAACTGGCAAAACGTCCGTGCTCACCTTCCCACCTACAGGGTTAAAAGAACCCACCAGTAACAACGCATCCCAACCCACAGCAGGACAGGGATCCATGGAAAAACATTTCAAATGAAGCAGTGAACTTCTGTTCCCACTACAGTTGTTCCCACCACTCCTGTACTATCTGAACAGACCTTGCAATGTGAAACATTAATGAACGTTCATTTGAGCCACAAAACATTTGTCTTTAGAAAAAGGGAAAATAACACAAATTTTCCCCTCTGAGGTGGAAGAAAGCCTCACAGCAACTGAAACAAATCTGTATGCATTTGAACGTTCTCAGAAACCCATTTATATTTAGCATGCTAGTGACCTGCTAAAAGGATTTCACAAATTTAGCCCTAATTTTTCAAGTCTGGAAAAGGCCTTTTATGTAAAATAAATGCATTAGTGCAGATGTGTTTTCCTTTATAACAAAGCCATAGGTGTATTGCTGCTCTGTAATACAGAGCAGTAATACACCTCTCTATCACCTGATACAAAAGTTCATGGCTGATGAGTTTGAGAGAAAAAATGAAAGAAGGATCAAAAAAATTCTTCATACAGAAAAGAATACAAGAAAACCAGGTTTTTCTTTCTGTGCTGAAATATTTACTTCCTCATCAAAAGAAATATTATTATTGTATTTCATGAGATACCAGTGATATTAGATATTAGTACCTAGCGGGCTAGAAAAATAATTCATGGCTTCTTATATAGTTTGTATTGATCCCAATGTGTTTCAATTACATTTTTGCCTCAGTGAAATAAATTTAAACTAAGATTTATCCCCACATGTAAGAAATAACTAGAGAAGCTTAAGATGGGTAATAGCAGAAACATCTGGTAACAAGGGCAGCTCAGAAATGAAAAGTACTGCTTGGTATTTTATTGAATTATTCATTAAGATTTCAGTTGTTACTTTTTTCAATGTACATTTCAGCAACTTTCTCTACAAGAAACTCAATGACAAAGAAGTGAAGTGTCTACTGATAGGAATTTTTCCTTGAAGCTGTAGAAGTAAATACGTAAGTGCACTTTGTGCTTTGCCCTCACAAAGCTAAATAAAAAATTAAACTTTTGGTACATTAAATGAAAAAAATACAAGCATATGCTGCATTTTCTATGTATCAGTCCTTAACCATAATTTGCTTTAAGTATCTCAACACCATTATGAAGGAGACCATGAGAAATCTGGGAGAGTTACAGAAAAGGGAAGCCAATAATAAGCCCAACTCCACAAAATGACATATTAGTGGATATACACAAATTATATTGGAATGAAGAAATTGAATGCAAATGTTTCATGGGATTTTGGTGTGTTTTGGGGGGTTTTTTTGGTCGATTTTTTTTTTTTTAAAGAAGTCCCCGAAGGGATGAAGCATGATGGAAAAAATTCCTTAGCACTCTACAGGCAAAAATATAAAAACCACATGTAATACTGCAACATTTTTATATGGAGGCAAAAAACCTCTTTTAAAATATTTTAATGACTGAGCAGTTATCTAGCAATGATTCTCAACATTAGCATGATTAGCAATTTTAGCTTAATAGTTTATAGTGACACTCCTAATACAAATGCCAATATATTTTCATTTGAGTAACCATACTCTCAACTCCTGCCTGTAGCAAGTAAATGCTTCCCAAGCTGTGGTTATCCTGAAGGGAATTGTGAGTTATCTGCATGCACTTACACAGAGTGAGAATTGGTACAGCTACACCATCGACACCATTCAAGACTGCTTTTAGAAGAATTTAGCCCTAAATGTGGAAGAGTGGAAGAGTGTCTCCATGCACATTAACAGGCAGGGTTCCGGCAGCACATGATCTTTAGATAAAACAATGAGAATGTTCTAAGGCACAGCCCTATTGAGGTTCCCCCAAATAACATATCCCCAAAAACCCTCACCAAACCATAAGGTCAATGTTTGGTATATTCAGTGGTATTNACCCAAAAACCCTCAAATGTTCACCAAACCATAAGGTCGATGTTTGGTATATTCAGTGGTATTGATATAACAAATAACAAAGAAAAAGCTGAGACATGAAAAATAAATGTTTGTTACCCCATAGTAATTTTTTTTTTTTTAATAAATCACTGAGCTATCTCTGAACAGGGTAATTTTCTTGACAAATGATATTATAATTTCAGTGAACTGATGTTCCCAGATAAATTTTCTTTCAAGTTAGGTTGTTATAGAGAAAAGGAAAGGTGAAACAGAATGGGTGAGGGGGAAAAAGAATCGAACAAAAAGTAGGGGGAAAAGGAACTGAAATTGAAAGAAAAGTGAAAATAAAATATGCAAAAAATTACAAGAAAAAAAATCACACAAACATCCAGAGGATGGGGTAGTTAGCTTCTGAGATCTTTTCTCTTTTCATGTACTTTTTAAGGGTTTTAGATTACTTCCTAATGATCCTCTTTCATTAGAATCCCATTTTGAAGTTAAATTAAATAAATTCATAAGCATAACCAAATTTGAAACAGTTTCTGAACTCCTGAACAGTGGAGGGTTTCTAATCTTTATCCATAAATCCTGACTGAAGTTATGCCCTTCTCTCTTTTCAGCTATGAAATCTTTAAAAAAAATTAATATTTCATTGTTTCCTTTCTATTTTTCTAAGGTGAACCAACTGCAACACATAAAACCAGAAATGCTTCTCAAAATTGCTTTTCTGCAAACCAAACGGCTAAAAATCACAAAAAAAATGATAGAAGACAGCTCTAATTTAATTATCACTAGAGTCAGCTAGGTACATCGCAGTCCGTAAGATAAATAGTGTATGTTCCATAATATCAATATAATCACATTTCATTTCAAAAAATGCACTGGGATATCACAGTCATTAAAGAAGTGTAGACAAACCTGTAGGCTGCTCTTATATTACAGCATCAAATGCATTCAAATAACTGCAAAAAATAGCCCTGAACCGTAACAGACTTTCTCATTATTTCCCATTATATCAGATCTGGATGAGGTTCCTGAAAAACTTGAATATGACTTTGAGGTTGATTTGATATGTGTTTTGGAAGAAAAAATAATAATAATAACTTGTGTGACTTTAACAGGCTTGTCTCTGTGATTCCTGTATACGGAATTCTAACAAGACTTCTATCTTAATCTAATATAATGAACTTTGTTAAGAAAAACAGTAGACAACAAGAAAGGAAAACCTATGTCTGTTTTTAAAACTTTATTTCTTTCATATTTTGTATCAAGATTTCTAGTACATTACCAACCAAAAACCAGCAGCATTCTGTACACTGAAACATCAGTTTTCTGTATACAGAAAATAGTTACAACTACCAATATACTCTTCTTCAGGTGAAAGATTAAGTGCAATTTTAATAACCTTACTATTGATTTTCATGTCTAATTTCCAATCAAAATTTACAGTAATTGATCTGTGAATATGCCAAAAATATTTCCTAAAGTGCTGCCAGATAACTATTTAAACATAGTTCAGCAGTTGAAAGTATTCCTGGGAGAGAAATGAGATTGTGTTTCCATCATCAGAGCAATTTTCTTCACTGGCTTCTCTGTGAGAAGCCTACGCCGTGCATGTGGGAGCACTCAGCAACAGATCACTAAACTTTAAAAACATTACCCAGGTACCTTCCTATGACTTCCCCATTTTGAGGTTCATTTCAGATGAGAAAAAGGGGTTTTCCTCTCCAGAAAATCTGTGAGGCTGCAGGTGCTTTGAAAACTTCTGAAATGGTCGGGTTGTTTTGAGAAAGAACAAGATTTATTAGCATTGAGTGAGCTTAGGTAATATTCTGGCATGATGCTAGTACGGCTGCAGGTCCTCCTTGCTTCCCTCGGAGTTCTGGGGTTTGCTTCTTTCGCATCTCATTTAGTGGAGAAGGTAAAGAAGCCAAGAGAGAGTATTTGACGTTGCTCCCCAGTCTCACTATTACTTCCCACGGCCAAACCCATCAGACAGCAATGAATGCCTGATGTGCAAACAGGCTCCCAAATCTTGGGGTTTTATCGCTAAAAGCTTCTCACAAGTGTTTGTTGTAACCCACAGAGAAGCATCAGACACAGATGCCGACCTTGGAGGAATATTGGCTCCAAGGCTTTCGACAGGGCAATGACACCAGGCTGGCACTTTGGCTGGTTTAATCCTTGGGAACACACAAACACACAGAAGCTTTCCTCTTTTCAGAAAGCCCGGCAGTATACTTTATACCTCTAGTTGTTCTCCTCAGCTGTGAGATATTTTCTAGGAAATTTTATCACTGAAATCCCGTTAATGTGACTAAGATGCACCAAAAATTATTTAGTGCCTGTTATTTTGACGTTAAGAGTTCCTACTGCTTGTGGCTTAAGACAGATGTCAGTCTTGCAACAAATGCCATACAAAAACTGTCTGCTCTGTGACTACTATCAAATTCCACTGCAACCCAGACAGACAATGCTCAGCCGCACTAAGTGCAGCAAAGCACAATCAAAGCAGAAATTATAAATAAAGGATAAAAATAAATTAAAAGCTTAGCATATGCAATTATCGCAAATAACTTCAATTATCCACTTATATTCATTCAAAACTGGCAGATATTCAGGTTGATTGTTGTTAGAGTGCTAGCTGGGTTTTTTGAAGCAACAAGAGTTCAGCTTGGCACAGTGCTGGACAAACAGAAATGAAACTGTAAATGGATTAAAGGACATGAAATTCGCACGTTGCATAACAGTGGCTAAGACAATCCTGGAGTAATTAGATGCATTTCTACTTAACTAGGCCAACACTATATTTAATTATGGCATCTGGAGACTGCCAGGGCATGGAAGGAAGATTCCATATGAAGAAGATAACACATTTGTCTTGTACCAAGTTCTTTGGTGCTCAAAAGGCTGCACAAAGCCAATATATCAGATATAAAATATGCAGATTATCAAATCTGCTCCTACCATGTTATTATGTCTAGCACAGAGCAGAATGAGGTGCTAAAAAGGGTTTTATTCCACACTTTTAATTCCTTATGTCCCAGACATCAAGGAGTCAGTTCAGCTGCAGACACAACTTAGAGTTGTTCCAGGGATATTTAAAATGTGATTTGCCTGGCTGGGGTACAGCAACAACCAGCTCCTTCAGCCACTTCTGCTGCCTCAGGGCCAAGAGGAAGATTCTTCAGCATTTTGCACCAACCACGCACCCACTCAAGGTTGTGTAATTCTCTGGCAATACCTTTATGCATCCTTTTATTTCGCTTGCAACATGGCAATACAATTTTTGTTTGCAATACAAGTTTTGCTTTCAATGAATAATTCACAATCAGTGCATTGTTCTCTTCCACATAAATTTTAAAATCTAATCAAAATGTTACTTTGTAAAACACCTTCCAAAAGCAAGGGAAGCAGGCCTGTGCCTGAGTCCAAACACCCACCTGTTTACTCACACCTTTAAATACATTGTCAACACTAACCCACAAGTGTCATTATGATCCCTTTTCCCCTCCCCTATACTGAAGCCACTAGATTAAAACATCTGATTTATTAATCTTTTTCACACATTTAGGGTGCCACAGGTCATTCTCTTTACCTGACTGTCACTCACAATCGCTCTCCTGCTCGGATAATGCCAGACTGTCTCTTCTGCATTTGAGGACAGTGAGGACGTGCATGGCTGAGCAAAAATAGCTTTCCCTCAGCTCTGACAACTCTCAGCACCACTGCTGGATGCTTGGCAGATCCTGCTTGAGAAAGATTGGGGATAACTGTTTTCATGCAAATCCTTTGAATGAAAAATTCTCTGTTGGCAGGATTTATCTCACCTAACCTCATCTATTTCAAAGTTAATCATCTCTCCACTGAAGTTACCTAAACACCCTTCATATGTAGAGACAGAAAACTCCAAAGGTGCTGCATGCCCCATTCTAAAATAGCTCATAAGATACAGAAAGACCTTTGGAACTTTTCCTTCACTCATTTCTTCACTAGATGTTTAACTTTTATGTGACTGAAGCTAAGGGACATGAATCCCAGACCATATGTGCAACACAAATGAGCTAGAAAGAAAAGGAAATACTCTCATGTTCACTCACAGGGGAAAGGACACTTGAAGCAATGCTTTGTCCTGACAGCATTCCTGGGACAAGTCAAGGTGTTTCTGTTCCGTTTACATTTAGACACAACAAGTGAAATCAATTGCCTTTGCTTTGTTCCCTCACTCAGCTTTTTCCTCACCTCTGCACGAAGGCTCAATCCCCCAAGTTAATTCAAATTCAACTTGCAATTTGTGGTCTTGCTCAACCAAACCAGTCGTGATACACTGTCCTCCTTTCAGTTTCCAGCTAGATTACTGTCACACAACAGCAGAAAAAAACCCTCAAGATTTATTACTCAAAACAGTTCCAGAGTTTGCAGGGACTTAGTTCCATTGTCTAGCCCAGCACTCGATCACAAGGCACAGACCCTTGTCTTCACTTTCAAACTAACTAATGCAATGTCCATTGGACTGGTTTTTAATTCTCACAGGGTAAGTTGCCAATAGATTAACTGGAAGGGAAAAAATTTTAAAAACTGAAAGGAAAAAGAAACTCTTGAGTTTTCCACTAAAACCTTCCCAACTTCCTCTTGCAAGTGGAATTCTATAAGATAGATATTGAGGCAAATAGAGCATTACTGTGAAGATGTGTAGCAAGCAGCTGATATCCATTTCTAAATGCATCAGTAGCGGATTTTGCAAGCATTCATCCAAGACTTAGAAATCCAGTGTTACCTTTCAGGTTAAACAGGCATGGATTCAATACTAGAATGTACCAAATTCTGCTTTCAAACATAGCCATTGCTTAGTCCTTCTCCTTTCCTTACTGAGCACAGTCCTAGACCTACTCCTATTTCTTTCCTACTCCTGTCTCCATATTCTGAGCTCTTTAATGTCGCATTAGGTGTTCCAAACTCCACTTTAAAATTTTTCAGACTCTCCTCCACTTCTGTAGCACCTACCAATTATTCTTTCTTCACAACAGCTTTGGTGTTCACACTGTCAAGCATGTTCATGACCAGTCTTTTCTAGGCCCCTACCAATTCCTCACTCTGCCAACTTCCGTTTCCAATTTTCTCTATTCCCTTTGCACTCCCATTCAGCACACCTAGAATATCTTGCCCCAGCAGAGTCCAGTTCTGTTCCCTTTTGTCTCTTTAGACCATCTCATTATTCTCCAGTCTCTGCTCTCTTTGTGGCAGTACCTTCCTCAGCCTCTCCTAAACTCACCAACAGATCCTCTTGGCTGCTGACCCTCCCATTTCCCAGCATCCTAACGTGAGCGCAGGGAGATGAAAACTCTCTCCTGGGTGCAGAAGGCACATAGAGGCACTGACAGCACCTCAGGAGAGAAAGACACTGTTTCCCCTGCCTGCTGGTGGCTCAGGCAATAAGAAAGTAATGATCCGGTTGGGGTAAAGTCTTGTTCAACCCTGCACTGAAAATTCACAGTGCAAAGAACTTTCAAGGATCTCACTTGCAGACAGTCTTGCTGTGATACATTTCTAATGGCCATATGCCTCCATGGGCGGAATTTCCAAATGCTAAAAACTTGATCCAGCTGGAACAGAATTTCAAAGAAAACCTTGTGTCAAGGCCCCAGCCCTGCCAATTTCAAGAGCTGGTTCCCAAGCATAGAAGTTATGCAGAGCCTTAATGAAAAGAACATCAGTATTATGTTTAAAGAGTAAACCAATGCATTTCCCCTGGTTTTTCTCTTGTAAAAAGATGAAGTTCAAAGATAAAATTCCAAGCTTCTTTGGTCTCCTGAACCATACTTTGTAGTTCTGGAGACCTGGTTGCTGAGAATGTTGGAAATAATTATAAAATCAACTTTCAGACTAAGTGATAAGTCTTTTCATAGTTTTGTATATTCTGGTTCATCTGGTACAAAAAAGAAAAAATAGGCTATGTTGAAACTCTCTGGTTTTGAACATTTTGGAAAAACTCTCTGGTGTGGACATCTGTCCAGACTTAGTAACTGGACAGCAGTTCCATGCACCTAAAAGGTTTTGCTGATACCCTATGGATTAATGCCAAAGTCCCAGATGGTATAGGGGTGTCACTTTGCCAAAATCTTGCTTAAATACAGACTGGCAAGCCTGTATTCAGGTACAAACTCCATCCCATCTATTCATTTATTATTTTCGTAAATAATTTTTTTTTGTAATAATGGTATTTTTCAATCTATCTTAAGAAAAATATTAAACTGTCCTTGTAATTAATGGAAAATTGCAAATTCCAAAGCCCAAAGGAAAGGCTGCGTTGCATAGTTAAAACCTTATCTGCTTTGCTTTGTAAGGGTAATGAGTTCAAATCCAGGGGGTGTTTTGTCCCTTATTAAGAAGAATCTTGTAACTTGTATTCTCCTAGTGGCTAAAAGATTGCTATACTTTCACCTCTTAATTAGTTTTTATCAACTGAAACATTCACCATTTAATTATCGTATGCAGATTTATTTGGAAAACTAAGTAAAATATGCAGTGCAGCACAGAATTTCCATTAAGTTTGACACACCTCTAGATTTTGGTATTGCCTAGGGAACTCATTTCATAGAATACTCCCATTTTTCTTATTAATTTTTTTTCTCTTGACTCTCAAAGTGCTTCTAAAATGCACCTGGGGAACAATAGGAGTCTTCACAGAGCTAACCAACACCTGCAGGTTCAAAAAGTAACAACCAAGACTACAATCAAGCTAAAAAAAGCTGTAAAACTTGCAGAGGCAGTGAGTAAATTATAACAATAGTTTTCCATTTATCTTGGATTACCAAGGAGAATTGTGAACCACTCCACACTGCTGGCTGCCTCTACTGCCTCTACTCACTCACCACCACAGGTTCTCCCACCACCCATTTATCTGCAACCACAAATGTGCTCCAACCTGAAAAGTCCTAACAAGGGAAAACAAAACCTCAAACACTGAGGTCATTAGTGTTGCCACAAGCAGTTTTAAGTCTCAGTCAGCCCTGACTCTGAGAATCACGTGCAAAACACTTCTTCTCCATGAACAAACCATGAGGCCATGAACATCTATAGCTGTGGATGCTCCTTGCCTTCCATGGTTGTTCAATCTAAAACTCACACTCTAATGGAGAATCACAGCAATAATAGGGGAGTGGAAAGATCCAAGCTAACTCTGTGGTTCCATGTGGATGTGGGCTTCCCTTTAATTAAACCCTTTTTTCCATGAAACTGCCCACACTTTGCAGGCCGGAGCCTCTGCAGACACCTTGACTTTGTATATTCCAATAAATCTGTCCTTGGCATGGCAACGTCATGGCCAAAGGCAGGGATGAGAATGGGCAGATGTTCCTCCAGCCCAGGGTTTGTGGGGTGACAGCAGGACACACCTTAAGCAAAAACTCAGGGCTGGCCTTGGACCATACCTTCATGAAACCCCACTGGTGCCTCTGAAATGGGCTTATGATAGACCTGGTGTGTATGTGCAGTGTTGGATTATAAAATCCACCTTGTAATAGTTATGAAATCTGTTGGGCAGCTTCTCAAAGACTTATATATTAGATTTAGCTTTTTAAAAGAGTGCCCTTTTAACAGCTACAACTCATTCCAAAGTAATAAACTGAATAAAGTGATTTGCAATATCTGTCATGGAGAACATGTAATGCTAAAGTACGTAGAGGGGTTACAGGAGAGCTGGAAAAGGATTTTGTGCAAGGGTGTGGAGTGATGAGACAAGGGGAAAGGGCCTCAAACTGAAAGGCAGCAAGTTTGGATTCGATATAAAGGAGAAATATTTCTCTGTGAGGGTGGTGAGGCCCTGGCATAGGGTGCCCAGAGAAGCTGTGGCTGTCCCATCTCTGGAAGTGTCCAAGGCCAGGTTGGATGGGGCTGGGAGCAGCCTGGGATAGTGGAAGGTGTCCCTGCCCATGGAAGGAGGTAGAACCAGATGATCTTTTCTGTCCCTTCCAACCCAAACCATTCTATGTTCCTACTCAAAAGAAGATGAAATGAGATATATTTTCTATGACCAAACCATTATAATTAATGTTTTCACTACACCAGGACACAAAGATGAGTCAAACATGCTCAGTAATTAGGCTTTCATTGTAGGCCCTTGAAGAAATAAAGAGCAAATTGAAATGGAGAACACTTCGGTGTAACACCTAAATGGTTCAGAATGAGTTCTCATCTACTGAATTTTTTCTATTTCTGATGTCTCACACAATCCATATAAATTATATAAGACCTCAAGAGTGTAAGTACCAATAAATAGTCATAAAAACTTTAAAAAGACAGAACAATGACTTCTTTCATCTGAAAATGTCTCGGTGGTCTACTGTAAGTATTGGCAGAAGATATGAGGTAACCATTGACTGAAAAACCTTAGGAGAAAGATTCAGAAAATTAGACAGCGAGTATACAGAGATATTGCATAGATAATAAACACAAGGTGCAGCTCAGCAAAAAGAACTTTCATGCTCTTCAATTGGTGAAAAGAAATTTGCCTGCCACACTTTTGAATTCAAAGTATAACACTGGTAAGTTCTCCTAAAACAACTTAATTTTCCTCACTTTTAAGTCAATAGTATAATAGATGTTGGAATGATACTAACTTTCAAACGCCCTCTGCACTACTCAGGTGTTTCCTCAGCTAAGTAGAGGAAGCTTTCGCTTTACTACAGGTATAGCAGAGCCCTACCAAAAAGTCCATCCTCCCCCCACAGCCTGAGCAGCTCTCACAATAAAAAAACAAAACAAAACAAAAAGAACTACAATTTAAAACACAAAATGTATAGCCAAATTTTTGCACATATTTAGCAAGACTATCATTTATCATCAATTGCCTTTTTCAGGCTGATTTGTAAGAAATCAATCTGTGCTTTGCTTGGATCTAAACTGAATCACTTGTAAAGAAAAATCAACAACTTGAACATGAATTTTAACGGCAGTGGATTGTTTCTATTTATTTCATCGGGTTGATTGATGAGCACAGCAACCCACTGATCTAAAGCATCAGATCCTAACAGCATTTCCAAAAGCTGAAGTACTTCAGGCACCAACCAAATCTGAGACCTAAGTAGCTCTTGCTCATCAGCAGTCTACTTGTGAAGTGCTCTTTCGCCATCACTGCTCCCTTCCAAGCTTTGTTATTTAACATTCCACTGTCAAAATAAACTATAACTGTAGCTATGTCACCCTTAAACTTTCAAATATAGGAGGTTTTACCCTCTATGTCTACTTAAAAAGTAATTTTTATCTGGTGTAGCTAGGAATAAATTACATTTGCCGTTCTTACGTTTCCTAGAGAGCACAGGATTTTGGGGACAATTTAAGCCACCTTTTGGCAATAATCTGTAACAAAAGAAACCCCAATTTTCTTATGTAAATTACACTATTCTAGTGAGCATCTTTATTATATTATTTTAGCATCTTATATCCAGCAAAGTGAAGAACAAAACATTGGGTTTAACTGGAGCCAACCTGAAAAAATTCCATCTTTAGGATTCCTGCATACAAGGTTTCTTAGTATAAAATCAGAGAAATCAGACCTAGGGTGTTTTTTGTTCTGGAGGACACTTTGAGTAGATAGCTCTGGCATACAAAGATGAATATTACACAGGAAAACTTGTTTGTTTAAATATTAAAATATGGGGAGTTTTATGCACAATTTTTTCCACATGCAGCACTGATTTAACTTTTGAGTAAGTCTCCTCTATTCATTAGATCAGAAGGTCTAAGGAAAAAATATTAAATAATTTAAAACTGTATCAGAATATAAATAATCTACTGCCAGCCTTAAACAGTATTCTACTTTTTCAATACTTGACCTTGGAAACAAGGATTTTTCATTATGTTTTGCATGTTGGGGCTTCTTTTGTAGCTGAAATAAAAAGGAGTAAAACCAGATTCCATTGTACAGCACAAGAGATAGAATCTCAGGGATTCAGCAGAAACATTTTTATATTGGGCTGTGTACTTGATGCAAAAAACCATCAGGGATGGTAGAATCCCCAACCAGCAGTGTGTCATAACCACCATCCTGATAGAGCAAGGCAAAAGAATTAGTGAAATAAATAAATTAACAGAATATACAGAATGTTTGGATTCCATCTGAGAAATGCAAAAGCAGACAGGTAGAACTCTCCTAAAACATGGACAGAAACTCTTGGGGAATAATTCAAGAATGGTTTGAGGCTTTAGAAGAGTCCTTAGAAGTTCCAGAAAATAGTCATAGCAAATGAAACATGCTGTGAGTACGAAATACGCTGAGATCCAAAAGTAATCAGTAATACAGAGGACTAAGGAAGGGCCAAAACAGGACAACAGAGGGCCTGAGAAAAGCTTGTAAATCAGCAGCATGGGGAAAAAAATTATCCAAGCTTTTATTTTCATCAGATAAAGCAAAAACCAGAACTCCAGCAGAACAGCTGAAAAGATGAACGAACACTGATAGAGCAAGATTAATTTGCAACTTCAATACGTGAAGAAATCAAAGTTAAAGAATGAAGACAGAAATGCAGATATATTTTTGTTAAAACAATTATAGAAAGATCAAAAGAGTATTTTACTGAGTTTCTCAATGCTGAAATTCACAAAAGCAATCGGCCTTTTTCCAGGCAGCTGAGCCATTTGTAGAAGAATGAAATTGTGAAGAGCTTCAAGAGGCAATCAGAATATGGAGGAGAAACAAAAGCACCAGGTGTGAGTAATCTTGGCACTGAATTACCAAGAACAAGAGGGAGAAAGGAAGTCAAATGCTTTACAGCAGCATTTGGTTGGTTTGTGTCTGGCGAAAATTTTCAAACATTAAAAAACATATATACTGTATTAAAAATTAACAAAAAATAATCTCATTTCACAGAAAAGTAGTCTTGCATTGCATTGGACAACAGAATTTTGAAACTTGAGCTTAAAACGCTGTTTTTAAAAACAGTTACATTTCCAGCATGTTAAAAACACATCTTTCTTGTACAAGTGTTGGGGGTCGGGGGGAGGTTGTTGGTTTTTGTGTTGCTGCTAGCTTTTCAAATGTATTAAACACACGTTAAAACCAGGAGCTTGAACTGCGCTCTAGTCCTGATTTTAAGAACCTAAATATCATCAAAATTAAAACCTCACCCCCTTTAAAGACCGCATCAAAAACGAGTGACTAACCCCAGGCCACATGGAATTTCATTGATTTAACTGAATTTCAGCAGGATAATTCTGCCTTTACCAGTGGGAGTCATGAAAGCAGATGAAGGGTAGCAGAGCGCAGCAGAGTCTACTACCTGTCTGGCACCACAGCCATCCTGCACAGATGGAAGAGGGATATGGCACAGGCTTCCAGGCTTCCACACCACACAATTCACAGCTCTTTGGAGCAGGATAACAGTACATGCTGCTTAAAAACTATTCTGCTGCTCTCAGCAGGACTTCCATATGGGGGCTGCCATGCTCCCACTGCACGTATTACACGGCTTGCTGAAGGATGTGCCATTTCCAGCCTTCTCAAAATCATGTCCTGGTGGTCAGGATTAACCTCTGCAATACCCTCAGCCTTGATGGTTCTCAACTGACTGAGGAAGCAAAGAAAAACATTTTTTTAGAACTCCTAGTTATAAAGGCTGGGCTTAGGGGTGTAAAACAGTATCGTCTTGGCAGCCTCAACTCTGAATTCCTTTTGGTGTTGAATCTTGGGAGACAATTTTCGGGACAGAGGGAGGGGGAAATTATTGTTGGTTTGGGATTTGGAGGAGTTGTTTTGCTGCTTACTCTGCTCAAGTTAAGTCTTTTTCCAATAGGTGTTTGAACTCTTTGCCAAACTATATTAAAATAAAAATGTGTAAGATGTTTCCTATGAATCTTTAGGAAGTATGAATGATGGCTATGCCATACACTAATAAAACTTGCAAGGTCAACTTTATTACACAAATGTGTAACAGACCGTGCAAATGGCAATTAAATCCTCAATTTTTAAAAGTTGGGCTCTTGCTTTTTTCTTCAGACATTCAGTAGGGATTTCCAAAAGCAGGCATCGAACCCCAGGGATCTCCACTGATATATCTAGGAAAATATTTCAGTTCCTCATTAACAGAAACAGTAAAGCAACAAAGGATAAGCCTTTGTAGAGTAGTAAATTAGTACAATTAGCTGTAAGTACCACAATGGAACACTCCCATGTCTAAATATGGACATTAATTAATTCAGGTCTCATTTTGGTACCAAAGTTGCACTGACCACCATCACCCTTAACTGTCTGCTGAGGCAAAGTAAATGAAAGAATAACACAACGTCTTAATTTTACTTTTTTATTTGTGTGTTGTATATATTAACTTTGAACATCTGCAAAGAAACAGCCAGGGAAAACTGCAATTCCAGCCCTACTGTTTGCTCCGGCCCCATACAGAGAGGGTGACTTCCAAAGGGAGAAAGTTATTGTCCCATAGGATTTCACGAGGCAGCTACTTTGATTCTACTTCTGAATCGATGGAACAAATCCACCTTAAGTCATGATTGTGAAGAAGACAGCTAGCTTAGAAGCTAATAGAAAGTCCCAATATTATTATTTTTTATCATTTTCTGTCCCACCCTTATAAGCGGTTTCGAGATAACACTTTCATTTATGCAGACTCTACTGGCTTGGGCTCGTTTCCCAAATAATTTATATTGTGATACAAGTTTGGACTGTTCTTAAAACAATTTTATCTCCATTTTAAAAGACTGCAGAAAAAGTAAAGAAAAATTTACTACTCTAAGTGAGCCAACATAGTAACAATATGGTTTTGTTTATGAGTCCCTTCTCTATTTTGGTTTATGTTTATGTTTTTCCTGATGCCATGGAAGTATAAAAGGATATGCTAATGATAAGCCATAGTGGCAGTGCCAGATAACACTTGAAAGGTGAAATGCATAATTCTCTAATAACCTTGGCAGGATAGTCAGCTTCCCTGAAACACAGTGCAAAACCACTCTTTTTACATCTTTGCTTCAGAAATTAAGAAATAAACCACAGGTTGGGTTTTATTTTTTCTTTTTTGGGTTTAATACATCTAGAACTAAAATTTATATGGAAGTATCACTTCTTTGAAATTGATAGTGTTTTGTTTCTGGTTCAGCAGTTAAAAGGATAAAAAAGATCTCAGCACTGTAAGATAGCTGATTGCTGTAGGTAGTCTGGTAATACTGCATGAGATGTTCAGCCACCTTACATTGCAGTATTAAATTCTTGAGTTCTGTGTGGCAACTACTATATTCAAATATGGTTTACGTATAAAGATCAAACCTTGAAAAAATATGTGGTTTGCAGTGTTGAGATGTCTGACTATTTACATCTCCAAAGTAGTTTGGAGTGATTTAGTTCTCAGCTCATTTAACAGATTTTACACAGATTTCTTTCACTTCAATTACTGTTGTCTAAAACATTATAAATTTTGAAATTCTCTCATGTCAAAAAACCCCCATCAAATATTAGAAACATTTCCAACTAACCTGCATCTAGCAATTATCACATTTACATTATGAAACACCACAGACTCTGCACATCACTTCCCATTTTGCAATCAGAAAGTCTACTTTATTCAGTCTACTCTGTGTTTGCACGACTGTGAGGCAATTGTTTTAAAAAGCTTTACTCTAAAAATTAAAATGCAGAGGAACCTTGCATTTTCAAGCTATACATTAATATTATTACAGCATAGATTTTTGAACAAATGGAAGAATGAGAATTTTACGTCTACTGACTAATTTGTCTTAAAAAAAAACAAAACTACAAGAGGTGTTAGTTGCTAGCAAGCTAGCTTGCTTTCCAGTATGGATAGGCTTAAACTGAACATCTCAAACCTGACTCAGGGTATTTTACCACACCTGACACAGTACAGAAGTGTCAGCAATGAACTAATCTCCAGCTTGTCGCAAATAAACCCTTTTCCTTGTCCAAAAAGTTGATAAATATGCACTGTTTATTTTTCATTTTAGTAATGTTACCTGAGAAGGTGTTGATTTTTGACTGTTACTTTTCAGTCATCCAAATGTTTTTTTATCCTATAAATTACCATTGCCTACAGTGGAGAGAGCAAGAAAGAAGGAATGTGCTTTACATTTGGAGTGGCCAAAAGGAAAATTTTAGAGGTTATTTGCTGTGCATTCCTGTTAGAATTCATTCTGCTCCTGTGACAGGTAACCCTACCTTGCACAGGCTTTTACTGGGGAACGTTCCATTACACCACAGAAATTAGGCCATTAATGATGCCTTTCACAATGGAATCACATATTCACTCACATCCATCTGCAAGTCTCCAACAGTAATTTGAAAGCTGTTTTTCCCAGGGTCCCCAAGTACGGAATTCAGTCAGGGATCTCGGGAATGGTGTCCAGTAGAACCCAGATTTTGCCATTCCAAGGGTTTAGAGGGTGAGTAGAAACTGATCAACAGCACTAATGTTCATTCAAGAAGTTCAGGTTCGCCCTTTGGCAAATCAGGATTTAGAAGTTTGAGGCCACCAGTCAAAACACCAACAAAAACTCCCTTCCTCTGGGATCAAGAGAATGAGTTCCTTCCCATTATTCATATTGCCTACTGATTAAAACTTCACTCAAGAAAGCCAAACTTAATACCACTTTCTCAAAAATTACTGCAAATTTTTGGTTTTTACAAGTTCCCAACTTATGTAGGATTACAGGGATGGAATTTTCCTGATGTGTAGCAGAGAGTTTGGTATCACCAGGGCTGGGCAGCTCCTGGCACGAGGGGATCAGGACATGCTGTCTGAGCACAGACACTGCTGCTAAGTCTTTTTGGAGAATTCAGTGGTGTTGGGGTTGCTTCGTTCAGTTTGACTCCCTAAGAAGGTAATAAACAAACAAACACTTTTAGATTTCAGAGTACTTTCTAAGAGATAGCAGGACAAAAATCATCATCTGCACAGATGCTTGAACACCAGTGAGAGAAGCCAGTTCCATCGGAGACACGGAAATTATTCCAATTTCAATTTCACATCAAGTGCTAACAGAGGATTTTAGAGCAGGCGTCTGACCCAGCCAGTGCTGCTCTGGTTCCAGAGCAATTTGGCTTTCACAGACGCTCCCTTTCACAGTCACTCATTACAAATCTCTTCTTCAGAAACACAGATTTGGAAACTTCAAAGCCAAATTATTCTGTCCTTCAGTCCAAGAGAAAAACCACAAAGCTCACTGTGTCTACAGCCTGACCTGTGTCTACAGCAGAGAGAGAAAAACAAAATGAAACAAGCTGCTCCTTCAGGTGGCAGAGACAGTGCACTGGGGAGGAGAGAGGTTTAGGAATAGTATGCCTTGCTTATTAAAATGCAGGAAGAATAATATCCCAGGTACATGCCTTTATTTGCATCCTTGGAATTATCAGGGACCAGCCAGAGAGCGAGTGCAAAGATCTGTAGATCCTTCCTGGGTGTAAGAGGGCTAAAGCAGCCAGAGAGCTACAGAGATGAGAGACCTCTGCTCACAATCCTCCCTCCACAGAAGGGGCAGGGCTGTGGGGGGAATGCTGATCCTGGGCTGGTTTATTGTCTGCTGGAAGAAATGAAATGAGCCATAGTGGCACTTCATCCTTGAGGTTTAACATTTATTTTCGAATCCAAAGAAAATGAATCTCGGGGATATGGTGAACTCTCATTGAAAGATTTCGCACAGCTTACCCCCAAATTAATAAATGCCTTGGTGGTGTTCCTTCCCTTCTTTTTAATTAAGTGACTTCCAGCTAGGGTAGACAGAAGTATTAAAATCAAAGGATACACCAAATCTTATTACTAGTTTTGCTCTTTCACAATTCCAGTGAGAATTTTACCATTTTCAGAAACTCTCTCTATGTCTGCCTAGTTTTTGTCTTGTTCTGAGGCAAATTTAATGCCAATTCCAGAAGATGGGGAAAGTGCCATACAGAATTAATTTCAGCTGCAATTCCTATTTCAAAGTATCTCTTTGAAGGTAGCACATGAGCAGATTTGATATTCTCAGAACATATGCATTCACTGCATATCTACTTTGCCTGACAGTTTAAGTGAGACATTTAAATATTCTCTCTCGATTGCAGTGTTCCACACTTCACCTACATCCCACAAAATTCCTTGCTCTCAACCTTTTCCTTCTATATCACACAGTACCTATCATGACATATTCTGAATTATGAGGAACATGCACAGAACAGAAATACTAGGCATGCCCTGTGGCAAAATTCAGATTAATTGCTAAAATGAGAAAGAGATCCAAAAACACTGCTTGGGGACCATTTTGCAATAGTATCTCTTGCCAAAGGCAAGTTTCTGAGGAAATAAAAATGGTCCTTTATGAACCCTCAAAACTATCAGTACATACATGCTGATCAGTACATCAAAACTAAAGAAAATTAAATGGCCCTCAGGTTTAGAAACAGAGGTGGATTTCAAATAGAAACAAAAAGCACAAAGCTGTTTTTCAAAAATTAGCCATATAAAAAACTTGTCAGGCTTTTACATGTGTGTGCAAGGAGAGAAGGCCATGTCTGGTACAAGTGAGAGAGACCTCTGAATACATCACAGCCAGAGATCTGGGCAACTGCATTCATGTACTCTTATTTGGATAGATGAATTCTAGAGTTGAGCTGACCTTAAAAAACACCATCCCTGCAACAGAAATTGTTGAGCACTGATTTTTTCTTACTTCAGTTTAGTATAATTAGCTTTCTACACAGAAATCTGTCTCCCTTTGCTAGGAAGTTTCCAAGTCTGTCCTTTTCAGGCTCTAACCACTCCAGAGCCAGGCTGGAATTCCCTTCCTACACCTGAGAGTGAGTGTGTGCATTCAGATCACAGAGCCCAGCTAGACCAGAACTCAGTTTCAGAAACGGCCAAAAAGAAGAAATCCAAGGACATAAAGTACCAAGTCACCCTCCAGTACATATGATAGTGCTCCAGGGATACCCTGCCAAGCTTCCAGCCTGCAGCTCTGGGACTTCACACAAGAACTGAGCAGCCTCCCTTAGGCACTGCACTGGAAAACAGAGCAGCTGCCTGCTCTCCAATCCTCCCCACCATTTGTGGTGTTACTGACTCTCACCCTCAGCTCTCTTTTTCTCGAGAATGAGGAACTCACATGTATGGAATCCTCTTGCAACAAAGACATTCAAACCTCCAATTACCTTTGCTTCTCTTCTCTGAGTTTTTAAAGTCCTTTATTGCTTTCCTAAGGCCTGAGCCCTGTGCAGCTGAAGCTGCAGCTGTGCTGTGAATCACAGAACTGGCAAACAGCTCACACAGAAAGGACAGAGTTCACAGGGGCATTTAACACACACAAAAGCACAAGGTGAAAAGCCTCAGCATAAACCTGAACACAGCTACCAAACCGTGGGTGGGGCTTTGGGGTCTCAAATCAGATGTGGTGGAGCTGGAAGGGTGAACACCTGAGCCAGATGGCTGCTCCTGCTGCACCCCTTGCCTGGACCATGAGAGCTTGGTCACCACCAAGTGAAAGCTTCTGACAATTCCTGATCCAGTCACTACACATCACAATATCATTTGACCTCAGCTGCTAGAAACATACACATTTTCTGATAAAAAGTAGTAATCTGAGTTTCTACTTGCATAAAAATGTGATTTTTCTCAGTGTTTTTCACCTTTAAAAACGTATTTGACCCTCTATTATTTTCATTCGGAATCCCAGCATTATTCAAATTTGTTTTTCTCTTTTGTGCTTCTTATTTTGAGATGAAAAGGAATTAGAACACAAACACTGAAAGTGCCATCTAGCATTACTGGGCAAGGAGGAGAAGCAAATACAGGAGAGAGCACTGGTTAAGACACCTGAAGGGCTGAAAGGGTTTCCCACACCCCATAAAGGGGATGGGGAGCTCTCCAGACCTGCATTAAGATACCAAAGGTTAAGACATGGAAACTACCTCCTTTTCACTTGTTGCACATAGGGGATATTTGAATTTCTCTATTGTGTTCTCCTAAAAAGTAATTGCATGAACTGAAAACTCTGAGGTTCATACCAAGCCTCGAGATCTTTAGGGGTGATGAGATGGAGAAGCTTGGTTTTAGCAGAACATTACAAGGGATGAGAGTATCACCCTGACTAACAATATGATCGTATTAACTTTACAAAGTTTAAATCTAATAACTTTTACTTTGAAGCTTTATTTTGTGTTTATTATTGAGTTTTTTGGGGTTTTGGGTTTTTTTTAAATCACAATACAGTGAGTTATCATGAAATTGCTGGGAAAGACAAAATTATCTCTCCTGGAATTTGATAGGAGAGTGGAGCACCTACTCAGAGTCTGCCAAGTTATGATTCACTAAGCAGAGTCAAGGTTAGACCCAGATGCCAATAAAGATTCATTAAGTATGAAATACAATATCAGCAGTGTCTTTGTAATGACCCAAACGCTAATTTTGGCTCAGAGTACTCGAATTCCCCAATGAGGGAAAGGGAAAGGGGAACAATTTCACAGCTTTTAACCATAAATGTGATAATATGTAAAACATTTGGAAAGATATTGGGAGCTATGTAAAAATGAGAGCAGGCAAGTGAAATACAACATTGCAAATTAAGTGTGTTTAATTATGTTTTTCTTTTTTTATTCTAGTTCAAACAATTATTCATTTTCTTAGTTATTTTAATTTTGTTATGATTACTGCACAAAAAACCCCCATGTTAAAATTATTCTCATCATCTAATTCATATATGATGAAGACTAATCCATCTGACTAACACTACAGCACTTAGAGAAGGGCTTAAAAGTGATGCTTAATTTTTCTATTCTCAACTCTTCATAAATAAAAAGCATAAGAAAATTAACAAGTAGAAAAGGAAGGTTGTATTTTCAAAAGAAACGGAATGGCACAGGAGGAAATACTGACTTTTAAAATGCCCTATTCAAAGGAAAAATGGAAAATAAATTCAACAACAAAATGAAGTCTTACAACAAAAAAAAGGTATATAACCACTTTGTGTTTTCATTAAATTTTTCATGCCAGTAGTTTATACTTGTTTTTATCCCAAAAAGCATTATAAGGAACTAATACTGAAATTAGACTGAATAAAATTTCA
This sequence comes from Vireo altiloquus, assembly GCA_013396875.1. Classification (NCBI taxonomy): domain Eukaryota; kingdom Metazoa; phylum Chordata; class Aves; order Passeriformes; family Vireonidae; genus Vireo; species Vireo altiloquus. Next base: position 1,106,975 of record VZRF01010024.1, read on the forward strand.
TCCAGGATTTAATTTTATGTTCTTTTACTTTGGTCTGAAATTAAACGTTCAGCCACTGCAGACTGCAGCGCAATTAATTTCTGGAGTAAAAATCACGATAGCATTTACTCATTTCACTTTTTAAAGTATTAGTGCTTTGTAACACAAATAAGGGGAAACAAATAACAGACATTTATAACAGATAATGAAGACATTTCTCCTGCAAAACACTTTCTCAAATTCAGTCCCATCAGCAATAATTCAAATGTGCTGTTACAGGCTGGTCCAAGCCCTCTGTGAAATACTGGTGCTAATAATTTCTGTCTGGACAAAGGTCCATATTGCAATGTCTCAGTCAATATGTTAACTCTGACAGGCCAAATGCAGGAATTGCAGGTTTTGAAACTAAATTATTTTTGTCACCACACACATGAATTGAAAGGAGAAGCAGGCAAATTTACTGTCCAAGATGTTTTCCTTTGTACCAGCAACAAAAAAGCATTTTATGTGATATAAAGAAAAACAATTCCTTTTTTTTTAAGTCTGAATGAATGTTATATATGGCATCACAAGTTTTTCTACATCAGAGCTTTAAACTGTCACAGGGTTACAATGTGTGAACCTCTACAAGTTTATCTTGCCCTGTAACTTCCTTGGAAGACTTTTACTTCAACAAATTAAAATTAACCAGCAATCAAGTATACTATCCACATCAGCACCCACAAGGGTGCCAGTCTTGTAAGATTTGCATGAAAAGCATGGATTTATGTTGTAAGGGAGCACAGTAAATGCAGGGATATGTCAATGGAGCATCTGCTCCAGGACGGGCACTAAATTCTCCTGGAAGAAATGCCCAGTGTTGGTGCCTACTTACAAATGCCGAGCGTCTGCATTCTGGAACAGCAATGCATTTACACCTGAAATGCTGAGCATCCTCCTGAGTCCTGCTCTACAGCATAATCAGGATAATGCAAGATCAGTTTGTGTCTCTGACAGGAAGCACCACGTTACACCACCACTCTCATCTTTGCTGCGGAACAAAGCTATTTAGGACTTCATTCATTCATGCATAATATATGAAAGGCTTCTCTGTTTGTCTTAGCTCTGCCATTTTAGATGAAACATTTTAGTTACGTTATTTAGAAAACCTAGAGGCTGTGTTGACTACAACCTATATCCCTTTAACTCGGGGAAGCCTCAGCAGGGGCAGCTGGACTTTCACGATTTTGCAATTACAGAAGATAATGTTTCTCCCTTACCTGCCACACTCTAATGAGCTACTAACATTAAAAACACATATGCCTACAGATTGCCACAATAATATGTGCCATAAAAATGCTTTAAGAACATGTAATATAAAAGCCATTATTTTGTACTTTGCTTTTCCATCATTTTAAAGTATGCTGGTTTTCTCTGCTGGTATTGTAATAAAACCACATCCTTTTCTGTGCCATCACTTGGCTGTTTCATCAGAGATTATGATGACAAAACTACATTCTCTCACTTCTTCCACTCTTATCGCATATGTGTATATATATATATATACACACACACATAAAGTCTTGCAAAATCCAGTCTGGGTTATAACTGCATGACAAAAACTGACTTGAAATCCAGTCATTATCAAATTAATCTTTTAAGATATTCTAAAAAAACTCCTCCATTCTTCCTTCAGTTCCTACAACCTAATAATTCTTTATATTTCTTCATAGTAAGTGACTTGTTGCATCAAAATTTTGTGGTAGCACAGCTGTTAAGTTATTCATGTTTAAAATGTGCAGTGATAGAGTTCAAAAAGAAATTAAAGTAACCTGGTTCTTGACGTGGGGAGAGGCTGGAATCATTGCAAATTTCTTGGCAGCACTCTTAGGGGATAGAAAAATATAAAAGCTAATTCTACCAAATTAAATTAAATTCTAAAAACTAATTCTACCAAATTAGACTAAACCAAATTACTATGCCTTTGTCCTGAGTATTTTGGAGAAGAAAATGCAAGTAGCTTTAGCTACAATTGATTAGTTTGTTTCATTTCGATCATCATTTCTAGTGTTCTGAAAGAGTAGAAATCTTGTTTTCAAACCCTTACCTCCAAACTAAGTACCTAATTTATACCCACAATGTATCTTGTGACCTTTTATCTCTGATATTGTTATTGACATCAGTAAAGTTCCCTTGTCTTTGTTTCCTCCAAGGAAAGGCACCTGTCCTGCAGACTCATGCACTGAAAGCAGTGAGCACCATAAGGGCTTACAGCCATCAGTTCTTTAGCAAACAGCACACTCAGACATGAGAAATGAAAAATTTTCCTGGCATTTCGCCTCAGGTCAGTCACAAAATAACCCCTTTGTGTTTTCCTTATATGCTAGCAACGAACATGTAAGTCTAATAAGATATGTTACATTGATAAATGCACAGTTGAAAGGTGAAATCAAGTCAATGTTGATTTCATTAGCTTTACAATGGCAAAGATAAATAATTTGTTTAATTATGGATAAAAGATAAAAAATACCATCATAGTTTAAAAATATCTCAGGGGCAAGGCAGTGGGTAAACAGAGTAGAATGCAAGACGAAGCACCACATGATGAGTAACCCAGCAGTGCAAAGTAGACTTAACCATGATTAGGGAAACATAATTTACAAAGGACTGAACTTAAAGAGGGAAGAAAATCAAGAAGCAAAATTGAAACATCCAATAAAATGTCAGAAAAGCAGGAGAAATTCTTTTTAAAGTAACAAATGTTGGCAAGGAGACAGCCAGACCACACAGGTCTGGATATGGGAAGTGTCAGACAGTGTTGATATGGCATGGAACGAGCAAATTAATCGCCTCACATTTCAGTACAAAAGATACAAAACAGTGATTAGGAATGTTATAGGACTTTTTAATGAGAACATATGCTTAAAAAAAAAAAAAAAAGAAAAAAGAAAGAACCAAGGTAATTAAATAATTTCAATGAAACTCCAAAAGCAAGAGTTACAATAGCTTCTGGCTTCAAAAAGTCTATCAAGGCACTGATAATCCCTTTGGTGCACACTGTCACTTGGAATTGCCTAAAATAATTAACTAATCTTCATTGCTGCAGCTTCCCAACCACACAAACATTCTCCTTAGCCATGAAAAGCAGCAAGCAATTCGTAGGAGTGTTTATTTGATATATCGCATTACAGTCATCAGGAGAGAAATGAGGTAATAAAATGTATTTCTCCCAATTAATCGTGCCCTCCAGTGGAGGACAAGGGATTGGGGAAAAGTTCAAAACTGTCACCTCCAGTCAGGAACAGAATGGAGGATACTGCCTCTGTTCCCACAGAGATGTAGAGGCTGAAAGAGTTGAACAATCTTTAAGTAAAATATTGTAAAATATTCCTCTTTTCTGTCTGCTCGCATCCCTCAAAATTCACATGTAACAAAGCTGTTTCAACATCGAAGGAGAAGACAGAAAATAAAACCCTGAAGACCTCAGACTATTTTAAACCCAAGCCATCTCTCTGGGGTTTTGTTAATTTTTTATATATTTTGGGGTTGTGTTGATCTACTTCTGAGGAACTTTTCTTTCACTTTTATCATGCAAAGGTCTGAGTTTGTCCTGAACATTGTTTTGGGTTTGCACAAAGCAGCCTGGTGCACTGACCAGTACTACCTGCATGGTTCACTCTTTGAGCTCAGAAAACAAGGTGAAAGATGAGGAAAAGAAAAAGCCATAAGCATGAAGCATTTTTTTCAAATAAAACATCATTTTAAAATAAGAACATAGCAACACCCAAAGAACTGTGTCATAAGCTCAAACTACCTGGTCTTTCAAAAACTTGGCATTCATCTAATAACTTTTTAAGTTCAGTCCTTCGAGTTGTTAACAGAATCTCAGCAATGAGTGTCAGCAGGGAGACAAAAGAGAGCTCCCAAACTCTCTCCAGCACTGGCCAGCAGCAATTGCTGGTGAAAAGAACTTGAAAAATAGGACAAAAGCCTTTGGCTGTTTTGTCAGGAAACAATTTCAGCTTATCAATTTCAGGCAATCAGTTTTTTATGGGCTTCCTGATTTTAAAGTTTGTCCATTAGTATATTAATTAGCCACCTATGGACTCATCTTTTATGAATTTATCCAATTCCTTATTGAACTTTCATCAAAAATAAAGATCAAGAGGTTAGGGATTTAATTGCTATATCACGAGCATGGAGTTATCTAAAAGCAAAAGGAAAATAAGTATTCCCATTTCTAAAATGATTCATAATGACATTTAAATGAAAATTGCTTAATTCAACAATCAGGGCAAAATTTCCGTTCTTATATGTCAAAAATATTTGCATTAAAATAACTTAGTTTTCTTAAACCCATCTCAAAAATAACACTGTAGTATTATTTTTCAAGTGTAAAAAAGTGAAACTCCATAAATATCCATGGGTGTAACACAATTAAAATAAATGCAAAATTAATGACTCAAGAATTACTAATTTACTGGCACATTTACAAAGTGCTAAATTACCATCTCACTACAAGTTATGGGAAACGAGTGATAAAAGTATGATTTTCCTGACAAAATTCAGTTTTTTCAATATAATAGAAAATTCTAATATAAACCAATCTTTTTTAATTACAGATGTTATTCTAGCCTGCTGAGTGAATTAAAAAGGAGAAAAATCCCTGCCCCAAGGGAGTGTGCTAGCCCCAAGGGGTATCAAAACCAGAAACAGCACTGATGAAAGAAACTGAGGTGTAAACCAGCAAATGAAGATATTTACCAGGGTTCTCCCTTAATGTTCTCCCTACCTGTGCCAAAGGTTTACCAGTTACAGTGGTTTTAAAAAACATTTTATCCTCACACTTAAAGTAATAACTTCGGATGTCCCCAGATTTTCTTCTGATGTACACAAAGTTGCCCTGTAATCCTTTTGGGGAGGCTGTGCTGTACAGTCCACGTTGTGAGACACCTGGCAAGGGTGGTGTGAGGCTACATGAAATCTCTGAATGCTGCCTAACTCCTTTTCTGCACGCAAATTGTGCCTTGTGCCTTTGTACCTTGCTTCTCCAGTTCAAGCCTCTTTCTAAAACAAAGACTCGTGGGTACAGAGTGGTTTTTTTTCCCTTTTGCTTGTATATACTATTTCCATTGCTCTTAAATGACCCACTGAAAATACAGGGCACCAGATTTTTCTATAATGTAGCATTTCTGTAGTGTTTTGTGCCACAATGACTGCTGTAATTTAAACTTTATAATAAAAAAAAACCCAGACTAATCAATAAAATTTCAATTTATAGTATTAGTTTGGATCTGGTTATTTCTTACATGAAACACCTTTTTTGTTATGATTTACTCAAACGATTTGTCCTCCTGGAGTACTTGCACAGCACGGCAAGAAGCAATCATCCAAGATATGCTGCGCTAGCTTAAATGACAGAGAAATGCATTTGGGCCAAGAATACATGGCTGTGTATCTATTTATATGGAGGTAAAATTTAAAAGGGTTCTTTATAATTTATTGTTTGTTCCCTTCACTGCAACTAATTTTAAAACATATACAAAAGGTAATGTGGTATAATTACACAGCACTGAAATCAAGATGCTCCTGAAATAAATGACTACACTTTCTCCTACCTTGGCCCCACCAAAGGACACATTAGGATGTGATTAGGACAACGTGAGCAACACAATATTCTTCCATCCAAACATAAAATACCACAAAATCAAAGTTCACACTTCTGCTTTCCCCACCCAGCAATTTTTAACTTTGTGTCTCCTCAAAACCGAAAAGCAAACTCCAGCTTAGGTGTCAGGCTCTGCACCTGCTCTCACCCAAGTTGCCACAGCTGTGGGCCTCAGCTGTTCCTGCCACAAATCCTACAGCAAATATGTATTAAGATGCTTTTGGCTGTGTACATGGAAAGCATTGCCTGGACATTTTTGTGATACCTCACATACAGAGTCCATCTTTGGAAGTAATTTGAAATCCACTGACATTTTAATTTTGAACATAATCTGATCAATCAGTTAAATTGATCAAAGACGGCGGTTTTAGTAAGAGTCTTTCCCTCTTATCAGCCCTAGAGCTGCTTGATCTCCTTGACTCCTCTCCTCGACTGAAGTACTACAGAATTTGAGCACTATGAGACTCAGGTCACTGAGTCCTAGTCTTATCACTAGGAAAATGAAAGTCTTGTGTATATTTTGCTGAAGCTCAAGAGATTCAGGTTATTAATTTGAAACATTTTTGCTCAGACACCTAGGGTTTGAGCTGGAGCTCAGCTTTCTGCAGCCACCATCCATAAGGAACTGATCGCCTACAAAAGGGGAGGAGATTCTCACCCTCTAGCACAGCACACAACAGCAGAGCACATGGAGCCCACACAAAATATCAGATCTGAAGTGACCTATAGTCACTTAGACAATTACTGTAGTGACCTATAGTACTTAGACAATTTCCCTAAACAGCTGCAAGAGTCACCAGAGTTTAAAAATCATTCAAATGTAAAGATGGTTCAATATAGTTCTAAGTCGTCACCTTCACGCCCATGAGAAAATAAAAAACAGCAGTGTCCATCATATAATCTAACTCATTCCTGTCTCCCATCTCCTTCCTGGGCCCTACTGTTACAAGTATTTTTCATTTCATGCAATAAGCAAGATCCTAATTAATCTAAGGGAAAGAAAGCATCTCTTAGCTTTTTGTTTTGGGGTTTCTGCACTGGACAATTCTTCTGTCTAAAAATTCTCAGACCATTCTGCACAGCATTGCCACAGCTCAGCCACAGCACAGTGGAGCAAAAGTAAAGAAGGAAGGAGAGGTGAGTAAGCCCTGTGGAAGCCAGAAGGAAGACTTCTTCAAGAGCCATTGCCAACTTGCAAGCACATAAAAGTACAGGCTAGGACAATCAAAAAGTCTAACGTTAGCAAACAAAACTTGAGCCGTTTTCTTGGTTTTCATCAAAGGGAAGATTAGTTTTAAACATTTTAAATTCTAGTTACAACATGAAATCTGATGTGTTATTGCAGTTGTATTTCAGACAGCTGTTCAAAACATTAACTAAATGTTTGGTTAACTCACTCTCAAAAGAAGCCCCTGTTTTCCCAGGAAAAAAAATGGAAGCATCTTATCTCGCTCTTGTCTGCTTTAGTCTCCCAAAACTGTTTCATGTACCAAGACTAGAGATGATCCTGATGTTCTGATTTAACTCCAGAAGAAATTGTGACCACCTGAAATTCAGTGCTGCTGGGAAGGGTTTCTTTACCCCCACTCTCGTCAGCAGCTCCCTGATCAGAGTGCCCTGTGAGCTTAAAATGCACAGTGCTAGAGTCTGTGCAGTTCCCCAGTCTTAAAGAAACTGCTCAGCTGGGAGAAGGAGCATGGTGAGTTTATTGTGTAAACCTATGAAGTATAATATTATTCAAACTAGAAGATAAAAGAAACTGTAGTGTCCAGAGAAAATGAGGCAGAATAACTTTTGAACCAGTAGGTGTTAAAAATCCAAAAGGTGAGAGAAAGGAAATGTGGTGACCAGTGCTGGGCGTGTTTGGAATTCACAATCACCTGTTAGAGACGTAACAAATTAACTAAGCAGGAAGTGGTTTAGATCAAGCAGGCCTCTTCCTACCTAATTACACTAAAGTCAAACTCAAGAAAGGTGGGAGTGAAGAGGATAAATGGGGTATTTGCCCTCAGTTATCTGTGTAGGAAGCTTTTCTCTTGCAGCAGTGCACCAGTTACAGGTCAGGCTGAGCCAACACGCCCGACCCAGCACAGCCCCACTGGAAACTCCATCACCGAGCAGAGGGAAGAGTTAATGCTCATAAAAAACATTAATGAATTCTCTTTACACCTCTTTTCCTTGAAATGCTTCTGAGCACTTCAAAATGAAGGATCACACAGAGATGATAGTCTCTCTCCTCCTCAAAATATTGATAAATGACCATTCATTAAGTCCCTCCAAGAAAGCCATTAACAGGCCCCTCCTCGCTGCTGCTCCTGGGGCTCCCTCGTGCTCTGCAGAAGGAGAGAGGAGGTTGGCATCACTCAGGGAATGGAAAAAGGAGGCAGCAGCTTGGAAACCTGCTCTGCACAGCTGCATGCTGAGCATTCTCTAAAGAAAAGGACCTTTTTTATTATCTGAGCATTAAATCAAATGAACACACAATTTCAGAAAACAGGTTAATGTTACATGAGCAGCAAGTTATAGTGCATGTTCTCAAGAGGATATTTATAAGCAATTAAAAATAGGTGTCAATAAACCCTCTAAAATTGATATGACACTGAACATCTATCATTTCTGTATGACATAAAAGTGCCCATATTTATTTTTATAATTCAAAAAAATAGATTCAATGATACATATTTACAACATAAGATCAGAGTTATAATTGAAAATTGAGAAGATGACAGTTGTGGAAGTGAAATTAAGTTTTAATTAAAACATTACTATTTGAAGTGACTAGTTTAAATCTCACATTGAACAGAAAATTGGACAATATGACTAATTTTGTCAAAATAATTAATGTTAATGTAAAGTACTGAAATATGTTAATACCCTAAAACACTGATAAGAAAAAAGGATAAATGAGGCAAATTTATCCTACTTCGTTCTTCTAAAACTACTATACTGTTTTCTTCCTGCTGCCTGAAAAACTATTTTATGTTGATTGCAAAGTCTGAATGTTATGTGCTGTTGCAATGAAGCCTAACACAAGAACCAATCTGTGAAGTGACTGGATTTCCTGACTGTATTTTCAGATAAATGCTCTGTAGTTGAATGCACTATCTTTAAATACTTTTTACTTCTTTTCTTGGCACTGGAGATGAGACCATCATAATTGTTTCCAGCAGAAAATGCTTTGAAGCTTTCTCTACAAGTCTTAATTTTCCTCCTTTTTATCTTATGGGTACTTTTTCTTTTTTCTCATTTTGAACTTAATGAAATTCACTAAATTTCCTAAGACTGACTAGACCGTGGACTCTTTTTTTTTCTTTTAGCATACAAACATGCCTGAGTTTTAAAGACAGAATAAATCCAGAGATGGTTCCAGTTGCTTTACTTTTTTTGTAAATATCTATTTCAAACCATGCCAAGACAATGAAAGCTCCATGTTTGCAGGGCCAGAGCAGAGTGTGCTACAGCAGTGATGCACCAGGGAGCAGGAGCTCCTGGATACTGCACATCCTGTACATGACTCCCTGGAAATCTGGGCAAACACATATCCCCCTAAAACATCTCCCTGCAGTTTTCAGTGGTTTTCTTTTCATTCTCTCCCACTGAGCTTTTTCATGTTTCACCTCTTCCCTGCTACCAGTTCCTGTTTAAGGAGCAGCTCCCTGACAACCCAGCTAACCTGGGTTTTAGGACACGTGAAAGTTAAATATTTAACCAATGCACTTGGGCTCCCTGCTGTGATTCACAGAGGTTTACAGATAGAAGAACTAACTTCCATTAAACCTGTCTATTCCATATTTATTCCATTGCACACACAGGGCAGGTTTGAGATAAACTGATGGTACCTTTTTCATTCATTCCTCCTGTTTACCAGGAAATGCACCTGAGGACAGTCTGAGCTCTCACACCCCAGCCATGGGATGGGAACCAAGGTTAAGGAGAAAAGAAGCCCACCCACACACCAACAAAAAAAACCATTTTTTCCCCTCTTTCAGATTCATAGCATTATCTGTTTATAAATACGCAAATTTCTTGGCAAACTCAAAGAACTAAAAAGCAAAGCAGCAATGTGGTATTCAGTTGATCCACACTAGAATAGGTTTGCCAATCCTTCATTTGTTGAATATCCTAAATTCTACACATTTACCTCAAGCCCAATAGCAATAAAGAAAACTATTAAGCGTGCCTTTAAATATTCTCCAAATTATGACTATCAAGGTCATGTATTATGCTACTAAATACTCCGCTGTCAGTGGATTGCTAACCATCTTTTCATTTTCCAACATATTCTAATTTGCAGAAAAGTAAAAATAAAGCTCCTAATGCTTTCAATAACACAAATTTATTACTGACACAAGAAGGAAATGAGTAAAACTATGAGCAAGTTTAAATGACACCAAAATTAACTAGCAACAATTACAGTTAAAATAATAAATGTGAATACAAAAATATTGCTGAAAACCTTTAATTTGTTAGCGGTAATTAACACAACTGTAGCTATCTCTCCTTTATTCATTATGTCTTTATTCTGTCAGTTAAATCTATTTATAGTGATACTGGGTTGATTCACCATAATTTCCTTCCACCCACAACCACTTATAATTTTTCCCTCAGTAATTTTATAAACTTAACACTGAGATTCTTTTTTTTCTTTTCCATCTGCTGATTAAAAAAAAGCCTTTCTTATTATATTTAATTTTAAAAAAAATCAGGGGTCAGTACAGACCTCATTGAGCTACACTTGTAAAGAGTGTACATTGATATTCATTTTTCTTTTAATTCTGCAGATGCAAATAGCTCAATGAAGGAACTTAGTTTATTCTATCTTTGAAACAGTGAGCCTACAAAAGTAAGAATTTTTGACATTTAAGATCTATTTCTATTAGATTATATGAATATAAAATAATATGTATGATTGTTTGCTTCTCTTCTCAAGAATGCCATTCCCAATCTAGCTTTGATCAAAGTAATAGAAAAATCAGAATGAAAATACAGTGCAATAAAATACACAGTGGGCAATCAAGCCAGTGCACATTTAAAAAGGTCTCAAAAAAAAAATCAGTTCAAAATTCACCTGGAATATTCCTTACTGTGGCCTTGAATGGGGATGAGCTAAGTTGCACACTAAAAATGAATTAAATTCCAAGTACACTCGAGGAAAGAGTAAAGCAACTAGGGGTGGTTTGTAAATTAAAGCTACAGTTATTGACTACAATATTCAGTATGATTTTTTTATTGAGCTTTCATACACTCCATGGAAATATTCTGTAGTGCTCTAAATAAAGAAAATTCCTCTCTTTAGGAATTTTCACTCTCAGCTTTGAAATACTTGCCACGATCTTTGTGTTCATCAAAGCAATTTCATTTTGCACTCACTAACACGTCACTTTAAAAATTAATTTCTTGACCAGAACACCAATTTACCAGCATTTGCTTAGAAACATCTGAATGCAGTACATGTAGTTTAACACTTTTCCTATGTATATATGTACATATACATGCAGAAAAACAATAGTAAATTGCATCTGTTGATATTGGAAGTATAAACCTCAAAATGCACATCTAAAGATCTGTACCCACACAAGATGTAGATGTGCATACTAAAATGTGCCACCACATATGCATATGACTAAGCACAAACATTTCAAATACATACATTACTTTAACTGTGCATAAACAGTATCATCCTAATGGTATCAGAAAAAAGCTTAAAGACTGGTGTAAAAATCATCAGTGGAAAGAAATCCGTTTCTCTTCATTGCAAATGTTTGTTAAATGTAAATGCTGATATTCTACTCCTTGGAAGAACATTTGTCTGCATATGGAATTTCATGATAAAAAGCTTTAGAGTCCCAGGTTTCTCTAGATAAACCCCACTGGTTTACTGATGCATGAATGCACTGAAATTGAATTACTGTACAACAGCAATTACTTTTCACAGTACAGTTATAATGAGAATCAGCTTCACAATGAACACCAGGTAGCTATAGTAGGGAAAGTTAATAAAGAGAAGCCTCTTATTTGCATTTTCCACTGCAGAAAGGGTTGTTGCCTTAAAGGAAAACCATCCTTAACACTTGATTTGCCATCTTACCAGTGAATCAACAATCATTTTTATAGGATCTCTTTATCTACAAAGGAATATTAATGAAAATCAAAATTTTAGTGCACAGCTAAAGTTATAATAATAACTTTTTGAATATTCCCTAATAACTTGCTTATCTTTCATTTTGCTTTCTTTTTCACTTCCCTCTAGGCTTCTTTGATTTTCTACCATTATGCCAATAACTAGGAAAAGTAAAAGCACCAAATGAACAATTTTAACTCCACCTCTTTTTCACTATCAAGTTTTTTGCCACAGTCATTAGTTACTGAGCATTATATCACAGTACTTTGTTCCTGTTCAATTTCAAATTACTAGCATCACTAAAATATCAGAAAACCTTCTAAAACTTATATTAAAAAACATCACGGGTGACATTAAGACTGATCAAGCAAACTTCCAATGAGTGAAATCACTAAAAGTCCAGGAAAAGCAACTGCAGTAATACCACAAGTGACAGCAGACTACACAAGGGTCTCAGAGGGATTGGTTGTAAAAATGAAAACAACTACTGAACAGTGCAGGAAACATTTCCATTTCTGTCACCTTACAGGCAATAACATTTTTCTCATCTCAAGGATCATAATCTTTAAAGTAAATGGATACATTTACCTTTGTCACAGATAGAAACAAAACATCAGTGGCAGCAAAAGCACTGCTCAGTGATTTTAACTTAATTCACGTCACAAATACTTCAAAATAAAATACAAAGTTGCCTGCCTGAAACTCAATAAATAAGGCAGCATGAGGGAGGAGATGGTTAACAGGAATATCCTGAACTGATATAAACCCAAGGTAAATAGTGAACACTGGGGATGTTGCTTGAAAGAGTTTCCATCAGTAAGTAGATGACAAAAGGTTATATAATTGGTTTAGTACTTTCAGTTTGCCATTTATCTTATGTATCTGACAGAAAAAAAATAGGACATTCTGTGATAGGATAATTGCATACTGAATGGTAATTCAAACAGGGGATGAATATTATAAAAATCACACTGAACCAACAAATCACTATGAAAAGCAATGAGATACAAAGAAAAATTCATCCAGAATATTAAGGAGGAGGAGGGAAAAGAGAGTTCAAATGTGATTAGTAACTTCAAACAAGTTCATATGTTTGAAAGCATCAAGTAAAACCACAACAACAAGAAAAAAAGACAAAACCCGAGGCCTTTCCAAGCCATCCTATTTTCACATTTCCAGGTCTTTCTTCTTGGCCTTTTCTACAAATCAAACATTTGTCACAGAGTGCTGCATCTGCTAGAACCTGAAGAAGCATGTTTAACCCAAAATGCTTTTGGATAAAACATTTTAATCAACCATGGATTTTTATGTCTACACAAAACTGATTCAATGACTGGTGTAGAGTAACAATTTGGGCTAATATTGGAACACATTTTCTGAGTCCTTGGATTTGAACCCTCACAATCACGTCCTCATTATTTCTAAGGCTGAGAGATATTTTGTAAAGTATTTTTCATTTAGTACTTCCTCCAACATTACCACCAATATATCTGATATATTATTCTGATTTCTACGTTTCAGTGATCTTGCACAAGTTTCCATCAAAAGCTTATGTCAAAATTCTATTATTTTAGAGACAAGATGATCCAGTATCAGGATGGAACAGAGGTCTTAAGTCCACAGGAGTTTTCTAATTCCCATCTCACCTCCCTAGATAGGAGGGGAAAATAAGTTGTGATGTACCAAGGATGAAACTTATGCAAAACCTGCATTGTACTGAAAGATTTTGTACTTCTCAGGATGGAAAATACTAAGCACTACTTCTAGCCAAGCAGAACAGGTCACTCATTACATCTCTAGCATCAAGAAGGACGATTTTATATAATGATGCAAAAATTAATGACTTCATTGGAAAATACACTAAACAGATAATTTTTTAAGAGAAGTGACCCTGTCCAAACCACACTTACAGCTTCCTTTCCAAAGATGGAAATCTTCCAAAGAAGGCTCTGGATTTCAGTCACTTTTTCCAGCACTAAAATCCATTTACTCAAGATTACATGCATGGCTTAACATCACTGAATTTGAACTCATTTTTACTCAGAGCATGGTGGTCTATATTGATCCTGGATTTTTTCCTCCTTAGACAAAAACACCATCTGTATGAAGAGACCAAACCTGCTCTAAACATTTGTTCTGAAGCTCTAATTTAGGCACAAATTGCTCTTCCCCAGCAGTACTCCTCACTGATGGAATTCTATTCCCTTACCAGCCAAGTGTGCAGCTCGCTGGTCACTTCTCGCTCTAAACAAGTGCTGCTCCAGGAATGCTTTGTTCATATTATGATCTCAAGGGAGCAGTTTTCTCCACTAAGAAACAAGGAAAAGAGTCCTCCCCCTTCCCCAAGTCAATATTCTTCAGGCTTCTGGAAGCTGTTGCACACATATTAAAGTGTAGTTTTTCCTCTGAAAAACACACTGTAAAAATAGCATTGCGGGGTTCCATGTTTATTGTCTTTCTCTGCTTCCCTGCCAAGTGTGCTCAGTTTTACAAGCTGAAATATGTTTTACTTCACTGCCAGCCCTGAAAATTCAACCTCTAAAACGTAGCCAAATTCTTTCCTCCCTTTTGCACCATAACAAATAATACAAGGCTGAAGGTGGAATTGTATCCTCAGTTACACAAAAGGAATCCCTGTCCTTGGGTGATTCCTCCAGCTCTACAGCAGAGACATGAAGATCTTCAGCTCAATTGAGCAGATAACTGTGGCTGAAATGGAGCAGCTGATGGTAAACAGCATCACCACAATGCCCTGTGAGTTTGCTGATACAGGGGATGCAACAGGAAATATTGTTTCAGGCAGTCACCTCACTTTCTAGAAAATAATGCGAAAGGAAAACTGCAGCAGGAAGGTTTGTTATTCTTCAGAGCACATGTGTTACAACAAACTCCTATTTGATAAAATAAAACACAAAAGTCTGAACTTTTCCTTGGTTTTATGGTATGTCTAATAGACACCAACGCTACTACAAAAGGAGGATCAGGATGGAGATTGAAAAAACCAACCAAAAAAAAGAGAAAAAAGCACAAAAACTTACATATGTACAGAGAGCTGGCTAGTTACTTAATGATCATTTATAAGCTGCCTGCCTGAAGAGTGATGTCGTACTTACCACAATTAAAGGAATTTTGGATTTAGTCCCATTTGAAGTGTTTGTACCTTTTTCTGAACTAAAGGACAGTTAATGAACTCAGACATTTCCCTTCAATACTATTTTTATAATAGTGAGCACTGAAATTAAGTCTGCTTTGGTTGGATATTTTAAAATCTAACATTTTAAACATATTCAGTTAGGTTTTACTGCACACAAGTGATACTTTACAAACTCACGTTGGAAATTGGTAGTCCAAATCTCGTTGCACACTGACATTTATCTATTGATGGCAAAAATATTTTAAATCTATTCTCTTGAACAGTGATCCTAAAATACTTCTGAATGCTTTAACATTTCCACTTCAGCACCTTCAATTGCTAGCACAGCCTTCAGAGCAGAGCCTAAATTATATATTTAGTTTTACATCATAGAAGGAAATTGATCTGCTGCTTACCCGTACAGCTTCAGACTTCTTATGAAACATTTCTTCCATATTCTTTGCTAACTTTTTCACAAGTTGAAGGCCATCAATCTCTTCTATTGCAACATCCTTCTCATATTCTTTGTATTTCTGGAAGAAGAAAAAAAAAATAGGGAAAAGTTACTCACAGGGAACCAGCTGAAATTTTGACAACTAATTACTTGTCTTATATTACACTTTTGCTGACATTCTTCATTTATTTGATGTTTATTTGTGTGACAGCAGGCTGCTTTGTGCCAAGATGTTGTCATGGGGAGAGAACAACTGGATTAGAACCAGAACTCCATTTAAAAATTAATAAAAATATTTATCTCATGCACTGTAGGAAAACGATAACTCCCCTTAACAGTGTTTAAATTACTCCTCCTCACAACTAAACAAGAGCCCAAAAAAAGTAGCAAAAAACCGTTGTATCTGCTCCAAAAATCATGTAAAAACAGTGATATGATTGGCATTCCCTGTGCCTTAGCAAACTAGAAACCTCCTCCTCCTCAGCTGAACTTCCTGTACATGCCTATTTCACAGGCTTTATACAATGCATACATTATAAACACTTACACTACAAGCTTATCTAGACATGCTGAACTTTTCATGCAAAGAAAAGCCTAAATAAGCCACATGAATGTGAGCCTTCATCCAAACACAAACATAAAAGCATCTTTTATCCAGTACTGATGAGCATTACCTCATTTCACAATGTGAATATCTCCCAGAATGCCTAAGCACTAAAACTATATTCAAAACAATTTTTATCCTTTATTTTCTGCCTACCAATACTTTTTTCCTTATCAGCGCTTACAAGGAAGCTTCGTAAGAATTAATTATTGAAAAGAATTTAGTTCTGAGAACATTCTTCTTTCCCAAGTTATTCTACTGCAGACTGTGCTCTAAGAACTGTCAGTTTTCACTGCAGTGATTGTTTGCTTCTCTCTAAAACACGCACAGTTGTGTTGAACTCATCACTGCCCATCACCAAAGCCTTCACTCAATCACAAACCTTCACCTCCTTCACAAACCTTCTTCAGTGACACTGAAGAATGAGAAAGGCACACCTGCCTCCTGCCAGTTTTAGCCCCGTGTGCCAAAAATATCTTCCAAACCTCTGCACCAGACTCTTGGGACAACCTGCAGTATTTGAGTCAATACAGTGGAATGGTATTATTAAAAGGATTTATAATTAAAATTTGCCCGCAGAATGATGATGATCCCTATGTAACTCCAGAGAGAGAATGAAGAATAAGGTGATCAAAAACAGTGGTTGAAAGCACCTGGATGAACATTAAAATGTTCTAAACAGTGAAGAAGTCAGGACCAGTCATGTCCTGGCTGGTGATGCAAGAAAGGACTCTTTTGTTAAGAGAATGCCTGCACATGTTGCACCCATTTCCCCCAGCAAAACTGATTTTCAAGGTAGAATGGCTTTCGACTTCCTTTAAAATTTACACTTGTCTGTAAAAAGTTGTGTGAATGTTTTGATAGTGAAACAATATTTAATAAAACATAATTTGCAGACAATTCCAAAACAAAGTTACAAAGTTGTCAGTGAATATTTAATAATTTAAATGTCAGTGAATTTTTTAATATTATGTAATTTCAGAAGTCATTTCATTTTTCCACATAACTTCCTGTTACGAGTCTCTAGCCTGAGACCTAAGCAATCTAGAAACCTAAGAAACCTCAAACAGACCCCTTGCATTTTGCTCCCTTGAGGCAGAAGGGGAGATTTGGGCTTTTTTGCCTCTTTAATCTGCACTTAGATACCACCAACAGAGTTCTGATTTCAACTCTTCAAGTCCATTTATGTCATTATTAGAGATGAAAGCAATTTATCTAAAACAGAAAAATACATTTTTATTTTTTATTCACTGGAGGCCAGTGAATACAAGAACACAGTAGAAAAGAGCAGTAAATGCTATTGTAACAAACACTGTGATAAAATGCAGTAAATGATCAGTAAATTGAAAACACTGCCAGTTAATTAATGATGTCAAAGTCTGTCCACATCCCACAGGATTTGAAGCTCTGGAGAATTTAAAACAAATCAAGTATAAATTTGAATCACTTATATCCAGCTGCACAGATGGTGTTCAACATATCCCCCTCTGATAAAAATGTTTCCTTTAGACTTGACCTTTGAGCTCTTAGAAAGTATTCTAAAATGCGTCACTTGAAGAGACAGCTTTCAGGTCATCAGATTTATTGATTAAAGCTTTGCCATCAAGTGAAGAAATCCAGGCAATTATTCACCGCATTTGCCGGAAAACTGAATGGTACAGTTGAAATCCACAACATTTTCTAAGCACACAGAATCCTACCACATGCTCTAGTAGGCTCTTGTGAATGTGTATGAAAAAGCCACACTTCTCAATCTTTAGTAACTGGTGCTTTTGAAAATTAAAAATAACTTGCACTCAAAATAGATGTCAATGATTTCTTATCTTGTAATTTATGATCTTATAATTATGTCAGTACATAGTAAATAAACTCATTTTTTCATAATTGAAATGCCAAAGTTCCAACACAAAAAGAATAAATTGGAAGAAACAGAAGATATTATTTTAGATCTATCTGAAAAGACCCCACTTCTTGCATGGTGCATGTCTCCTCAGTTGTTGGAAACCTTCAAGAACATTTGCAGCAGAACTAGGAGAGCTTACTTGGTCTGCAAGACCCTGACCACCGAGCAGTTAATGAAATAAGTATTTTATACTCAGAATTTCATTGTCATAAAAAAGCACTTCTATTAGTTTTTCAGCCATCATTGGAAGGTTCCAAAACAGGAAAACTATGTGGTTGGAAAAAACTTCCAGCTGTTTTTGGTCTCCTTGTGCCTGGAGAGGAGAGGTGCCAGCCTAACCTGGGTGTGTCTATGTTCTCAGTGCTCACTCTGCTCGAGATTTAGATTCCGTCTAGAAAGCAGCTGATTTTATAGCAACTATCAATGAAAGAAACCTGAATCACATGAGATAATGAAAAAACACAAAACCACAATAAAACCACAACAAAAGCCATCATTAATACTGCATTCTCTTCCTTTCACTGCAGAAGTTGTCTGACCTCCAGGCCCTCATCATTTCCCCACCACTAAATTTTTACTTTTTAAATTTGAGTTTAGTTTAAATAAAGTAAACAGCAAAGACATAATCCCTTTGAAATAAATTTGAATTTGTTTGTAAATTAAATTATTTTATTTTGATGTCATCTCAAGAAAGCAGCATGGTACTATTGTTCCAGTTAAGCAAAATGGTATCAGAGAGTGGTGAAAAAAACAAGATTTTGTGCCAGGCTCACCTTTATAGTCCAGACTGGCAAACTTGAAAGTTGTACTACTACTTTGAAGGTGCTCATACAAGCAGTGCCTTAAACTGACATTTCCCTTCCCTGTAAAAGTGATGAAGCTGATGATAAAGTTGTTTTATTTTATTAAAAAAACCTCAACCCTCAGGTTTCTGTCAATATTCCATAATTTTACCTCATTAAGAGATACTGATAATTCTCATCATTTGTAACACAGACAATAATTTTTTACAAGTATTGTTATTAAAAGGAGAGAAAACAGCTTTAACTTTGCTATAAACAATTGACTTGCACAAAAAAGAGCATGAAATATTTGAGTCATAGTTGGAAATTTCTTTTGATAATTGAATTTCCAATTGTCTAGAAGATAAAGCAGATACAACTTCTGATTTGCTGCATTATAAAAAAATGCTTGAAATGCTGATTCTGTCTGTCTGCTTGCAAAAATCAGCATTTGGTAAGAAATTCTCTAGAGAGATAAGAACATTTATCATTTGAGAAAGCCCACAAAAAATACATTATTTCTTCGGTATCTGTTTTGCCAGATCATTTCACATAAGCACTGGGGAAAGACAGACAGTATTTCACTGTCAGAACACTTAATGCTTTTCACTGGTTTAGGTGTGGGGTTTTTCTCTTAGTAAATGATCATCTAGAAACAACAAACCAAAAATCAATCCGTACAAAACTCAGGTCAGAAGTGTTTAATGCAATTCAAATATTTGGCACTGAAAGAGCAGCAGAAACACACACAAACCAAAAAGTGCTAACAAAAAAACACCAAAGAACATTCCCACCCCCGCTAAACAAAACCAAAACAAAGCTAAATCACCCCAAAACCCACAGACTCTGAATGACCAAGGCAGGAAAAGTCCACTCTTCAAACAAGACTGTCAGCCACAGCTTGAATTTTTTTCTCCTTGTTTTTAAACTAAAGAGAAGTATGGTCTCTGTGTTCCTATTTGTATCTACTTCTATCAAGTCTTATCAAAATCAAGATATTCGACTTTCTGCTGTATACAAAATATTTCAAGTTACTTACAAGTGTGCACACAGTCCTTAGTCTCAGTCTTTCGACAAGGCTCTGGTTGCTTTGTACATCTGCAGAACACTACACCCATTTATGATGAAAATTCTTCCCACTCCCTGGGATTTTCAGAGGCAGTAAATACCACTACCATCCTGATTAAAGAAAGGAATTCAACAGGAATCTTGTAATAATACTTTAAAAGTGATCTCTCCGTGATGCATATTTGGAACTGTTACTTGCCTCTGAGGTGCTTTCATAGCTGTATTGCACACACTTCACAGAAGTTGCTTCTTGAGAGGTTTTTCATGTTAAAACTATACGTGCATATATACATTTTATGTTTCATAATGAAAAAGTAGAACCAGCATGCAAACGACAGATCAAATATCCAATCTATCCATTGTTTCCATGAAAAAAAAAAGTATGTTTACTCCATGCCATTTTCAAAAAACCACTTTCAGATGTTTAAGCCTCAACATTGCAAATGTAAAATGAGATTGCAGAAACATACACTTTTGATTAAATCACCAACTTTTGATTTCAATTAATATCTCTGGCCCAGAAGAAAGGCTGTGCTATGCAGTGGTTGAACTTAGAATTTCTTCACTCCCCCTCTGCCGTCCAAGTCTGGACAGTGACTCCTTTCAGAAGGGAAGTGCTGAAGGGCCACAGGAGTCAACATACTTATTAGAATTATTTTGATTCTATACTTGAAATGCCCCAAAAATCAGATGTAATCAATGAATGAGACTGCAAGGCTGCAAAAAGCTCACAGATGATAAAATTTGCAGCTCTTAAAGCAGTTTCTTTAGTTACAGAGTCAAAAGTTATGCCACAGTTCTGACTTAATTCTTTGTCCCTAAATGCTTGAATTTATCTCTCAAGTTGACTTTCCTAACTGAAGTAGCCTTGAATTTTTAAGTCAAGTTCTTTTAAATTGTAGGGATCAGAAAGTTGATAATAAACTACTTTTCTATGCATAAAGAAATTTTTTTAGTAATGTAGTCTTCATCACAATCTAATATTAAGCCCCTTGATTTTTCTTTGCTCCTCTTAAGGTATAATGATTTTTTGCATGTATTTTTTTTTTAGCACAACTACACAATTTTTTTTTTTTAAATTTCATTTATTCAAGGTGTTTTATAGACACATCTTCCTCTTTGCACTTTATACAAGTTTAGCTTTTGTGGGCTTTTTAAATTTTAGGACCCAAAACCTGCAATACACATGCAGCAAACTGGAAAAGTCTCATTAGTTGCTGCCTTACCCCATTAACAGTTGTGTTGAAATTGAAACACCTATGCACAGAACAAGGACTATAGCAAAATATGTCTTTGGGCTTTTGAAGCAAAACAAAGAATATGAATTACTCTTAATCTGGAAAATCTATCACAGCATTTTATAAGACAATATCCACGTTCGAATTGATGGGGCAGAACTGGTGACAGCTCAAACCTTACATGTCACGAGCTCTTGCAGTGCTGTGCTGTACCAGCACACATCCTTTCTGCATGTGAGAGGTGCTAGAGCAATTCCCAGTAGAAAATATAAAATTATACAGCACAGCCTCTGAACGCTTCACTGGAGCTGGGGGGTCACTAACTGTGTATGCACTGCTGGAATAAACCCAGCTGGAAGCCAAATAAAAAACCTTCTCCAGCATCACATGTGCGTGTGAGTGGGAGCTTTTCCTCTGAGCAGAAGGGTGCTCAGTTGGCACTAGCGCAGCAGAGATATCAAATACAGATGGTGTGCTCCTCCAATAGACTCATCTGTGAATCTCTTATTCGTAAAAGATTTTGTACTTTCCCATTATCACACTGACCCTGTGCTGGGGAGGTTTTATTAGAGTGACACTGTTATGCTGTTCTCAGGTCCTCCCGGCTCTAAAATGCATTCATTTAGTGGAGCTACTTTAAAAGCCTTAACAAAATAAACAACTATGATTATTTTTTTATTTTGTTATTGAACAAAATTATTTTAGCTCAGAGGTGGCATAAAATTTTTTCATCCACAAAGCTTCAGAGACTTTATAAAACATGTATCTATCAAAATCTCCATGCAGAAGAGGATATTGGGCTATACCTAAATTCAGTGATGTGCCCAATGTCACACAACAGTTCAGAGCTACAAAAAGAACAAGCTCTCCTGGTTTTTCTTCCAATGCCCTGCTCAATAAGCCACAGTCAACTTTGTTAACTTCCTCTTGATCTGCATGGCAAGATGAGTCAAAACAGCGTACTTCTCCTCACCTTGACATTAGAGAACTCCTCGGTAATTGAGAGTTTGTGTTACACCACATTACACACTCCTATTAACCTTTCCTGAACCTCTTTGTGTTGATGAAATCCATCAGCAATGCCCAGTGTGATGGCACACTCATTTTCTGCAGAGAAATTCTCACTCACTTCATCAAGTAATTCCGAGGAGCTCTGGATTAGCCTGTCAAATTTGACTCTTGCACACACTGGTGTCTGAGGAACTTCTGTTGCCTCAAAGTCCAATTCGGTTTTTCCACAAAATACACTTTAA
Organism: Vireo altiloquus; assembly: GCA_013396875.1. Lineage (NCBI taxonomy): Eukaryota > Metazoa > Chordata > Aves > Passeriformes > Vireonidae > Vireo > Vireo altiloquus. Next base: position 1,129,157 of record VZRF01010024.1, read on the forward strand.
AATACAAAATATTGGACTATTTTTTGCATATTGCTTTATTGTGATTAGCTACTCAGTGCGGTACCTGGTATATAATTGCCAAAGATCAGCTATCCTGAGAAATTTGTTATGATCAGCAGACTTGACAAAGACAGTTACTGTATTCCTGGCAAAATAATTTACTCATTGAAATCACTGCGAGGGCACTATACCCCCAGCATATTTAATCTTTACGAAGATATTTACTTATGACCTATTTTTACCTCACAGCTATATGTAAATGCTACAAAACAAAATCCATTGAAGCATTTAGCTGGATGATAACCAAAACCAAACAACCCAACTCCTGATTTAGCAATATTCCTCTGCCACACAAGGTGTCTCCTTGACCCTTTCACAACTAGATATGTATATATCTATATATACACATACATAACATCTATATAACCAGAGATACGACATAAACAGCATTAATGGGAAGAGTCTTCAATGCAAGCATGATTAAAACAGCTGAGCTAGTGGGGGAAGATAAAAGCTACTCTACCACAGAGTATTTCTCATCACAAATAAAATTTTTAAAAAGCAATCACGTTGGTGTTGCATAAATTATAACATCTAATAAATAAAAAGATAAGGTAACACACTCCAGGAGGTTCAAATGTTTCCTCTCTGAGATTAATTCAGTATTGCAATTTTTACTCGAAGTACCTAATTTAAAAAAAAAATCACCGCAAATGGGTGATCCAAATAACTAGTAACCTATCTAATTCCAAGTAAACAGAAGTTTGGAATAGATTTCCGTCTTTAGGAGAGTTGCTTCAGTCAGGGCTAAGCAGAGTAACAAATGTTTGGGGAAGTTTGCCCAGCTGCTGAGGCCAAGGACGTTTGGGGCTCCTTGTACAAGAGGGTCATCTCACCAGTTTTCCTGAATATGAACTTAATCATAACTGAAAATAGCTGAAAAAGCAAACTATTGTCTTGCAAATTCTCTTAGACATCTGAAACATCTTCACAGGCCAGCAAGGATGTTTTAAGAGCCAGTTAACAAAGGCTATTAAAGCTGCTTTGGAAATATATTTCACAGAAGCTGTCTGTACAATTACACATACCTTTGCTTCTATTTTAGAAAGGAACATAAAACCCGCATTTAAACTGAAAATGAACATTCTGGAACTGCCCTGGAGACTCCTTTTTCCGTAAGGTTGTTCTTGATACTTTTAAAAGCTCGCTATAGTATTTCACATGAACTGCTTTACATGAGGAACAAAATATCTATCAGTATAAATCTGCAGAACTAAACACGACCCAGCAGGCATGTTCATCCAAGGCAAAGCCATCACTGTATTTTCAGGTGAAAGCAAGTATATTAAATGCATGTACAACTAATCTGCTCCTCACATAACACTGAAGCAATCTGAGAATGCAATCCTTTAGCCCTGGACACTTAGAATAAGCTACTGAAGATTCAGAATTAGGGAACCTGACAACTCACTACCATCACCAATTCTCAGCAGCGATGAGATACTACAACATTTTCTTTTCAACACAAAACTACATTAGTCTTCTCCAAAAGCCTCTAGGGTTACTGGAAACAAAAGCAACTAAAAGAGAGCTTGCTTTGTGCTGTAAAGTCACAGGATACAAATACAAACTATTTTTTTGAATCAGACATTCTGGTAATGTTTGTTTTGGTTTTCTTTTACACTCCTCTTACCACTGCATGTCTCTTTCCCTCCTTATTGTTCCCCCTAGTCCTATGCCTGCCTTACACCCAGCTCTTGCTCTGGGTTTCACTATTTCTATAGATTTTTATTAGATAACAATTATTTTCCATCTAAGAAAAATTACACAATTGTCTTCCCAACCTTCATAGTTGCCCCTAAATGAGCAATAAAATAAAATGAGCAGCCAAGAAAACTTCAAACAAAGTGGAATGTATGCAGAAAAATAAAAAAGAAGTGCATTCCAAGACAAATCTTTGCTTAGCAATATCCATGCCTTTTGAGAAGGTCCAAAAGCACTGCTTTTAAGAATAGCTAATGGGGTTTTTACATCAGAAAAAAGCCCCACAGTCTCCTCAGGACACAAATTATGTTTTGCAAAGTTTCCCTATCATGAATATTTGTCTGCTTGGATGGACCTCTACACCTTTACCCTTTGCATTGTGGGGTACTGTCAACATTAACTCTTAAATGAGCTTTATATTTCCCTGTTTGTCACTCTGAAGGACATGGTATTGATCCCTGCTGCTCTGTCTCATCATTGCACTTTTCTGTACGCACCTGATAAAAGTATTTATATTGATTTAGGGTTTCAGACAGGTGTCAGAACACCCTGATTGAAGGGGACTTGTAATAACAAGAAAAAGCATAACATCTGCATATCTGAACTTGGGCACCTAAATTTAGCCTCCCAATTCTTCATCTCACCACTGAATATTAAAAATTATTATGTTTTCAAAAACCTAAACTTCCTTCAGTCACATCAAAGCTAGCAACATCAATCTATTCTCAGCATCTCTGAAAATCAGACCACCTGCATGTCGTCTGAGTGCAGATGTCTTGAGAAGAATTCAGCGAGTTACCCATTAAAAAAAAAGATTTGGAAACCAAACTATAGCATTTGGCACTGCCTGGAAGTGTGAAAACATATTTGTGGTTTTGCCACACAAGCTAATACTTTTCACTTCCATATGTGATTCCCAGTCACTTATAAAACTTCACAAGGAAGACTACAGGAGGGCCTTTCTCTACACTTATGGAGAGCAGTATATTCGTCGTGATTTCCTTCAGAGCTTCATAAAACTGGCGAACAGTCAAGGAAAAACAAAGGGTTAAAATTCAATTGCCAAACGACCCTTAATCCAGTATTTAATAACTGCCTTTGAAAGACTGCAATATGATATAAACTAATGCCCTGTGCAGCAGAAGATGCACAGATCCTTTTCTCTTTGGACCATTTAGCTATGATGCACACAGTCTTGCATTGGCATCTGGCACGCTGGCTCTCAATATGTTTTTCCCCCAACAGAGTTTTTTATCCCTCACACTTTTAAAAATGACGCTTGAAATCTCATTAAGGAAAAGTCCTGTGCATCAAAATCCCAGCCAGAGTTCTGTTTGTAGCTCTTGCTTGGGTTTGTTTCCTCTTTTTATTTTTTCCTTCTCTCTCTCTCTTTTTTTTTTTTTTAATNTTGTTTGCTTGGGGGGTTTTGTATGAAAATTGGATGAATAATCTAGAGAATAGCAGCCTGAATACCCATATGTAGGTATTCCCAAACATCACTGCAAAGAGTAAATAAATGCTGAGCAATTTAAAATGTTGCAGAGAGTACAGAAGTACAGCAGCCTCAATCTCTGTCCTTATTTCCCCCTGAAACTGAAAACACCAGACATTTTTATTAAGTGCAGGTAGCTGCCTACTGATATCACCTTCATCAAAACCTATCACCCAAAACAGTGATTCAGACCCTCTACTCAGAAATTTGTATAGTCTTATTACAAACCTGTCTTTTTTTCCTCTCACAAAAATCCCACAACAAAATAAGTTGGCTACCAAGCTAAAGTAGATTTTTGTGTACCCACACATCAGTATCTGACCAGATTGGAAGCATTTCAACAAACCATCAGTTTAGTGCTGTTTTTGAAAACTTAAAAGAAATTTGCTCAAATTAAATCTGAACTAAACCTATTTCAAGTTAAAGTGAAGGGCACATTCTTTTTTTCTCTTACTTAGAGAGTTTTCTATGTTCAGTTAGCTGTAAAATGTGTACACAAACACAGAGGTGCTTATTCAGCTTTTTTCTGATTCTCAAAAGGACCAGAAAGGTTTTTTTTGTAATTTAGGAATTCATTACATTACCAATAGAGTTCATATCACAAAAAAAATGTGTATTACCTATAGCACCACCACAGATCATCACCATAGTGTATAGAAATAAACCATCTTATTCCAGAGTCTGTAATAAACTGCACAAACTAGTACATTTCTCAGAAAAAAATCCAGAGCTTTGGCTCTAGAAAGGACCCAACAACAGCTTTGTTTTGCTTGGTCAATAAACCACTATTAACGATAATGTATCTATGAATTAAAGATGCATCAATCTGCATAGGAGAGAATAGAAGCCATGAATGACAGCCAAATCAACACCATGAAGTTGTAAAGAATATAGTGTGCTCTCCTTCAGGCTAATGGTAATTAATTTACTTTTGCTCCCTTCACACATGAGAGGAAGCAAGTAGAACACAGTAATCACATAGAAATTGTTAATTAGAAAATGAACACATATTGTTGTCTCCTTAGTGTATCTTTTCTGTTCATATGTTTAGAGTACATTAAAAAAATATTACCTTATTTGCAGACATTTAGAGAAAACAAATTGTGGTTTTGGGAGAATATGCACATACTGGCTGATATTTTCAAGTGCTGCAATTTGAAAGTTTGCTTCTAAAATAAAAGATCTTGTTCTGGCTGGGTTTTTTGTTAGTATAAATGACCAATGCCTAAAATTACATTTTTGCAGCATAAATATTCTCCTAGTGAATTTACCTGTAGAAATGTTCTAAGCCTTGTGTTGTGCAATATCCCATAATAGAAAGCCTTACCACTGAAAACTGCTTTTATTTATGCTGCAGTTTTTAGTTTTTCTGATTCAGCTCCACTAGTTAATTAAATAATGCCCTTTCTTTGCAATTAAAAAAATACAACATTTAAGTGATCGGTACCTAATAGAGGTGTCTCCTTCTCAGGAAATAAAAAAAAATTTGGAGGTCCTGTTAATGTGATGGACTGTCTCTGGACCAGCAAGCTTTTAGAAGATAAAATTACTGGTTCTCTGGTTTTAAAGAGAGTGTTGTTTTCTAAATAACAGAATTTTAATATTCATTATGTTAAAGTTCTTCTAAGTACTGTTTTGGTTACAAAGTAAATCTTAGGCTGCTATAATTAACAGTGCATTTTCACATCCACGGAAATTAAGGTTTCCATTTTTAAAATATATTCTTCGTGACAATGTTCAGCAAAATGCCATCAGCAGATTGCTACTATTTCATTGCTTAATAAAAATACACAATTTCACTAAACCTCAGACCATCAAACAAAGGCACCACATTCACAGGTCACCGAGAGGCAACCAATTGATAAATTCCTCTGTGCACACCACAAAGCAATGACCTTGGTGAACTGCGCTCAGGCCTCTAAGCAGCAGAGTAATTAACATACACTGCAGCTAAAATCACAAGTGGTGCAATTGAAGAAGGCAGAACAAGTCAGCACATAAAGATAACTCTGTGTGAGTTAGGGTCTCAGTGGTCATTCAACTTTCTTCGTAGTTCTGCGAAATTGCTGCCCTCAAACTCAGAAAAGCTGAGTTCTGAATCTGAGCTAACCTTGGGCTTTTCACTGTGTAAAACACTCAAAGCGAGGCCACATCTCCATTTTGTGAGCTTTCTGAAAGTTTTGTTGTGAAACAACATCACACAAATTACAAAGGGAAAGGATATTCTCAATTTCCAACACCAAATTTTGTCAGGTCAACCTACTGAAAATTATAATAATTATTTAGATCCTCTTCAAACTCTACCCTGCATCATAAACTCCCTTAAATTTACTTTCCCTTTTTCACAACAACGTGATTTGTCCCTTATTATTGCAAACACACAAAGAGTGGTATAGAGCAATTAAATATAATTGTGGCAAGCGGACATTGCTTTGTTTGCATTTGGAGGCGCGGCGGAGCCTGTGCCGCACGCACAGCACTGCCAGAGGCACACATCTGTTTGTGCAGTTCTAGTTCAGTAGTTTAGGGAATGAAGTATCACCTCATTACAGAACTGCCATGTATGAGTGAATTTGTGGAGCTTGCCCTCCTCACAGTCAGACAGTTCTAATCTCCTTGCAAACCACAGTGGCAGCACAGAGATGGAGTGTTAAGCTTATCAGGCCTCATCTGTACCATCACCTACTTAGTTAAACCCAGGCCATCCATTTCTCTGTCATTTCTTTGTTTCTGAGGTGCCTGAATGCATAATAGCCACTGGCAAAAGATGCAAGATAACTTTAAAGACTTTAATAGAACACCACCTGCAATTTTTTTTAAACGCAGACTGAAAACAATTCACAAGGACCATTTTAATCGTTGGTCGCACTACACACGTTTCTTCTTGCTCTAGAATCCTGATATGTTCTATCGTCACATAATCTGTTATACAGAGCTATTCCTTTATTTTATATTTACTTTCGATGTCTGCATAGAAATTCCTGACTCTGAAAAAGCTTGTACTCCTATCACAGTATCACAGTTGAAAAGGGAAGAAGAATAATTTTCAATTATCAGAAGAATGTTATGATAATTGAAAATCCTATGGCATAATAAAACCAACTTTACATTCAACCACTCTTTTTGTGCCCATCATCAAGCAAATCAACAGTTTTGTTTCAGTGACAAAATAAGGATTGTTCTTCAGTGCCTTTGAAAAATTAATAAAAAAAGGTTGCTTTAAATTCGTTCAAAATTAAGTTCCCTTTTAACCATCTGATTTTAGTAACACAACCCTGCTTTCAAGACCATGATACCTCAAGAATTTTTATTTCAGGAATAAGGTCCAAAACTTTACAGATGAGCAGCTGCATCCACAGGACATCTAAACCTCTGAGCTGGCTAGAATGCCCTCAGATGTTAAGTCATGTTGATGTTTCAGGAGGTTCCTAGCCCCCAGCTGAAGGAGACTCTTCTTCTCAGTGCCAGCTATGGTGGGAGAACAAGAGAACCACTTTGATCAGGCTGTTGGCAAGGAACAGCCCAAGCCTGCCTGCAACACTTCACTCACATCTCCAGAGCTTGTGTGGATTCCTGAGCATTTTTTGTGCTTTAACGGTGCCATCTTATATCTCTAGATGTCTCCAGAACACCCTAATCTGATGCTGAATGATGCCTTAGCTGATAAGGGAATGTTTTTCAGCCTTTAAAACAAACAAAAAACTGCACTGTTCATAATTTGCTTTTGGCTCATTCTTCAAAGTTTTCCTGTTCCAACTGGAGATTAAAAGTCAAACCACAAGAATACTGCCAATCACTTCATCAGTAGCTCCTTGCAAGTCATTTATAGCAAACAGTAAAAGGGAACATTTTTTACGTAAAATTAGAAAATTTTGCAACAGTTTAAAGATCTTTTTTTTAATTCCTGTCAGTTTTACAGATTTTCTGTTAATATTGCATATGAAAAAAAATTCAAGAAATAAGAGCGTGAATATTTCAATCACACCCCAAACCTTTTATATTCTTGGTTCAAATGAAGAGTGTTTGGTGATCACTTTAGATGAGATTTGTGGGTGGCAGAAACCTATTCCCAGAACAACAAATAGCGAAATCTCATTAACCCATTTGCTTAAGTAACTATCTAAAAATCAGGGTTTTGTTGCCTCAAGGTGTGATCTAGGATAAATTTTAAAAAGAGCCACTAGAAGCCCTGAGAAGGCAACATTACTAAATAAAACAGTGGAGCAGAAATTGAGGAAAGTGCAGAATATCTAGAGAACATGCTAAGAATATCTGATCTCTGGTACTCAGTACTAGAAATGAAAATATTCTACAGCAAACTAACATTTTATCATACTGCAATGCTTTCCAGTAAAAAGTAACTATCAGTTACCAGATTTAGAATTCTTTGATGACCCTGACAGCTGAGAAAATATCTCCTCTATACATTAGGATCTTCTGCCAGAACAGACTGAGGATACTCAATTCACCACCATGTGTTTTTGAAGAGTGAGTCACTTCACCCTAAACAGTTTCTCTCACAATCAGTGGTTAAAGAAATCACCCTACCTCTATCCCTTTTGGTGAACTGGTGCCTTAGGTTTTAACTTTTCTATTTTTCAAATCCTGTACTGCTGGTGTAACTTTGAAGTTCCCTGGAGCTCGTTCAGTGCTGTTCTCTCATGCTCACACTGACATAACAAAGCCTCTCCAGCTCGCTCTCCAAGGACACCCAGACCCTCCTGGGCCCAGGAACTGCAAACCTTCATCTTGGGGAGAGGGGGGCAAGCTTGGGCAAATTCCATCCTTGCCTGGGTTCTGCTTGGTTATGCTGATATCAAAGTGTGAAGAACTCGTGACCTGTTGTTCATTTTGAGATCCACTGAGGCAGGAGCCTCAGGAGCCCAGAGTGTGACCTCTGAAAGCCTTTCAAATAAATACCACCTTTTTTCCTTTATTCCTGTCTAGTCTCTGTTTCTAGGTAGCCATTTAAGGCATCAGAACCATTGACATCGCTAAGCATACCAGCACTAGATTATTTTCTTCTCCCCATCTGGTTCTGCTGACACAGCAGGGAGGATTTCTTCTGGAAAAGAAAAGTCACATGGACAGAAAGAGGTGTGTTTCTGTGAGGCCCTTGCAAAAGTCTCTGGTTACTGTGGGATGACAGGAGGAGACATGCCCAAGCACACAGCAGCACAGCTGACAGGAAGACAATGTCCCAGTGCTACTGATCCTGGATATGTTGCTGTTATTGCTTCTGTAATCCTCATCCATTTGTTCCATTAATTAGCATGGAGTGGCTATAATCCTGCCCAGAAAAAGTCTTTGTTCCTAGATAACAATTTCACTAACAAGCAGAAACATTTCAGAAATTTTATATCAACAAATGAGTAAAGGTCATAATCAGCTGGTCATCTCTGGCTTTCCACGGAATTCTTCAGTAATCCAATTTTTAATTAATATCAGTTGACACCTTATGAAAAGATCAATAGATTTAGAAAAATATATACAATTCTATGACTGTTAGAGCCTAGTTCTGCATATTTTCCATAAAAATGTAATGATTCCCTTCCGGTGTAAGAAGGTAGAAGTGGGTTTAAAGGTTATATATCTGGACCAGGAGAAAGGATAAATGGGTCCTCCTTTTGCACAGTACACTGAGTCAGAACAAAGCACTTGCAAAATGACAATTGGGAAGACAGCACAAATCTGAGCACTGCAGCTCTCTTCCCTGCACTGCAGCAGCCTTCCGATGGCATTATTTTAACTTTTCTGTGTCTTCATTTCTCCCTTCACAAAACAAATTAAATTTGTGTTTCAGGAATAGTTTGATGCCAAAATTTTTATCATTCTTCAATATTCTTGTTTAGGTAAGATACATAAACATGTTAAAAAATGGTTATAAAATGAATGTTTATAAAAACATTCATTCATTCACTAAAATATTTACAAGATCTTCTGAATTAGTTTAAGAGGACCAGGTATTAGCATATAGCACAGAGCAAACTGAATAAGAATGAATAAATATGCAAAAGTACCATTACATTTCTTTCTACCCCAGTTGGTATCTTAACAAACTAAAGCTGTATCCAAAAATTGAGTTTCCTTGAAAATATTTTGGCAAATAAAAGGCTCCCTTTTCTCCTAAAGCGGCACACACATTAGATATACTTCAGACTTCTTTAATATTACATTCCTTTTCCAATAATTTAAAGCATCCATGGTTACACTCCTAATTATTTGTTGTTCTTCCAGTTACTGGTCCTGGCTTGTCACCTTTTTTTCAGGGCTGAACTGTAAAATAATTCCCATATTACTCCAGATGGAGTTTCACAAGTTGCATTAGAAGAAATCATCATTCGGCCCTATGATAAAACATCTTCTAGACAGGCAGCATGTACTCATCCTTCATTTTTTTTTATCTTCAATACTATACTTTAATTCTTTAAAGTGAGAGCTACAATATAAATCAAGTCTGATGTCATTTGTCCCTCTACAGCGGCTTTAAATCTTAGAATATTGAACTGTCACATTATTAATAATTCCTTCAGAGTTCAGCTTCCATTTTATAAATATATATTGAGAGAAAGAAGAAATATAACAAAACTATGCTTTGTAGTTCAAATCTTGCTGGGATAGACACAATCTGTCTACTTTCCAGCAACAGTTACAGTAAATAATAAAACAATCTATAACATTAGGTGGCAAAGGAAAGAAAAACTCACAGAAAGCATAAAAAGTCTTGCTATTTAAGCTTAAACATGTTTTCAAATATCAGTCATTTTACCAATCAACACACATTAATAATAGGCTTTGCAGAAGCAGTTTTTAAGTCCCTCATTACTTGAGAGTAACTACTGAAACTTTAAGTCAAAGAGATTTTGGTTTTGCAGTAAAATTAGCATAAGTGAAATTTTGGGTTAAAATGAAAGCTGCATTCTTAGAGGAAGAATGGTCTGGTGGTTGAGATATTAACCTTGGAGTTGAAAGAACTGGGCTCAAGTCCCAGCTTTGCCACAGAGTTTTTTATAACCTTGAATTAGTCACTTAATTACTTGGTGCTTCTCTTCTCAAGGTATTAAACGCAGATAATATTTCCATGGTCAGCTTCACCTTGTTCCCTGGCTTAGTCTTGCAAATCAGGAAGAAAACAATAATCTGTAAAAGGCCCCAGCAGAGTTCAGCCCCAAGAACAATTTGTTTCAGGACTAAGTTTCTGTTCTGAAGCCTTAGCATCAGTGTCAGTTTGCATTGCTGGATCCCAAACACAAAAAATCCTAGGAAATACAGTAATAAAATAATCAATAACAGCATTCCAGAGATAATATTTGTGTCATCTGTACTGTATCTGCATAAAAGACAAAGGCTAACTACATTGATTGCTAAAAAAACCACTAGCAAACTTCAAACCTAATATAAAAGCACAAGTATTGGGGTTTTCTTAATACATTACTATAGTTCCAGCACTGTCTGTGTGTAAGCAAGTGTTTACAAAATTGAAGGAATACAGAATTTTGATTAAAGCTTGAATCTGATGAGATAAAATGTACTTTTCATAATTCATATGCAAGAGAGACATACACAGCCTAAGAAGCCACACTCCTTATGTAGCAGGAGCACACAGTACCTGTGATTCTGAAGAACTGATACATTGAAACAAAGATAACAAAATCTTTATCTTCCATGAAATGCTTATGCACAGAATCTTTTATTCATTTTGTAAAAACGGTTATCCACATTTCAGCCTATGAAAATTACATATCATAAAGCACTTTATATCACTTAAAAACAAAAACAATTTTATATATAAATCCCCTATTTTTCTTTTCCCCTAAGAACTCTCAAGAAATGAATTGCATTAAAAAAAATATTTTCCAACCATTTATTTAAAAGCTGCACAACTCCACAAGAAATTAACTGCAGTGAGAACTACAACATACTTATTTTCTCCTTAAATTCCATAAAATCATGCACATATCAAGCTAAGAGCTTTTATCAAACACAAGGTCTTAGATTTTAAGACTGATTGATGAGGAACTTCGGACATTTAGACAGGACAACAATAAAACCATTCCAAGTACAGCTGAGACGTTAGTTTGCAGTAGTTTGAAAACAAAAGGCATTACTGCTCCTATCCATAAGCTGCAAGAAAGGGGGAACAGCTGGGAGCACGACAGATGTCATGACAGAAAGATGTGGGGACACACTGCTTAAAATGGTAAAGAAGGTGAGGTTCACATGTTGAACAACAAAAGAAAATCACGTGAATTTTGAATTAAGGGCCTTGAACAGGAATTAATTCTTCTTCTGAGCTCCAATGATGGAGCACCAGAAACCACACAGGCTTCACATTTGAAGTTTATGTCATGCTCGGAACTCCTCAGTGGAATTATGGGTCTCTAATTCACAGTTGTCACTATTTATTCTATACATTATGGTTCCCTGAATTTCATTTTCACAAAGCATGCACTGACACACTCATTACCCAGGACCATTATGTACTGCATAAATCATCATTTCTTTTGTTCTAAAGCTGAGTGTGTAATCCATCCCAACGGAGAAACAACAAAATTTAACTGCATAAGCAATTTTCTTGTATGTCAGATTTCTCTTGTCCAAAAATAATACAAACTATTTGCTTCTCCTTCAATTTCCCATTCAGAAATACAAAATCTCCATGCTCAGTTTCTTGGAAATTGTAATAAACAAACCAAAAGGGGACAAAATATTCACACTGTCTATCAAATCAAGTCACAATATCAACAGATCAAACTTTTTTATTAATCACAGCAACACACCTCTGTGAAAATGAGGTACCAAAGTACAGTTGATGTTATTAAAATAGCTTGAAAGAAACCGTGACTTTACTAACCTGTTTCATAATGCTAATGTGGGGGGAGAGGGGAAGGAATCTGAAAAAAGGCATTTAACTAGCCCAAAAAAACCTTCAGGTAGGAGTGGATGAATCTTTTTTTAGGGTTTTTCCCCCCGTATATCTAAGGGGAATTGCTTAATGCATTGTATGCAAGTGTTCTAAATAATTTTAAACTAAAAGAAATTTGCATACAGCACATGATACATTCCTGCATACCCTTCTTCACCCACTTGATCAAACTGCCATCAGTGCAGCTCCTACTCATGCAAACAGTAGTTGCAGGAGGAGCAGTTCCCAGAAAAAGACCTTACACTTTAAAGCCTATGTAGACAGCCTGAAATAAAAAGTCCACAACACTCTAAAAGTGGTATAAAGTATAATAATCTGTAATTCAAGCAGCAGCAAGAATCAGACTTATATACAATCCAAATGCAGTATAATACAAAGAGCAAAATGCTACTGCAACCAAATAAATGCTGTGAATGGTCTACATGAAGCCCCAAACCTGCAGAGGTACTGCAGCAAACAGTATTTCATAGCACTTCACTGAGGGATGACGGGAATGTTTAATATTACTTTTATTTGCGAAACCTTTAGAGTTTAATTGACCCCATCTGAAGTTTTTACTTACTGCAGTTTATGTTAAAGGTGAGAGGTTTCAAAACACAGTTTTCCTATAAAATCCTATAAACAGAAGACAGTCATTTGACTTGACTGCTGTCATCAATTTATATTAATCTAAAAACACAATACTGTAAGAATCCTTCATTAAACTATGTATTTCAAATTTGTGTTCTATTAAATCAAAACATAAAACTCAGTTTTATTAGCATTTTAAGAATTCATCCAACAATTACAAATCCCTATTGAAAAACATGTTCCTTTTTAGGAGCTGATACTGTACTTCAAATTGCTACAGTGGCTCCAGTCCTCTCACTTGCAATTTTGTTTGAGGGCTACAAGTCTGAAATTGCACCAAACCCATCTTCTCTTTGAAAAACCACTGAAAATACAGATCTAGCTTGAAATTTCAGTCATCTGTATATAAAATTCATCTGAATTTACTCTATGGAGTATTGATCCAGATCCAGAGTGACTATACTTTACCATGACAATTTGGTCTCCATGCCTGCTCCATAAATCTGCCACTGAAACTTTTTTGTTGGGAACAAATTCACGCACAGGCACGATGGCTGCTTTTCAAACCACAACAACCAGATTCATTTCCACATACAATTTTTATATATTTCCTCAAACTTCCAGTGTAAATTGTCAATTTCATGCACTAAATCTTTATGCTCTCCCACAAAAAAAAGGAGAAATGGTGAAGTCTCAGTTTTGAACTATTTTTAAAACTATAGACACATAATGCAGTATATATATTTATACACACACACTAGAAGCTGTTGCATTATTATTTTCAGGTCCGACACTAAGTCCATGAAAGAATTAAAGATATTCAACTGATATAGAGCAGAGCACCAGATTATATGCATTACCTTCAGCTATCCACATATAAATCAATCTGATTCAGGAATGTTCAATGGTAAACTGAATCAGGAGGATAAAAATAAAGACATAAAATCTCAATATACTTCTGTGGCACAGAGCACTATCATTTTGTCCAGGCTCTCACAGCTGCTGAATGGGCTCCACTTCACCATAACTGCAGCAGTAGCTGTTCCACCTGCACGGGTTCATCCCTGTCTTGGAGTGACTTCATGGTGTATCCCATATCACCTGCTCTATGCCCAGAAAATGAATCTTATGCCTTTCTGTGCCTTTAAACTGAACCTGAGAGGGGAGAGAAGGAAAAAAACAGCCAGAAGAACTTTCTCAAAGCAGTTCTGTGCTTCAAGGTCACCACTCCTCTCTGTTGTTCTTCTGCTGTGGGAAGTGGTAGCTGCTGCCACAGAGAGGGGAGGAAGCACATTCATTGCTTTCCAGTCAGCTCTCAGCTCTGTTTCTTCGAAAGAAGAGAAACTGAGTTTTACTGAAACTTTCTTCTTCTTCTCTTCTACACTTGTTCAAAACACCAAAACATCAAACCCTCACTGAAAAACCTTCCACCAACCTGGAGGGGGGGTCCTCCGCACCGACCCAGCTCCGAAAAAGAGAAAGATCACACCCAAATAAACTTAAAATTCTTCCAAGTTTCTCTGCACAGCGAGAGATTTTATTACTTAACATTATGATTTTTTTCTTGTATGTTTGTTAAATAAATTGCTTTTTCCTCTTCACTTTCCTTCAAAAAAAATTTTTTTTCCCCGAACCTGGTAGGAGAAAAATAACTACAACCTGCTTTCTATCAGAAGATTTTTTTCTCTAAATTTGTCTCAAACCGAGACAATCCCACATCCAAAAGAAGCCCTGGCAACACTCCAAGCAGGTCTGCTGGGGAACTCTCGTGATGGCAAGACATGTGAGACAGCTTTGTCCCTGCTGCCCTGCTGGGTCAGAGCAAGGCGAGGAGCCCCAAGCGCAGGGTCAGTCAGTGGAGAGCAGGGCACAGCCTGGCCGCTCACACCTGGCCCATCCTCTCCCTCCTGCAGCTGTGCTCCACCTGCCCTGTTCCTTTGCTCCTGACAGGTTACACACCCAATTAGCTCTGACTCGGAAATCCAACTGACACCAGAATGATTTTTTGCTTTTTCTTTTCTACTTCTCTTACATACTCTTTTATACAGTTTTATGTGTTCTTAGTGCTTTTAGCCCACACACTGTAACTTTCCAAGTCTGATAACTCAGCTGAGACCCACTGCACCGTTTAAACCAGGAGACCAAACATCCCGGGAGACCCAGACACCGAGGTACTCTCCAAAACATATTTTTGTAAATTAAGATAGGCCCATCAAGGGGGAAAGGTTCCACAGAACGAGGGGTTCACTCGAGCTTCTCCTTGGGGAACCTTTGATAAATATGCTAATTTTGCAAGGCCTATAATTGTGTATATTTCGGTGTGAGTGGAGTGCATGCATTTTCAGAACATTCCACCTGGACGAAGTGCTGCACCCCAAGACCCTGAAATAAATACCGAGGTAAAAAATCCCTTTTCCCCATAAACAGTGTTTTAGTTTTAATTTTAAGACCGAGGAGAGGCATCACAACCAGGAATATTCTAGCATGAAGCCACGGGTGTGTCCTGAGGGCTTTGGGCCTGCAGCACCCACAGTGCTGCCCCGAGGGCCTCGGTGCCAGTGCAGGGCCTGCAGCCCCTCAGTGCCCACAGTCCATCCTAGAGAGAGCCTGTTGGGATGCTTTTGGCTCCTGGCCCAGCTGTCTTCCTTATTTCAATGTCCCATGTCCCGAAAAGATGAAACGAAGCTTCTTTCTGCTGTTTCAANAACTCATATCAGAGAAAAAAGGAAGAGAAGGAGAAGAAAGAAGAAGATGAAGAAGGAGAAACCAACACCCTAGAATCTCCATGTTGTCCCTAGATAATATATAGAACAAAACCTGAAAACTACAACTACACACTCTGTGGTATACTAAACAAAAACCTTTTCATTTCTCTGGTGCATTCAAGTTCTCCCAAAAGTGAAGAGAGTCTCTCTCACCAGCTTAAGTCCCAGGCTAAGCTATTTTGAGGAATTTTGGGAATAAAACAAACATTCAGAGGAGCAGGAAAAGTTCCCAGGCTTTTCCTGGACTCCAACAAGAGCCCAAGGACAAAGCCCTGGAATGAAACACAGAGCAAAACTAATACCTACCGTGGGCAGAGCAGAAGCCAGCTGAACACTCCAGTGTCCATTAGGTTTTACAGTCCTGACATGCCCAACTTGCTTTCAGCGAGAACTCCAGATTTTCTGATTTTCAAAATAAAGTCACTTCAATTTCATTCTCCAAATGCACGGAGAAAAGGAGAAAGAAAAAAAATGTAATTCCTACTTATAGACTAAGCTTCAGACAGACAATTGTCAGCTGACAGGGGGTATTTTGTGACCGTGTCAGATGAATAATCAGTACCTGTGAGAGACAGATTTAGGACCGTTGACTCAAGTGAGTGAAAGCAGAATTTTTATCCATTTTTCTCACAAGTTTTAATCATACAATGCATTATATGTGCCTACACATATATTATCCAGGATTAAAGTATAAATAAGGAAAGAAATGAGAATTTCTGAAAACTAGCATACATATGCAGGCATATGAGGTTTTTTAGCAAAAGTGATTTCCAGTTCTGAGAGACAAACTTAATCCTCAAATCTGCTAATCCAATCAAAGCGTTTATATACTGAGCCCTTGCTACTTCAAACGTCTCTGTTGGGCATGGAGACAAATTTCTGGTTTTAAAGGCAGCATTTGGTTCAGTTTCAATAACATTCTCGGGTTCATAACTGTACCAGATCCAGGGTGTCAATAGCCACAAGCCTCCCTCTGTCCAAGTATTTCCCACTCAGAAGTATTCAACTGTGTGTTTTTCTTTATAGCTGCTTCCTTCCTTTATTTTTTTAAAGCAACCTGCTCCAAGTAGGCAGATTTTTTTATGCAAGAAGGGTGAATTTCCACTGTGCAACAAAGTGCAAAATAGATTTCAGCTGTAGTATAACCATGCAGGGGGAAAAGAAGCCAAGGTACACCAGGCAAAGCTTTTGGACAGAGATTCTTTCTTCCTTCCTTCTTTTTTTCTTCAAATTATCAGTAAGATTTGGACAGCACACAAATAAAACAACCTCTCACAATTTCAGGTTCATGTGATATTTTCATTCCTATCATGTTAAGCAGATAAATACATAGCCTTCACTACAGAATGAATATGAAAATTTAGCAAATAAAAAGGACCAGTGACTAGTTAAGCCTACAAAATGTTGGGAGATTTTGTTTCAAAATGTTTTCAAACATGAAGGTTTGCATGAATATTTTCCTGACAGTAGTTACAGTACCTTAACAGTAGCTACAAACGATGATAGAATTTTTACATATCAAACAGCATCAAATAAATGGAAGTTTTAATGCATTAATACTTTTTAATCTTTTTTTCTTTTAAAAATCAGCATGAGAGTAAATACGTTTTGCTGCTAAGGCTCAGAAAATAGCAAGTTCTGGTTTTTTCAACTAAATTTGGTTTGATTTTAATTTTTGAAGAAGAAATAACCAGTTACTGTTAAAACTGTACATATTTACACCTAAACATGAATATGTTTGGGCATAAAGTAATACAATCTTTCATTTTTAAAAGAATACTGAAAAACCCCTAGGTGTTTCAACTTCTCCACACACACACTCGCACAAAACCTTGCACAAAAGAGATACTTGAAGTAGCAAACCAGCTGTGGAACACTGTCCAAGTACAAGACCCACCAGAAGTGAGCATCTTAGAGGATTTCAACAGGGAAACTCATTTCTGCCATTCAGAAGTGGAAAGCACTGCTGACATTCAAGCAGGGGGATTATGCTCTCTGCCCAGAAAATTTCTGGCTCACGTGAAGCTGTCCAGACTGAAGATAAGCAGCTGTTATCTACATCTGCGGGGCACAGCAACACACTCCAGGATGCCTGGTCCTACCTACCTACTGTTCTGCCCTGCAGTGCTCCCTCCTTTCATCTCTAAAAGCAAACCAGGTAATTTGATAGTCTTCTTCTTCTCCTTTGCATTGCTGAGATTTCTATCCTACAAGAAACTAAACTTGTGAATATCTATCCAGCAAGGAAGCTTTTGAATTTCTTCTGCTTGTAATTTAATAAAACAAGCTCAAAAATCAATACATGGAGGAACAATCTCAAAACTGTAAGTGACTGAGGGTGTATTATATTTGATACCCAAGATAAAATAAAACTCGAGTGAGCACAGATCACACACCATAATAACAATAAAGCAGACAGGATTATGGTAATTAAGAAGTAGACAGATCAATAAAATATCTGTTATATTTTGGAAAGTCAGCAAGTAGCTGACTTAGTAGTAGTTGTTTGAGTTTCTGACCTAGAGAACTGTCTGATACATTTCTGTTGTTCTGGCATCATCTATCTTCAGCAAAGAGCTTTGTTGTGTGTTTAGCCTAGGGATGAATTAAAGATAAATGCTATATTTCAGTGAGATAATTGCCAAAAACAATTTCAAAGAACAAGTCAAAGCTCAACAAAAAAAATAATGATTTTCAAAAAAAGAAAGTTTGGTGTTTAGGGGGAAGGTGTCTTCTTTTTTCTTTTTAATTTGTGGAAGAACCCCCATAGTTGATTAATTTGTGTGCAAACTTCTGTGTGTGATTTTGGATAGATATATAAATGTGAATTTTATAACAAAATTGAAAAATCAATTGAAACATAAAAGTTTTGTCTCAAAATATATTTGAAAGTTGAAGTTCCTTCTGAGTGCTGCAGCACAGATAAGCGAGAAAAAGAGAGCACAAGGCTAAATCTCACTGGCAAGGTTTTTATATTTGCTAGAGTTGAGCCCCAACTGGCCCTGGGCTTCCTCCATTTGTGTTTGATTCATGCCTGCATCCTGGAAATGCAATTTGAAATTCAGATGAGAGCATAAACTTCAACTGGTTCAGGCAGAAAAGAACCAAACATCCAAATCAAATTTAAAAAAAAAAGTCCTCTCAATTAGCACAGGACAAATCTTGAGCCAAATGTTTCATTAAAGATTTGAATTTTTTTTTTTTTTATTTTATACAACTCAAAACATTTCTTTCCTTCCATATAGGAAAGTAGATTTAAACAAACCACTTTTTCCACTACTAAATTATACTTGATCCTTTGATCTTGCTGATACACACTAACACCTAAATGGTACGAGGTGAGGCCAGAGCGGTTCAGAAAGACACAGGATGTGGGATGTTTGCTGACAGATAACACTGAGATTATCGGTGCATAAGGATTTTGGTAGTCAGTAGATGAGAGTGGCCCTGTGTGTTACTGTGCTGCTGCTCAGCTCTAAAGCATGAGGCCAGCCCAGGCTGAGCTGTGCTGGGGCAACCCAGGCTACTGGGAAGTGTCCCTGCCCATGGCAATGGGGTGGGAACTGAATGATTTTTAAGGTTCCTTCCAACCCAACCAATTCTGCGATTCTCTAAGTCGTGGCACAAATGTGAAACACGAGACATAGGTGAGGCATGGTATCAGTGTGATAAAAGCTGTCGGAGTACAACTCAAGCCCTTCAACAGCTTTTTTTGGGGGCAAGAAACAAATGTTTGTCTGTTGGGTGATATTCTTGAAAAATTATTCATCTGTGCGTCTGCTTGGGGTACACTAAAATCTTGTTGGTAGTTTCCATCACTGGAAGATTCACTGGGAAGAGCATAAGAAAGCAGTTGTAACACAAAGAGAATGAACAAGTTCCTTCAGAAGTAAAACCCTCTCAGCATCATCACTTTACACAAGGTGTTGCTAAAGCCCTGAAATTCCTATCACAAAAAAACCACCACAGTCAATTAGAAAAGCAGTATTTTAAAACATTGACAGTCTCCTGTGCTGATGAGAGAATAGCAGCTTTAGGACAAGACTCTTTTCCAGTAACTGACAGGAGCCTTTATATTTATGAAAATAAATCAGGGACTCTGTGCTGGGCTCTGCACTCCTACAAGAAGGTTATTCTCAGCTGTTCACAACAGAAATGTTAGCATCATCTTCAAACATTTAAGTCTGACTATATTAGACAGAATGGTAGATTGAGAAACATCCATTGATTTCCACAGCTATTTCTATATTTTCCATATTCACAGCAGTATGCTTATAGCCAGCTATGAATTTGTTAGAATTTACACAGATGCAGTAAAATCAAACATGCATGGGTGCACACACACCATGCCAGTTGGCAATAAACAATCCTGGCTTTTCCTTTGAGAGAGAAAAGCTTATACAAAAGAGAAGAAAATGACAAAGTGGAATAGGATAAAGTTAAAAACCTTTAAGTCCAAGTATTTTAATATCATGAATACTCTTTTGAGAAACCTAAAGCTGAAAGCAAAAACACACAAGTGTAAGGGCAAAACAATTTTGGGAACTGTATTAATAACTGTCACTTCATTATCACAATAAATTAATTACTTACTTTCCATTAATTAATAAGCCATTTATGCAACCTACCATCAATAGACCCTGGTGGTGTGGCACAGTACATCTATATTTATGTTTATAAATATTTTTGCTTCCTGAACGTAGCCTCTTTTTCCACCAAGGCAATTTGAAGATAACATTTTTAGTACTAATATTCATTTAAAAAAACACAGTACTAATGATGCAACATTTCAGATTTAAAAAAAAATAAACACCAAAAAAACCCCAGTTGGATAATGTTTTGAAACATTATCTTCTTCTGCTATACTTTCATATATAAGGATTTTGAATTTCCTTGCCTCAGTGCTACTCCTGTATTTTAAAACCTTTCAATAGCTTGGGTGATAAAGCCTGTTTTTCTCTTGCCAAGATATGCAATTCCATCCTCAAAAACGTGAAAGAATATGAACTTTGCCAGGGCCCTTGAGTCACAAATTCCTTTGATTATGCTGAAAAAGGGTAAAAGAACCGATCTTGCAGGGGAAAGACAAAGACCAAGAAAGCCACACCTAACATGGCACCATAACTGTACTGTTCCCAGGCTACACACAGCAACAAATTACTCTCTCAAAAGAAGAATGCAGGTCTTACATGAAGTGGAACAATTAATTTCACGCTTGTCAGCCCAGTCTCAATAGTGTGTTGATTTGAATCCGATATTTGTGGTGCATTACTGCTTGCAGCAGACAGTCCTGATGCCTCCTGAGCAGACACATTGCAATGATGACTATCATTGTAAAACAATCCATCAATAAGAGTAATTACAGTATTGATCAAAATGGCTCGTTGTTTCGTATCAGAATCAATTCTCAGGAGTTGCCAGAAACAGAAATATCTAATGGACTATTCCACCACTGCAGCAACTGAAACAGCTAATATTCTGGAAAGCTCTTAATAATTACTCATTGACTCTAAATTTCTGCTTCAGTGGTTAACTATACCCTGCTTACTGTTGCTTGAAAGTCAGTCTTACCGGCCGAAATAAGATTCTAACGCAAATTTATAAAGTGCTAACATCTGCAAAAAAATTCAAAACCACCTTATATAATTTCACTGTGTTCTGCTAATCACGAAATCTAATTATTTTTCTTATTACATTGTTTCTGGGTGAGAAACTGCATTTTGGATGCCGACAGCTTGTTTTACAGTGGCTGCTCTTACAGTACTCTACAATAAGCAGGGTGGAATTCATTATGGCTCAGATTGTAAACAATAGAAGGCATAATACCATTAACAGCATATTTTTGTGTAAATGTCACTGAATTACAGATGGTGTTTTGAGATAGCATCAGCTCTTAATGCTGCACTATAAACCCTAGAAGATAGAGAATCGTAGAATAGTTTAGGTTGGAAAATACCTTTAATGTCATCAAGTCCAGCCATTAACCCAGCACTGTCCAATCCACCACTAGCCCATGTCCCTCAGTGCCACGTCTACACACCTTTTGAATACCTCTGTGGATGGCGACTCCACCTTTTCCCTGGGCAGTCTTCCCCCAGGGAGCTTTGCATCCCTTTTAGTGAAGAGGTTTATCCTGTTGAAAACTTCTATCCCTTCTAAACCTCCCATGGTACAACTTGAAGCCGTTTCCTCTCATCCTGTCACTAGTTACGTGAGAGAAGATAAAATAACAACCCCCCAGCTACACCCTCCTGCCAGGTAGTTGCAGAGAGCCATAAGGTCCCCCCTGAGCTTCCTTTCCTTCAGGCTAAACACCCGAGCTCCCTCAGCTGCTCCTCATGAGAGTTGTGCTCCAGACCCTTCACCTCTGCAGAGCCTTCCTGCCCTCCAGAAAAACAACATTCCTACCCATCCTGGAGTCAGCTGCAACTGACTGAGCTACCCTCAGCCCCCTCATTAGATCATTGAAAAATGACTGGCCCCACTACAGACCCCAGGGGAACACCACTGGTGACCAGCCCCAGCTGGGTGTAACTCCATTCCCCACCACTCTCTGGGCCCAGCCACCCAGCCAGCATTTCATCCAACAAAGAGTGGATCTAGCCAAGTGATGCCTTAAGTTTTAACTTTTATATTTTTCAAATCCTGCGCTTTTAGTGTAACTCAGAGGTTTCCTGTAGCTTGTTAAGTGCTGTTCTCTTATGCTAAGACAGACATAACAAAGCCTCTCCAGCTCGCTCTCCAAGGACACCCAGACCATCCTAGGCCCAAGAACTGTAAACCTTCATCTTGGGGAGGGGGGAGAGGGGCAAGTTGGGAGAAATTACATCATTGGCTGGTGAATTTATGCTGATATAAAAGTGTGAAGAACTCGTGACCTGTCGTCCATTTTGGGATCCACAGAGGCAGGACCCTCTGGATCCCAGAGTGTACTTCTGAAGGCATTTCAAATAAATACCTCTGTTATTTCTGTCTAGTCTCTGTTTCTAGGTAGCCATTTAAGGCATCACAAGAGCAGCCAGATTCTCTAGGAGAATTCTGCAGGAAACGGTGTCAAAGGCTTTCCTGAAGTTCAGACAGACAACAACCACCACCTCATCACAGAAGGAGATCAGGTTGTCTTGCATAAACTGGCCCATGCTGACTGGGCCTGATCCCTGGTTGTCCTGTACCTGCCATGTGGGGGCACTTGAGATGATCTGCTCCATGACTTTCCCTGGCTCCAAGGTCACACTGACAAGCCTGACCTTCCTGGGATCCTCATTCCTACCCATTTTGTAGATGGGCATGACATTTGCCAACTTGCAGTCAACTGGGACCTCTCCGGTCACTGATAAATAATGGACAGTGTCCCAGTGAGTGTTTCCATGAGCTCCCCAATACCCTTGGGGTGGATCCCACCTGGACCCATAGTCTGTTTCAGTGGTGGGGGAGGTTGCTGGCTGCTGACCATTTCCCCTTAGATTATGGGGACTTTACTCAGTTCCCCAATCCTCCATTCCAGCTCAGGCGTCTGGGTACCTGGAGAACACCTGGTCTTACTATTAAAGACAGGCAAAGAAGTCATTCAGCCTTTTCCTCATATTTAGTCACCATGTTTCTCCCCACATCCAATAAAGGCTGGAGATTTTCCTTAGGCACCCTTTTTCGTCGTCAAAATCTTTATAGAAACATTCTTTAATTATCATTTATGGCAGTAGTCAGATTAGGATTTAACCCATCAATTTTCTCCCTGCATAACCTCATGACATACCTGCAGTCCTCCAGAGATCCCTATCCCATTTTCCAAAGGTCATAAACCCTCTATTTATTTTCCTGCATTGCAGCCAAACCTCTCTGGTCTGCCACGACAGTCCTCCCCACCCGCTCCTGTTTTGGCACATGGGCTCAGCCAGCTCCTGTGCCTTTAAGATTTCCTTCTTGAGGAATGTCCAGCCTTCTTGGACTTCCTTGCTCTTTAGGAAGGCCTTACAAGGGATTGTATCAACCAGTCTCCTAAAGAGACCAAAGTC
This sequence comes from Vireo altiloquus, assembly GCA_013396875.1. Lineage (NCBI taxonomy): Eukaryota > Metazoa > Chordata > Aves > Passeriformes > Vireonidae > Vireo > Vireo altiloquus. The sequence goes on from VZRF01010024.1 coordinate 1,152,686, forward strand.
TGCCCTCCACAAGCCCAAGATAGCAGATTTGCTGTCTTCCAAGGTCTTCATACATGTGCCTATTTCATTTCAGATTTCTCTGTCCTCACACCTAAACTGTCTTGCAAGGGAACTGCATGTAATTAAGACTATATTAAAATACATTTGCATGCTGATATAGTCTTAAATTGCCAGTAAAAACATGTTTAAAATAATAAACTGGCACATTACACAGGCACTGCAAGAGACAGCATTATACCATTTCTAATAAAATACTTTTATATAACACATTAGCATTATCATCAATTGGAAATCACTAATATTTCCTCTGATGTTTGCTGAAGTAGCATTAATTACGCTCACTTTCTTTTGGTATTCATGTACCATCAATGTAATTAATTTGGAGTTTACTGAAGTGTGAAATGTTCTGCCTGATAATAGATTTCCCAGAACCTGATACAGCAGTCGACCTTAAACATTTTACTTTTGCTCTGGCTAAACACAGAGGCTGAGTTCAATACCACAGTATCCTCACTGGAAAGCAGCAGCATAGGAAATAACAGTCATCTGGAAGAATTGTCAAAAATTATTTTCCTGATAAGGTTAACATAAATATTTGGGTGTCTCAGATGAAAAGGGAAACTAAAAGATATCATGGTTGAATTCTACTGCAGGGTGAAATTCCTTCAATTTAGTTTTAATTGATGAGAGTATATTTTAAAAATTCTTGAAGGTCTCAGAACCAGACTTAATAATATGGAACATTTTGAAGCAAGGATGCTTAGGGCAAAAGAAATTAAATTTTGCAGAATAAGAACAACAAGGAACAATTATTATATTAAATAACAGCCCATATTTAGTCAGTCAGTGATAATAATGAGGAAACTCCAGAAGCTTATACACGACCTGTTTCACAGCCCACTGAAGACAAGAAAAAAATTCTTTTTTACCCCACTATGTTTAGGATCAGGCCTTATAATCCAGAGCTCTCCATGAATACCAGCAGATTGAGAACATCAATATTTTAAGTCTTCAGATAGCTTAACATTTTTCTCTATATTGTCTATTTATACTATCTAAGCTGTGCACTACATAATTCCATGTCACTAATGCTGCCATGGTTTTTTTCCTCAAGGGGATTACATTTCCATGCTAATGATATCATCAGAAAGTTTATCTACACTCATCCAAGATGCTTTAATCATTTCCTGGATTAAGAGCTGGCAAAGTCTGTCAAATGCTTAATGTCTTAAAGCTCAAGAAATCTTGGTGCATGAGCCACCTGACACTACAACTGTCTCAGTTCTGAAAAGTTTAATCACAAAAGAACTACAACGGCCAGATACTACCAAACCACTTCTGAGAAATACTGACTTTTTAATGTGCACCAACATATTTTAACCCTCACAAGGATGAATGACCAGCAGTTTGTTACTGCACATCTTGCTTCCTTCAAAAGAGAAAAGCTTGGGAAAAGCTTCTCCAAATAGTATGCCTAAAATTTGAAAAAACAAGATTGAAAACTACCATCAGAAATCTGGAAAACAAAACCAGACAAAGCAGATTGCACATCTTCAGAGAAAAGGTGATTTTCTTCCATGCTCTCTATACAAATATATTTATTCTGTGCTAAGGGTACAGAGTATAGCAGGACCAGCTACTACAAGCTCAAGCTCCAGATACAGGAATAAAAGCAGCCTAAACAGAATTGTGTATTCTAAAAATTCAAGTAAATTGTTATGACAGTATGTCTTCAAAATACTAAAGAGTATTTTTGAGATAACTATAAATTATAGGTCACTTAGCACCTACAGAAAAACTCCCATGGAGGCAGATCTAAACCAAATGCATGTTCTGCACCCAGGGTATACATTATCTCTTCATAATTTATAATTTTAATTCATCATAACATTATCTGTTTTAAAAACCTTCCTTGAGCAAAAGCTATGCACAGCTGGTGAATGAAATGTCATAAAACCCTTGCCCTCTGAAAATAGCTGACAGAGTGAAATAGCTAATAATGCCTATGTGCCACTATTAACACTGAACTAGTCCATTCTATTTCGACAAATCATGCTTTCAAAAAAGAATTTTAAAATGCCAGTGAGATATTGCTTGATAAACCATAGGAAAAAAACAAAAGCACATCTCACTTCTCTGCATTGTTTATGTCACTGTCATTTAAAACTACATATTAACAATAATTAGAATGTCGATAGTGACATTTATAATTGATAAAGAGAGAAAATGTTATTAAGCAAGAAGAGATAGTTTTAGTAATTTTCAATTATCATAACATTTTACCATGATCATAAGCCACCCCCACTAAAAACTGGCACAGGAATTCAGTTTGTTTCTATAGATTTGAAGCAACTCTTTCTGCCCTGATGTTTCCAGCTGGGGCTCATTTCAAAGGGCCAGAAATCTCTATAGGTATTAGAGATACAGGTATCTCTCTAATGCTTAGAGATAATTTACTAGTGTTAAAACCTCCTGCTGGACTGCAGTTCAGCTTAGACCGAGGCTTGTAAGCAGGTCACAAACCACCTATTTGCCTTTTCCCACATGAAGATTTCACCTACAGGGAGCAATCCAAAGCAACAGAAGCTCCCGAGCTCCCTCAAGTCTCCTGTAACACATCGAAGGATTTGCTCTGAGAATCTCCCATCTATGGTCTACACACAGATACACAGAATTTGTGATAAATAGCCAGAAAACTATTTAGGAATTCTTAGATATTTTGGATGAAATATTATTGTCTTGATTCTATGGATATCATGTTATAGATTCAGTTTCACATTATTGCTTTGGACAAAACAGACAATGTTTAATAATTGCAATTTTCTCTTCTCACAGCATTTTGTTGATTTAACCTTTGTTTAATGAAACAGTTCCTGTGGAGGCACACACACTTGCACTGGCTGCTGATTTGGATTTCATGCTGACTAAACAGCAGCCTATCACATACAGAAGAAAATCCACATCACTGCATGAATGGAGTTGGTAAGAACTGCTTCCTTGAGGCTTGAGACACACAACACAACTCTGTGTTGTAATAAACACATCGTGTTGTTACAGCAAGACAGGATGTGTGACACATCTCTCTGCTCAGCCATGGCATAAGCAACTTTCAAAACTGAGAAATTTCCTGGCACTGAGATTGCAAGCACTGTGAGACTGAACAGCTCTCTGACAACAAGCAGAGCAAAATTAATCTCTTGTAAAATGGGCATAAAACATCACTTATATGAGAACCAAGTTACAGTAAAAGGTTAAACACTTGGCATGGCAGATGTGACACTGCTACCTCAGAGTAAAAATATCTTCCCTGGTCTTGTTTCATATGCCCAGGTATGCCAGAAAGGGACAAAGAGTCAAGAGAGAGTTTAAATGGATGACCAGCTAAGATATAAAAAGTCTGAATTTTAAAAAACTAATTTATTATTTAAACATACACAAATGCTAAAATGCAACGCCACCAGCATTTTACAGTAGAGTCACCATTAAAGTCAGCAAAATGCACTGTATTTAAACAAGTATGTGTTTTTCCATAAACATTTGCTATTGCAAACAGGTTTCTCTCCATCAGAAACACAGAGATCAAAGGCAGAGCAGCTACTCTGTAAGTAACACATAGTACCTGCACAGAAACCTACTGATAACTGCATCTGAAATACAAATCACTCTCTTAACAATTTGCCAGAACTGAAGCTGCACACCTGATTAGCCAAATATTGGAACCAGCATTAAGTTCTGTAGCATCTCTGTTCCTGCCAGTGTGGTTAATGCACTTTTGGTGGACTTAACAAAGATTTTAATACACTTATATTTTTCTTAAGTATATTTATTTTTAAGTATATTTAACAAGTGCAAATACAGTTATGTGTTTGTATGTTTTTTAAGGATTCTTGTTTCGTATGCATAGAGCAGACCTTGTTAGAAAAACCTGCTGAATGGAGGAGACATGCAGATTTTATACCCTACGCACATGAAAATGAATTAGAAGTGCATGTAGTAAATACAGCTGTCAGATATTGATCAGAGTTACAAGAGACTGAAACCTATTAAAAGTTTTTATGCAGAAAAACGATGAAGATGTACAATATTTTATTCTGCCCTGAAATATATTAAACACCATCTTCTTGTTTCCCATTTCTCTTGATCCTTACAGAAACCTCCATCTTTTTAAGGAAATCACACTAAACTAGGGGGAAACACCTTTTTTTACAAACCTATAAAGAGGGGCAAAAATGACTTTTAGGTTTTTAATACGAGAATTACTATAAAACACACATATTTATCTTCTTAAACTGCCTGCTAGGATGATTTTTGTTTCCTCATAAATCAAGATCTAATAAAGATGATAGCCTCAATTCATACAATTTCATTGGATCTGCTGAAGTTTTGTGTAAGGTCTGGGCAGATCTACTAATTTTATTAATTACTTTTCCATTATTAAGGCACTTTATTAATAAGGGGGTCATAAAATCCAACTTAAGCAGAAAATTCCAAGAAATCACTTTAAAGTTTGCTTATATAAAAACAAATCAAGATGCAAGCCCATTGTTCCACTGCTAAATGTCAGCACAATTTCAGTTTGGAAGCTTCACTTTTTCAGTGTACCCACAATTTTGAAGCCATTTCTACCTTTTCTGTCTAAGTTATATAATCTTTCTCTCCTATTTACAGTGCATTTGCAGTTTCAGAATGGTCCAGATTTTAACGCAAGCATTAACATTTCTTTCAATGCAAATAATCAAAAGTGCAGAATTACTGTTTTGCAATAAAGGGCAACATACCTTTTTCTCCAATTGCTCTTAAATGTCACAGCATTTTGAAATTCATTGAAAAATACACAGTAGCAAACCCAGTGAACTTAAAATTGAAAACGTTTGAAAACCTTATCTTTATTCATTTTCTTACCACAACCAGTATCAAAATTTTAGAATTCAGGATAACAGTAATATATACTCAATCAGTCATAGCCTGATATTCCATATTAACAATAATGGCTTTTTTTATGAAACTTGTCAAGAGTATTTGGAACAAAACTGGTTACTCCCCAAAGTCAGCCACATCATGAGAAATCTGTCCTTTACCACGATGTTCCTACTTTCCTCCCCTTGGTTATAGGAGAGGTGCATTAGGAAGATGTGGATCCCTGGAACTCAGACTTCACTGGGATCTACAGTCCTGCTTGCTTTGAATTACAAGAGGAAAATAATGGTCTTCGGTAGAAATAGCCCATAGCAGTTAACTTCTCTGCTTTTTGTCTCTGCAGACACATGAAGTGTTTACAATTCTTAGTTTGTGAGAAGCAAACATCGTAATTCAAGATGTATATAATGTGAATACTTATGTTAATGTCTTACACTTTTCCCTGTATGATATTAGAATAAACAAATAATCTACTAACATTTATAAAATAATTTTCAAATGTTCATTTTTAAGGCATGAGACTTATGAGAAGAAATTCAAGTGTTTGAGGCTGAAATACCTTGTCCTTTAGGTAAAAAAACCTGCTGTAAAAAAAAACAAACAAAAAAAACCCACACACAAATTCCATTTGCCATCTAATATGCACTTTCCACAAAATATTTTTTTCCTATATGTTAAATCAGAGTTATTTGAAAGGAAAGAAATTAACACTTTGGTTAGACTGTGTATGCAACACTATTTGCAGACATGAGAGATGGAAATGTCTGTGCTTTCAGAAGGCTACAAGACTTCTTCATCCAAATGTCTAATTAGACATGCAATCACACTATTTAAGGCATTTTACTTATTAAAGTCATTGAACTACTAAACTAATAGTAAATTATCAGCATGGTTAAACACTATCAGTCGTTAGCAGGTGTACTTGGTGCTATACTCTGGATGTACAAATCTTATCCATCTTCTACACAAAAATTGCCTCAAAAACTGTGAAAGAGAAAACTAATAATTGCTCACCATGACACAGAAGACATGGCTCTGCAATGCATTTTACTCTGATTACATATGGATGTTTGCAGAGCAGACAGGAGAGAGAGAGAATTAGACTAATTCAGTACCACATTTAGCCTTCATCTGACATAGACAAATTTACTTTATTCCAGCATCGATTGTATAGGGCATGGTCAACCAAGGGACCTGTAAGCACTGCCCTGCAAACTGAACCATGAATGGCAACAGAGCTTTGTCTGCAAAGTATTTTTCATCCTTCCATACACAGAGCATTATGTTAAATAAGCTGTTCCCTTACTTTTAATTTAAATCTCTCCAATTCCAATTTTTATCACATGTTACCACAAAGCATAAATGCAGATTAACTCAATTATCATCACAGTTCTTCTACAGACACATAAACAGTTTTGTTTGTTGTCATCCTCTTATCTTCAGACTCTTCTCAATCTCATTGCCAAGATACAGTCTCCAGTTATTTCAGCCACTAATAATTTACCCCTCTGACAAGTAAGAAATTCACTTGCAAGGCTCAGGACAGTAAACCAGAGAAGCTAAACTCATGAATACCTGATCCAGTTGAGACTTTGCTTCGTGTTGGTGAGACAGCTGGTGTGCTGTGTCCAGCACCACCTTATTATAGCAATCACAATTATTTCACTCTGTGCTGCTGCAGTGTCCAGCTGTTCTCTCTTGTGCTAAATTTAGACTGCAGACTTCTGGGGCTGCAATTGTCCTTTCATTGCCCACATGTAACTATAAACAATTGAACTCCGAGATGTTCTAAAACAAAGAAGTAAAAATTACTCGATAAAACACACACAGTGTGAAGTTTGATTTTCATTCTCCCTCAGATTCTCTGCCAGTATTGTTGTTTATATTACAGAAGTTATAAAAACAGTAGAATTCTCAGTCCAATGAATAAATAAATTACTTTAGCTTGGGTCAAGAGGAGTTATGCCATTCTTGTCCTTTCATTTTGAAAAGGAAATACAGATGTCAATTGGGAAACAGAAGTGCGGGCCAGAGACAGCTCAGAGTTTGAATTTTGACTTTTAAAGAAACTCTGAAAATGCAAGATTTAAATACTTTGCATTTTTAGGACTCTATACCATTACTGAATTAGTAATCTCCTGGGTACAAAGAGGAAAAAAAATCCAAGTCAGTGTAGAAGACAGCATAAACTAACTATGTTTAGTTTGATCTTTCAGATTAGAACTATTATTTGCTGTCAAAGCTGTTGATATTTTTGAAGGACAAGAAAACAGTCTATAGTGTGGTTGTTTTCACTGACGTACTTCGTGTTAGCAATATGGGAAGAGCTTCTCCTTTCACTTTCTTGGATTATCAGAAGCATTTTACTTTGTTACCTTACCAGAGTTCACACTGGAAGATGAAAACTGCAGAGCTCTTAGGCAGTGGCTACTGAGATCATTAGCGACAGCCTCAGCACTGCCACAAAGGGCATGGGAACATTTCGGCGGCACCAGGGCAGCTGAAGAAGGACAGACAGAGACCAGAGTCTCCCAGCAGAAGCAGCACAGTAGCTTTAATGCCCAGGTAACATCCCATTGCTCTGTTTTTCTAGTCTCATCACCCTCTCAAGCCATGGGCCACCATCAGCCCCAAAGCCGAAGTGCTCACAGCTGCAGCAACAGTTCAGATCTGTGCATCCCCAAGGATGTTTACAGCTGGAAACACAACAATCTCTTTAAGGCTTTGTCTTTAAAAATGAGCAAAAAAACCCCTCAGGGAAATAACAAATGGACAAGTCATGCTAAGAAAAACAATTTATTTGACAAACTCAAGCACTTGTAAACTAAGAGAAACTCGATTTATAGTTTCAAAAGCAAAATCATTTTAGCTTGCCTATACAAACATTTTATGATGTAAAATTAACTTTCTTCATGAGATCAGTGACTTCCAGTGCACAGGATGGTCTCTCAATCTCACAAATTAAGGTTTCAAATGTGCAATTTTGCAATTGTGACGATGCTTTTTATGCAAAATTATTATATTTAATTGCTATTTTATTTCTATTCAGTTCTAATGTTTTACATCAAGGAAACATTTCTATGGATGCAGCAACATTTTATAACTCCAGATGTAGATCTGAATCATTAACTGAACCTCAGAACACCAGACACTAATTCCAACAGCTGAAACAGTGTGAATAAAAGCTAAAGCTGCATCCTATGCATTCCTATAAACCTCTTAAGAAAATACACCCCTAAAAAGACTTGCCTTTGCATCTTTGGTTTGAAAAAGAAATGCTTAGTGTTTTGATTCTGCTCACTGAGATCATCTCCCACAATTAATTGTGACTTTCACAAAAAGGGCCTTCTACAACCTGCATGAAGGTGAATGAGTTGTATCTCCATTTTCAAAAGACAACATGCACAACTAATCCAAGAATGTAAAAGAGGCCAAAAAAGGTCTCTGTGCTCTCCAAATCCAATGCTTAATGTGCAACCCGACAGTGATTATTTTCTGGGTGCTGTCTTCCAGTTCTGTGGAATAGCTTTGTGCTGACAGGACTGCAGAAAACACAACCTTAAACTGTTATTGTTGTACAGCACCTCAGGAAATGTCAGCAAAGGTTCTTTGGCAAGTATTGGTGCTCTCGAGGTGCTTTTGTAAGAAAGTAGAGGTTTAGAGATTTCAATCCCACTAACAAACTGACAGAGAGAATCAGCTATGGTGATTTTATTATTTAAACTAGAGCAGAAATCTCTGTGTTAATGAGATACATTTGGAAACTCAGGGTCAAACCCTATGACGGTTAACACAGTGAAAAGATATGAAACATCACAAAGCACTTGAGGGGAGTTCCTCACAACATTAATTTTTAGCCTGGCAGAATAATACTCATTATAAGATCCCACAGATGAAAACTAATGTACTGTGAATTTTATACCACTTCATTATAATTCAAATGACTTTTTCTTCCTTCTTACATTTTCATTGTTTGATAAACTAAAATACCTCTGCTCCTCTTATAAAACATAGGAACAGTGGCAAATGTTCATCAAATAGCATATTAAATAAGTAATATTCCTCAACTAGATATGGCTGAATATTATTGAACTATGTTCTGTCACAAAATTGACATTTCATATCAAAATATGGCTTAAACAGCAAGGGAAAGAAAAAATCAAAAAGCCAGTATTAAGGGGAAATAAAATCAAATCATTTGTATTAATCATACACTATTTTAAAAATCTTACAATGATTTGAATTAGAAAGGACCTTAAAGGTAATTTTGTTCCAACCCCCCTGCCACAGGCAGGGACACTTTCCACTATCCCAGGTTCCACAAAGCCCTGTCCAGCCTGGCCTGGAACACCTCCAGGGATGGGGCAGCCACAGCTCCTCTGGGTACCTTGTGCCAGGGCCTCACAGCCTCACAGGGAAGAATTTTTTCCCATTAAAACCTGATTTTTATGAAAAGTAATTCAAAGACACTCTCCAATTTTTGAGGATTTGAAAATTAATGTTGCTTCTTACCAATGAAATAAGCACATTAAATACATTATGTCACACCCAAGATTTTTGTAAATAGTAAATAATTAGTGAAATGCATTTACACCAAGTCACAGACCATTGTACTGGATCAAGCACTTTTGGACACTCAGTAGTTTCTCAGCACCTCCCTTATTTTCATTATGAAATGTCCGTTTTGCTGCTGTTCACAAACTAAAGAGAGACTTTAAATATTGTTGTCTTTTCTCTTGAGACCCTAGTCCAGATGTAGGCTGCCAGCTATCACAAAAATATTTTTGTAATTACTGTAATCATAAAATCAGATTGACAAATTATTTTCCAATGCAAATTTGCACAACCTCAACATTTCACTGTCTCATGACATTTTCTCTGAAGAATTTTAAGTGTACTGAGTTTCGTCCAGTGCTATTGTAGCAAAGTGTTTTATTATGAGCAAAACTATTACTGTTTGTGTTTCACAGCACAGAATGGCTGTTTTCTTTAATCCCTCAATTTAACATCCTTCCTGTGCTGCTACTTCCTTCTTTACCATGCTTCCAGGAAGCTCTGGGATTTTCTGTACAAAAATAATGTCTTTTGTACCTCTTCAGCTGCACACAGGAATTTTTTCCCTTGCTCTTCAGAAAGTGGCTTGGAGCCATAAATATAAAATAAATTTACAAACAAAACAAAATATAACATCCCACAACTATGTGCTTGTTTTCACAAAGATTTTGAGTAGATCAAAGCCTTTTAAGAGACCATGAGCAACGAAATTTTCTTCCAGCCTTAGAGTCTCTGAGTGCTTATCTGTCAAAGGATATGGCCTGACTCTTGGTCTGTAGTACTAGATCTAGCATTTTTAAAATAATTTTGAACGCTTTCTCAAAGATTTGCAGTTCAGCACTCCCACTGCACATTCCGAATTTGCCTCAAAATTCCAAGTTCTCTGACCAGTGCTCTCTCCCCAGCACAATTTCTGCTTCAGGGGCCAGTAGTCCCTGCTTTGCCAGCAGGGTGGGTCCATGACCAACACTGCTAAGCCTCCTGACAGCTGGGAGAGAGATTCTGGAGAGAGGAGATGGCTCCTTCTGGGAGAGCCATGGGCTAAAAGCAGCTCTGCTACCCTCACTGCATAGGAGGTAGTGAGTGGAGGCACGAGATGGCTTCAGGAAAGAGCTGGTGGTCTCCAGCCTAACCAAAGATAACACTCAGAAGGACAACTTCCCTTCAGAGAAATGTATAAAGAGAAGGTTAAACTGTCAGAACACACCAGAGCCCCTGAATAACAACCTAGATCAAGAAGGTTTCAGTGATTTTGGAAGACTGACTCAGTAACACTGATGTTCTCAGGAGCTGGGGGTCACTCATTAAAGGCAGTTGATGCCCCTGTTCTGGCTCACATATTTAGGGGAAGAGGGATGTTTGCCTCAAATCACTGGATGAAAAGAGGGTGCAGAACATGCAATACAGAGGAAATGCACTCTGCAAAGACAGCTAAAGATGGTCTGGGGCAGGAATCATCCAGGAGGGGAAGCTGAAGCCCTGGGCAGAGGAAAGCACAGAGAGGATGGCAGAGAGCAGAGGAATAAAGTAATGCCAATGCCAGCCAAAACCCTCGGCAGGTGCCTGCCCTGTCTGCCTGCCCTGCCTCTTACGTGGACTGCAAATGTCTTGACCATCTCTGCACCGATGTGTCTGTGGCTCCTCCTTCCCACAGCTGACTGGAAAAGCACTGGCCCTAGAAACAGTGCATCATCTGTGCCCTGCCTTGACCATCTCTGTTTGTGAGGGACAAAGAAACAGCCCATGGAGAAAACGTTTCTGCTCCAGTGCCAGGGTGCTGAAGTGTGCAGGGGTGAAGATCTCCTCAGCTGCCAGCACTCCCTGCTTTGGTGCCTGCACTGCTGCATCTTCTGTCAGAAACAAACGACAAAGGGGCACTTCTGGAAGTATCATCCTCTACAAACTCCTTTTCTCAGAACTTCATTTTCCTGTAAATACTTGAAATTTGCTTTGTTCCAATGGAAACGCCTATCAGTGACACAAAACCCTTTAAAATATGCTGACCGTGTCATGATCTTCATTTGCATATTAATAGATCTCCCTCTCCCTCTCAAGGGATTAATTGCCTTCCCAATAGAATCCTGCAATCCCATTTATTCAGGTTTATTCTGGTTCTGGGATGGGGGTGGGGATGGACACTGCATTGACTGCTATTCTATTGTTTCAAAATTGGGGATTTCTTGGCATTTACCTTTTCTAAAACACTTTTCAGTAATCATGGGCAGTATGAAATAGAAATAGACCTTTTAAACCAATCTTATCCAATTCAGCACTGGTTTATATTCTGCAATTATTCAATTTGTGATTTTTAAACAGGATGTTGAATTAAATTGTTTGACTATAGAATTCTACAAAGTGGATAAAGGGCACATTGAAAAGTAATTGATATACAATATTATAACTGTGAAAACTAGAAACTTGAGTGCAGTGATAATCTAGAACTCCTTCCTTTGCAAAAAGGGAATTCTATTGAGACAATACAATGCCAGGTTATTCATTCCCACAGGCTATTCTCAACTAACACATTTAATGAGGCCAAACATCTGTAGTCTCTTCTACAGTCAGTAAGAAAATTTTTTTAAAGCATCCTCACAATATACTGTGACTGGATTTACCTCAATATGCACTAAAATTCATTTGTATCAGACATCTGGCAATCACGGAACACAAACATGGCTTAAACTAAAAAAAAAATATATCTCAAGTACCCAACATTCATGAGACGAGAGCTCAGCAGTGAATATGAGAAAGGGTACAGGGAATTTCTAATTTATTGCAGTGACCAGTAATATGAGAATGCACTTTACAGATTCCAGATTAAAAAAAACCCTCTCCCAGTGATTACCTATTTAACTTTTCCCCTAAAATGGATAAAGAGGGTGAGGGGGACAGACTAGAGCCCTATTTCAGAGTAGACACTAAAATCTTTTCTATCTGAACTATTGTATTTACCTTGGAGATATTGCAAAATTCTTTGGAAAATATGTATTCATTTCTGTTTACAATCTTTTTTTCCCAAAGTATTTTCCCCACTCACTCTTCTGGTTCATCTTTTCTGTAAATAGATTTTATACAAGTTGAAACACTTTTCAAGAGGCACAGGAGGAATTTCTTGAACACTGTACTTGGCACAGCTGGGAATGCACTGTCTTTAATGACATTCATCTCAGCGCTTTTTGAGCCCAAGGATATGCAGAAAATAATAGTAAAAAGTAGTTTTATAAAACACCAGCACTGTAATTAGCATATCTTTTTCTTGTTCTACTGCTGTTCCAATGCCTCTGTCTCTGCTACTTGGTCCATCTCAGAGGAAGCAGACTGTTATAATAAATTCTCTGCTTTTGCTGTTCTGATGGAATCAATGATCAATGTTGACAGACATAATAACAAAAACCTAAGATTCTAATCAGCTAAAAAGGAAAGCTCAGTTGTGATGCACTTTGTGTTTTTCTCAGAACAGGGTAAAAATATTTAAGGGGATAAGGGTCCCTATAGAAAAGATAATATTATTCAAGATTCTAAACATAATTCCAGCAGGCTCTATGCAAAACTCTGCAGAACTTACCATTTAGACCAAGGCTGTCCTATGTGGATGAAGGGCCAAAGACACTTACACAGCATTTCAGGAAAAGAATGCTTGCTTTACCCGTGTGGGAAAATCAGGTCAAGTCAGATATCTTAAATATAATCCTCTTTGTGAGCAAAAAGGTGCAAATTGCTTTCTTTAAACACTAACTACTACTAATCCTTGCTTTAAAAAACCTATTTTCTACACCAAGCAAACTGTGTAAAAAACAATATGTTGAGATCAAGTTATATAATCAAGTGGTTAGGATAATTTTACATCATATTGGAGCATATTTGTGCTAACATATCTATATAACAATTGCAAGTTTATGTACTGTGCAAATCTGATCATCAGGACTGTTGATTCTGTGCCTTATTTCTAAATTGGTCCAATTACATCTGATTTCACTGCTGAGGGGAGTCTGGATGAGGTCCAGTCACCTGGGTTGAAAGGGGACTGTGTGCTCACACCAGATTAAGCAGATTAAAAGAAGGTAATGGTTAAAGAAAATATTTGGCTAACACTTCATTATGTGTGATACAACAAAGTGGTCAGAACAGGATCCAGTTTTGGTGTTTTAGCCCTGGAAATGAATTTCATATAATGATGAATCTCAAAATATTCTTTAATGACCTCTCTATGGAAATAAGACAAATATATAGAAAATTATTTAACTATTAACCTCTAAAAAAGACCACTTACTTACAACAGGTGTGATCCATACTGTATACACAAATATTGTGTAGGGATATTTCCCTTGGTTGGAATGTACATAAATTGCATCAAGAGACTGCAAGCCAAATTCATACAACCCTTTTGGCTTTACTACAATTATTGCTTTAGTGAAGCTTCAGAAAGGCTTGAAGCTTCTTATCAAAAAAAGGATTGTAAATCCTATTAAAATGGATTAAGGAAAACATTGCACATTGCTAAAAATATCCAGCATAATTTCAGAGGATCTTCAAATGCGACCATTGCATCGCACTGATAATATTTTAGCAAAAATGTAAGTTTTAAAAAAAAGGCAGTTGTGTTTCTATTTGAACACATTTTACATGGACATTATAGTATTTTTTATTCATCCTACTGTCTCCACGAGCCTCCTTCCAGGTAGTGTTTTATCACCAGCAGTTTCTTTCTGCAGGTTTCAACATGTTCCATAATAACACTTCAAAGAGTTGTCTGATGTTGAAGCTCAGCAGTGCCCTCTGGTACAGAGACCCACTTCTGTCTGGCATTGTTCTGGTACTGCAGGTACAGCCAATTCCACTAAGGGACCACTGATCAGTTGTGAAAAGCTGGGCACACTGAGAAAATCTGAGAAGCCTTAGATGGATCTTCCTAAAAAGATTCAGGTTTGTTTTTCTTTTTTTCTTATTTTTTCATATTTCTATCGAAATTAAAACACACTATTTAAAAACCCCAAAGGCAATTCTATAATAGGTTCATTTTGTTGAAATCAATTCAAGACATAGGAAGAAAGATCTGTGCATGTTTTCCACATATATTCTCATCTGTATGAAACTGCAGGGCACTTGATGTGTCTTGCCTGAGTGAGCCCCATTTCTATAGTACAAATATTTTTTTTCAGATATCTTAGATTTTTGGAGTTTAGGTTAATCACAGCTGGTTTAATACTGTAATGGGCTCAGATTCCCAGAACACAGATGTTCTCACAGAGCTGACTGTGCTTGCCACTAGGTTTCTTGGGACCAGAACAGAGCTTTGCAGTGACTGTAGCCTTCCAGTTATATCAGTCAGCTCTTAATCAGTTTAGTCACTTTAAACATTTCTGCTGGGGCCAATGAGATTGTTTATGTTCAGAAAATTGTGCACTTCCATGACGGTTTATGAAACAGAATTTGATACACAGCAGTCCCAATTTTCCTCTCATTGAAGAGATGAAGCATTCCAAATACATCTAGAGATTTGTTTACACTGGAACTTTGACATACTAAATTAAATTAATCAATATCATAGCTTATATGATACATGCAGTTATTTCATTGTCATATATTTTACACTACAATATAGCCAAAACACAAATCAACCCTTAAAAATAGCCAAAGGCAGGCTTTGCCACCCTGCAAAAATACACTGGGAGTAGCTAAAAGATGAAAGTCATGAAGCAGTGAGTTAGCAGAGTCAGAGCCAGGCTGCCCTCAGTTCTTCTGGGTTCTCAGGCTCTGCACAGGAACCACCCTTCTTCTTGATGCTGGTTCCAAACGCACCAAAGTACCCAGCTCCATTCATCTCCGAATCATTTCTGTGCTAACACTGCTACAACAGGATGCTTCTAAAGCCATTTTTTCCCCCTAGGATTTGGGAACACTGAGAACTAAGCCTTAATTCCTGCAGTCAGCTCATGGAATAACAGCTGGATTGGGGCTGCGGGTGAGAGCTGCTGCTCAGCTCCAGGAGCACGTCACAGCAGCTCCTTAATTCGGCTGAGACTCCTCGAGCTGCGAGTAAACAAACACAGCCGTGATTATGGCCACGGGAACAGGAAAGGGAAAAGTCTGTTATCATCTGCAGGCAGGCTCTTATCAACACTCCCATTAAAGCACAGTAAACGGCTACCGATGATAAAATTACCAGTAATGAATTTTAAATGCGTTATTGATGTACTCCTGGGGTTGGGGGGGGGAAGGCTGGGGGTGTAAAGATGTTAACCCTTTGGGGTAAGCAAGAGTGCCAATAGCAAGTAAATAATATTCCATTACACTGTGATGATTTTTCCGTTTAAAATACTGGTTATTTTCTTGCTAGCCATTAATACCTCTGTTTCCAAACACATGCCATGCTGGGTACCTGCAACATCTTTCTAATATAAGTTGAGAATAATCAGCATCTCATGAGTGATCCTTGGTCTCTCACTACACACAGTTCCTGGGGTTTTGTGCTTTGGGGTTGTTGATTGGTTAGTTTGAGTTTGTTTTATTTTGGGGGGGGCGGTTTTTAGCATGTGTTGGGTTTGGTTGTTTTTTTCCAGCTAGAGACAAGCAATCCAACTTCTTGCAGACATTTCTGTTCTTTTCGGCCACAAAAATGTCATTTATCCTATTTCAAACAAATGGCACATGGAGTTACTTTTGGTCTTGGCTTCTGCTAAAGCACAAGTTAACCATGTACAATAAATCACCATTTGTCTGAACCTGTAAATATTGATGGCTGTTTAGCTTACAAACCTCACTGTAAGCATTCTTTGGTGGTGTTTTGAATCATCATGCCCTCTGGGTGCATTGCTTCACCATTTAGTTTTAAAATAATTTTCCAGATAATGTACCTTCTAAACGTTTGAGTTTTCCCTCTAGATAAATCATTACACTAATTGTTTATCAGAAAACTGCAGGCTGCCAGTGAATTAGGAGAAAACAGAGAGGCCATATTTAATTCCACTTGATAGAACTCAAAGGGGAAAAAATTTTATGAAAAGTTACACTTAACTTCTCTTCATAGGATGCAAATTTAAACAGAATTAATGGGGACATTTTCCAAAATATTTTTTTATGAAAAATATGAATTCTAATAATTCTAATAAATACTGAAATGTAACTAATGCTCTTAAAATACAGTCTGGATTCTAAACTGACTTATGCTCAGATTATTTAATTTATAACAGGATTTTTTTCAGCTTTTTTCTACAGCTAACTGCAGAGTGAAAATCTAGAAATCATTTGAATTCATAGTTTTTATGAAACTACCAATGAAATTATAAAGACAATGATTTTGACAGGGTCAGGAAGCAAAAAAACTGTTGTTTGAGAAAGAAAGGCCACAAACTGAGGAAAGTAAATAGCCCCAATCCCTTTTTTAATTTTTTCCAGTAAATTAAGCACATCTGGCATGAAATTCAGAGAAACTTGGGGCAATAGCATTTGGCTGCATTCTTTATAACATAGCAACTTTTTAATACACAACCTTCAAAGGTCATCATCAGAAATTTCTAAAGCTGACACATATTTCACTACTTGCACCCACACCAGCCCCACAATTACATCTAGCTTGAAAACAGAAATTGAGAAATCTCATGTAGAAGCTGGCACAGAATCTTTAGACTTTGATACCTAAACAAGCAGTGCTAGAGATAATAAATAGGCCATCACACCCCTTGAAACTGAACTTCAGTGCTCTACCCATTACAGTGCATTCAGTTCTTTTACTAACACTAATTACTACCTCACTAGCACCAACTTTTAACCCTGGCTGGCTGAATTTGCTTTTCAGGATTGATATGAAACGTTTTCTATGGCCTTGCAGGTATTTTGTTTTCTATTGTATACTAGCACAGGGTTTATAACTATTCTTTTTAATCACATCTGAAATTCAAGTTCCTGCATTTGTGAAAAGATCACAAGAAGTGAAAAAATTTGAACAGGTCAAGTGATGTTAATATGCATGGACAAATCATTATCTGTTCTTCTCCTATTCCTTTGGCAAATGGGTAGAGGAGAAACATAAATCATTGCTCAGCATGTATTCACCCAGCTCCTCTCAAGTCACACATGGAACAGCACTCACAATTCTCTGAAGAAATGTGCACGCAGGATTAGGCCAAACCACGTTGGGGCTGCTTCCTTTAATTTGTCAACTTACAGGGGGAAAGACCAAACAGAATTTGGACCCATGTTGAAATTTATCTTAAAGTTGAATTAATTTAACTTAAAGCTGCTGATTTCCATTTTTCCCTCACAGATTTAAGTTCTAAGCATTTGTCCCTTTACCCTTTTAATGGAACAAAATGCATTAAGTGTATTAACATTACTTACAAGAGCTTTGCTGAAATAAATGTACAGCTTAGATCTGGGCCTGAATCCTTTTACATCCTCCTTTAACAGAAGAATAATTTTTCCAGAAAAAAATAAACAGACAACAATTCTCATAAATAAAGGAAAATGAAACTATTCAACTATTTTCTTGTTGAATTCAAGAGAGAAGTATGGGAAAGAGAAAGTTAATCAGCTGGAAGAAAGAAGAAATGGTAACAGCTTTTCAAAATATCCCAGTCGATAAGAAAGTTTTCTGATTCCTCATTTGGTAAGAAAAACTGATAAGAAATACATGATAGGAGATATGTATTATACCTAAAATTTCTGAACCAAACTTTCTCCACTTTCCACTAATTCACTGTTTTCTCTTCCAGACACAGAAATACGATGAGTGGGAACTGAGCACGTATTACAGAGCAATCTTGAGTGCATTTCCAGCATTTCTCCATTCACACCTCTCAGTTCAACAAGGCATTTCATAAGGCACACACAAAGCATGGAGGAAATCTTCATGGAATTAATTCTCCCATAACCACATGACGTGTCCACATCTAAGAACTGCTACTTTTCACAGCATATTCTAATGTGATGCCCAAATCACAAGATAGTGAGCTTTGCTGTCCCTACTGAGTGAAAAAATAATGGAGAAAATGTATCAAAATAAAGATGAATCGCTCCAAAGATGCTCCAGATGGAATAAATAAGTGGGAATTGTCTCTGTGAAAAATGCAGAATGAGACTTTAGCACATAATTGTCAGCATAGCTTTAAAACTGGTGCAGAAGTACTCTCACAGCATGGGAAATATATTTTGCATGCTAAATAAATACTGACAAAAGACGTATGTGCCCACATTGTCAGCGTGTTCCTTGCTGCCAAAAGCCAGTCTGCCGTCAAATACATTTTGTTCATTTGGCCTTTGGGAATGGTGGCATCTTAGAATTTCAATTTCAAAATATAATTAGAAAAAGAAAAAAGAACTCCACAAACATTAAAATGGCTGGAGGAGGAATTCCTTGTATAGAATATTTAATTCAGGTTCAGATTTTTTTATTTGGTGTTTTACTGGAAACCAATGAAGCAGTTAGAGATTGGAACACACAAAATGTTGTGCCAGCAGTGCATAGACCTGCTTTCCTCAGAAACTCAAATATTTCAATAGAAAAGAAGGTAATCATTGTGCAAGTGAGGGCGCAAGCAAAAATACCCAACTTTAGCCACAAACCCACTCAACTGAGAACAGTCACATATCATGGAACACATTTCCTCACATCATGGAACATATTTCCACTCACGTATTATGGAAATATTAGTAAGTTAAGTGTGATGGTTAAAAAAAGGAGTAATAATTTAAAAAGCACTCTGCTTTTCAGTTTCTCCATCTAGGTGACATCAGGACTACAAGGAATGTTATCTGATAATTCACTCATTTTTTACCTCAGAAAGCAGAGATAAATGTTGAAATACATTTGGAAAAATAAAAACAAAAACACAACAGATGGCTTTAAGTGAGTAACAGATTCACTTAACCAAACATTTTATTTCCTGTATCTTGAATAATTAACAAAAAAAGTGTTTACCAACAATTATATAACAGCTTTTATAGTAACACAAGGAGGAGAAAAACATTTCGCACTGAGTCTCATAAATAATTCAAAAGGTCTAATTTCCCATAATCATGTCTGGCATTTATCTTCAGTAAATAATGTATTAGGCATATACTGTGCACTCTTTCCTACAGTAGCTACTAGAGAGCATTAGGAACAAACCCATCTGTGTTTAGCATTCTGTAAATCAGGCCAGCTCTTGCATGCATAAATTGATTGCTGATGAAGCCATTTACCTATGCAATTGATAGAAATGACATCTTTTAATGTAAAATTAAATAAAAATTGTAGAAACCGCAACAAAGATGAGGGTTTTTTGTATACCATAAATATTCATATCTCCCCAACTGAGCAAGCATACCTCCGAAACCATAGGAACCACTCTAGGAAAAGAAGTTGGGTCTTCCACATTCACTGTGCCACTGACAGGTTAATTTGCATAAGTGCAAATTAACATCTCAAAAGCGTTCTCTTTGCTAGCATTTTCAAGAAATCACCCACCATTACAGTGAAACCACTGCAGTTACCTTGGCACAGCAGAAATGTGAGTTCTGGTGTTGTCCAGGCTCAGGGTGCTTTTGTTTTCTTGTTTAGTTAAAGCACCACTGTCCCAGCTCCTGACTTCCACACTGGCAGCTTCCAGTTCCCAGTAAATGGCACCATACACACAGCAAAAGACAGGTAATGTGGTTTTCCCCTGAGCTTTCAATTATTTCCTATTTTTGCCTGTTAAATCTGAAATTACTTAAACTCTTCTGAAACTTGCACATTTTCTAAAAACAGAGAATTTGAATTCATCACAAATACATCTCCCCAGAATTAAGGAGCACTCTGGTGCAATAACACTCAAACTGATCAGCCACACCTGTAGTTTGTGCCTTACCTCTCAGTAAGAATACAGAATACAGTATATAATCTGTGCATAAAACAAAGATTATTGTTTTACAGCTGTTTTACTGCTCACTTCCCCGTTTGTTTGGGGGTTTTTCAAATGTTTTGCAATGTGTTTAACTCATACTCAAAATAACATAAGTAGAATCTTTCAAAACAATGGGCGCTTTACCTCTTCATATGATTTTTAGTGTTGTACATGCCCAGGACTTTGTAACACAGTTCTCACAATATGGAACATATGTACTCAAATATAAAGTTTTATATTAATGATTTGATTGAAATCAAGATCACACTTTCTCACAGAAATCAAGGACATTAGGCAGCTAAATTAAGTGATCTAATTTCACACATCTTAACAAGTGCTGTCTTTGAGATCTCCAAGAAGCTTACATTAAAGTACACCATGGAGCACATTTAGTAGGATTTTCTGTCGTTTTCAAGCATATTTATGTTAATTTGTTTAGATCAGCTTTATTCCCTATGTAGGTATAATAAACGCCAATTCACACCACAGCCACATATTTGTTCACTCACCTCCTAGTCTTATTTCATCCTTTTACCATTCCAAAGAAAGGTTTTTAGTTGTAAAAAGTAGTTAGAATGTTTCAGTTTAATTACAGCATATCTTCTTGTGTGATCCTTTTGTTGACTCATGTTCCAAATGGTAGCACTTTACATATCTCCTATGAAGTGAACCCAGCCTACAAGCACTTGTTCAAGAACTGTTGCTTCTTTCACATCACTAGACCAGCCACCTAAATTAGCTTTAAAAAAAGCCACTGCAAATTGTCAGAATAAATTTTTCATTTCTATTTACCTGTGTATTGAGAGACCACAAAAAATTGAAATACCAGTGCTTTCCAAATGTCTCTCAGTTTCTTCAAAGCTTAGGTGCAAACAGGTCACTTTAACATGACTCAGACTGTAAAGAACAGGGCACCAGAATTGCTGAGCAAACCCCACAATGACAGATCAGCAACTCAACAGAAGAAAAAGCCTCAGTGGCAGCTCAGGATGGAGAAGACCTCCCTTGCACAACCTGTTCCAGTTACAAAAGGGATGCACAAAGAAAGATGGCCTGCTAATTATCCTGACATCCCCTGTCCCTATTTTTCCTGCTACTCAATAATGTAAATTTTCCTTTTGTTGTCAACCAATAAAGTTTTGTAGGACCAGCATAACTCAGCATCTCCAGTGGGTTAAGACCCCAGGTCAAGGAGACCTGAATTCAACCTGGTTAAATATAAACACAGGAATGTTGGCATGTCTCACCAGACACACGTTGAAAAAAGCCCCTCACCAACAGGAAAACCACTGTTTGAATTGCAAAGGAATTCTAATTATACTTTCTTACTGAAGTATTTAAGTTTCCATAAAGAAACCAGAGAAAGATATCTTTAAAATGGAAATATGTAACTTCAGCAGTAGAACAAATAAAGCAAATTATATGAACCTTTTGTATCTTGTCTGTAATCATGCTTGCATCAAATACCACGTGAAGAGAGCTGCCCCCTCATTATGAAAGAAGGGCCCTTGAGAACAGACAGCAGCATATAAATACAGATGCTCCAAAGACTCTCAGAGCAAAAAGCATAAAGGTAATTTATAGGGCTACTGTTGAAGGCAATACTGCTCAGCTGACACTGTGTAATTTAATCACACATAATGCCATAGCAAGGCTTTCATCGAAATATCTTTCAGTCATGAATCTCAACCAGCACAAAAATCCCAGTGAGTTGTAAGCAGTTCCTTAACACTTCCTTAATTGATTTCCCTTTATTTGTCAATGCCAATTAAGAAGCTGCATCTGAAGTTCAACTATTAAATATCCACAGTGCAGAAAATACTTCCTGTAATGTGTATATTTCATGTGAAGCTGCTATGTATGAACCAAAGAAAACTGTAAATATCTAAGTTACTACACGTGAAACAATGAATATTGCGTTTTTCGATCATGGCATTTTATAAAGTCAAAGGCTTCAGCTTCCTGATCAAGAAAGAAATCTCTTTTCCAGTAGAAATGCCTACTGTCAGTTTGTCCAGCCCGGATAAAACCTAATTTCATGTGAACCCTTACATGGAAACCCCATGCACATATCCAGGTGTACTGTTTAGGACTAGGAAAGAAATACATAGAAATATTATTACTATATTAAACTTCTTGTTTATTCATCACAATGTTACTTTCTGACTTCAGTTTAAGTTTTGTTGTTGTATAACAACAGTTGGCCATAAATAAATGTGGACTTAGAGTGGAGAGAGAGGTTAACATTTGAACATAAAATGAATTTTGAAACAAGAAAATATGTTAAAATGTCATTTTAGCAATTACCACAATATGCTTCCATGCATCTGCAAAGGCTGCTGGAAATTAAGCACATTAACAATTCAGTCAGTAAAATATTTTGTTCATATAACCAGAACTCATCACCAAAAGCTCTGCAGACTGGCTCTGCAAAAAAGGCTACACCTTCTAAATGAGATTGTTTGAGTGCTCCTTTTATCATGAAATCCAATTTTATCTCTGTCTCATTTAATAAAAATGTTTTTTACAAATATTGTCAACATTTATTATATGTGTGAAATATAAAAAAACAACCCAACCCTGCCTTCTTAGCAAAGACAGAGCAGTAAATGAATTTCCAGGACTGATGCAGCAGTCTTTAATTGATATTTGGTGTTAAATGACAGCCTCACACATGCTGCCTGGTTGTTTTAGGAAAGAAAGCATTTAAATCAGACTGTATTAACAAATCTAAAATGTGCAAAAAACATGCTCAAAACTAGTAACTTCAACATAACAGGGGGAGTAACAAGGGCTCAGTGATGTGTTACCAGATTTCTCAAAAAGGACAAGGTACCAAGGAACACAATTAATTAATTAAATGTTTGTGAAATACACACAGAGATATATTCCAAACTGAAAAGTAACTCTTATTTTCTTTGTAATTTTGATGTATCTAAGTTTTCTGAAATGTTTGACAGTAAATTAGCTTTAATAAATGCTCTGTTATAACCCTGAACTCCTAGAATTTCCGTAGCAGAAGAGTGTCTGCTAAATTTCCTTATTCACGATTGTAAATCTCAAGCTATTTGATGCCTTTTTAAAGACTTCTTTTCTGAAGGAAAAGTTATTTATTTACATATAAATTATTAATTTATTTGCATATAAATTGAGTTCTGATGAAAAAGTACCTATATCAATTTCATGATTTTAGAGTAAATTCTGAAAGTTTTTAGACTTGAAGGTTAAAAAAGTAGTGGAGCAAGTAGATGGAATGTACTGGTTCTCTCTCTATTCAAGACCTTGTTTTGTTTTAAGGGCAGTGTTCCACGATTTTTGATGGCTTAGGACTGGCAAAAAGGAAATATTTCCTTACTGCTTACCAATAGCCTAGAAGTAAATGCAATGGACAGGACACCAAGATCAGTCACACAAGAAAGAACTCAAATATGGCTTTTGCCTTTCTCACTGTGTATTTTGAAGCTTCAATTTCTCTTCCTGCTTTGTCAAAAGCAGTAAATCTTTCCCTTCTAGAGATCATTTGATATTTAGAGGTAAACTTACTGTTTCTCATGCAATCATAAACACAATATTAATTTATTTGGACTCACAATGCAGAGAACTTCCATTAAAGTTACTGTTTTGTTTTATGACTATGCTTCAGATAGCTTACCATAAGGTAAGAAAACCAAACCTAAAACCCTTCAGGATTTAATTAATAACTTAAGTGATAATTGTTCTCTTCCTCTGCGAACATTATCACTGTATGGTGGTTTTAAAATATCTATTTCACTTCAACATCTCCTGTTAAATAAACCACTATTGTATTTAGCTATTCATAAAATGACACAGAAAAGGCAATATCCTATTTTGCACTTTTCCCCCAAAAGCAAGAGTAAATGCAGTTGGGACTGGAACAGATGCTGTAGTCTAGTCTCATTCAGTGCAGCTGTAATTATATAATTTTAGCAATTAATTCTGATTGAATGTTCTGTGATGATTGTACAGAAAGTGGCCTCGTGCAATTCATTTCCTCTCTGCAGTGAAACATTGAGATGGCAACATTTGCTCTCAGCAGCCTGAAAAAAGGACAAGAAATCCTGAAAACTTTAGGATGCAAGTGATAATTTGAAAAGCCCAAACAAAGCAGCAGACAGAGTTTCCACTCAAATCCTGTTGAAAAAAAGAGAATAGCAGAGTACAGTTCTCTTATGCACCAGGGTAAAAATGAACTTCAGATTTCTGGCACAGCTCAGAAAATTACCTATGAAAATACAAGAGAAGGATGGAGCAGATGAATCGAAGAGTTTAAATCTATTTCGTTTATGTCACCAATCACCCAAATAACTACATCTATTTCATGTTCAAAACACTGAGATGAATGAAAATTATTCCAGAGGTGGGAATCAACACAAAAAAATTGCTTTCAAAAGTTAATGTTGGAGCAAAAAACATAAGACTAAAAGAAATACTATTTTGGAAAATCAATAATTTCATTAAGACCTTTCAGATACATATAGGATCAAAAACATTTTGTACAGTTTTTGCTCGATAGGAAAGTCTCTATTTTCCACAAATATTAATGATTTCACAGCATTTGCTGAAAAAAATTTCAATTTGACTGTGAATTATTTTTTGCAGCCTCAAGTGGAGTGTACACTTTCCATGTTACACATCATTTAAAAAATAGATGCTGCTTTGCAGTGGGGCTACACAGCAATAAATTACTTTGAGATCCATTGCCTCTACAGTGTTGGGGTTTGCTTTTTTTCACTCGCACCAAATTACTTAAGCCACTTTGATTTCAAACAAAAAGCTTCAGGAATTACAGGAAGCAGGAATAAGACCCCCAAAAAGTCCCTGCCACAGAACTACTTGCAGAAACGTACGTGAAAAACTGTAAATCAAGATGATGGCTGCCATACAAGGAAAAAATTTCTTAAATATTTCAGTCATAGATATGCATTTCATAGATGTGCAAAGACTTCTCCTCCAATCAGTGGGAACACATTCTTTACGTATTACACTCCATTCCTGTCCTTTGCAAGAGTATCCTTTTCATGTTCTCATACAACGAGAAACTTCACAACTCCAGAAATAAGACAATCATGCTAAGGTTAAATATGAGAAACCTGTCTGAGAAATAACATCCAAGCTCTCCAGGAAGACAGTGAGAGGCAACGAGAGTCAGTGTGATTCATGTGTTCCCAGAGCATGCAGGGCAGGAACACCCCTCATCCATCATACTTGCCTTTAGAAGTGTTTCTAAGTTAACTTGGCAACATCCACTTCTAGTTGTCATCTCATCAAATGAGTGTTTTAAGATTAAAAAGCCCACAGAATCATATATATATATGAATGTGAGCACATGTGCATTTCTTCCCCGCAGAGGTTCAAGTTCGCTGTCCCCAGTCTAAGTTAACTTTGGCTGGAATGATTAATAGCACCACAATAATTGATGTCCGGTGTCTATTCATCACAGGGGTTCCATTTCTTCGTGGAGTTCCTCTTTATGTAATGAAGGTAGGACTTTCCCATTGTACCTGACAGCTTGATTAATGGGGCTACAGTTAGTTTCTCACACAATAAGCACGGCATAAGTATTGTAGGTATCAGTTTGGCCCAATTTCAAGTCAATGTACTGCTCTTCACCATTAACAAAGGGTAAAAGAGGTGAGAAAGAGGTGTACATATTGTAAAGTGTTCTTTTAAAATTAATTTTTACTGTGCCCATTTCTACTATTTCGGCTGCAAAGACAAAACAAAAAGCTACTGATACCTAATCAGTTGAACAGTTTATTTAGATTGCAAGCTATGCTGACTATGTAGTAAAGATTTACTATGACACGCTGTGTTTCTAATTTTCTTTTTAGCTGTTTTACAACCAAAAAAAAAAAAATTGAAAGCAATAAGTAAGAATGAACTGAAGTGAAATGGTATAGGAGCAAGCATTCAGCCATGGAACTCCTATGAAGACTCATATGAAGTCTCATATGCTTCAGCATTCATAACTTAAAAGTCTAAGTTCATTGTAGATGGAGGCTCCTGCATCTGGAGTTCAAACCTGACTGCATATCCCGTTTTGTCAGTGGATCAGGCAATTAATGGTGTCTTCAAACAGTTTTTCTATTGTAAATTGATTTCTCTGGGTTAAGTAATTTTAATTGACCTTTCTAAATAGTCACACTAACAAATTATTTTATCAAGAAATTTAAAAGTAATTGAACTAACAAATATAATCTACAATGACACAGCAAATTACATGAGGAACCAGCAGTAAGAAACAATTTGGTGTAGCTGATATTGCTGTCAACTACCTGTTTTATTGTCTTTTAAGTGTGCTGAAGATGACACATCCAGTTCAAGAGATAAATGCTGTAAATAAATCATTCCTTTAGCCTAGTGTGCAGACATCAAAGATGACTTCTCCTAGAGTGGTACCAAAACTCACAATACCAAACTGAAGTCACAGACTGTATTCAACAACAAAATAACACACAGAACACAACTGTAATGGAAAGCAAAGCAGACAGGTTATACATAAGAACTCCAATGACACATCTGAAATTGTTTCTGTTCAGCACAAGGAAGTTATGCCTCAACTTCATCTCCCTGAAGCCACCACAATTTATGCTGTCACCCATAATTAGCATAAATGAACAAGGTATGCTTTATGTAGCCTACAATAATCATTATGGACACCAGAACAGACACATTGGATGAACACAATATTCACTGCTACAGTGTCCAGCAGCAGATGCTTAAATGCTATAAAGAGGAAAGGAGTAGGTGTTAATATGCTCCACATATATTCTCCCAGGCATTAAAAACCTATGATGTAAGAACTTCAAGATAAAAGTAGCATCTGCATCCATTTAATTTTTAATGCTCTTTGGTAAACCTTTCCTCTGTACACTTGCTTAATTGCTTTTTGAATTTATTTCTACTTTGGCATTTATAATATCCCACGAAAATGAATTGCATAGATTAATTATGTCTAATGAAAAGAATATCGCCTTGATATCAAAACTTTTAACTGAATTTCATATGATGCTCATCAGCTCCTTTGTTAGAAGACACTGTGAACAATTTCTTGATCACTTCTTTCCTGTCATCAGTGATTTTACACAGCTTTCAAACTATCCTATCCTTTCTCTGTTTTTCACTTCTTTTGTATGCTGATCTTAATATCACCCTACAAAGGTGTCTTGTACAATTCAGCATATTAAAGATTTGCATGTACCTTTTCTCATTCTACTGAAACCTCCTTGGGATTGAAAATCAGGCCTGCATATTTTATTCAAGATTTAATCCAACATGCATTAATAGCCTAACATAATAATTGGTTTCTTTGTCTTCCATTCCCAGCAATTCTTACTGTCCTCTTTTTCAGTTTTGACTTCCACTCTGCATGAAGCTCAATTCTACAGGACCCAGTTGCACCACCAAACTCACTGTTTTGCTGTAAAATAGATACGCTTTTTATAAGAACACAGAGATCAAGACTGACTGCGACATTTGTTGAACTGAGAGGTGTTTGTATTACAAAGCCTGCAAGATTCAACTTAGTGTTAGAATACCAACACTGAGATTTAGCCAAACACAACTGCAATTCCAATTTTTCATCAAACTTCTGGACTCAAAGTCTAAGCAACTGTAGCTCTATGAATTAGGTCATACTGAATGCATTAGTATATATTGGTGGATTGCAAAATTTCTGTATTATTCTCCTTTCCAATTGTAAGGCATATAACCAACTGCACATTTAAAATTACTCCTGGTCACATGAATATTATCCATTTAGCTATATTCCTTGAAGGATTTATTGCTTTCAAGAGTAATCTTAAGCTCACAAAAGAAAACCATCTGCCTTTTAAATCATTCAAATTTAAGAATCCACTAAAATATACCTTCCTAAGGAAGAATACTGTTTCAATTCAATTTTTAAATATAAAATATGACAGATTTCAAAAAGTAGAAAGGACAAAGTAATAGGAAGAGATATTTTTGAGCTCATTTCAAATTCTTTCATCTTTTCATTTACTTACTCATGCAGCTGATGGAACTCACTCCACAATGCCACTCAGTTGCTAGGCCTTATTTCCATTTCTATAGAGGCATATCTTGAATCCAGAAAAAATAGCAAAGGATTTAAAACATTACATAAAATAAGCCTGATTCTATTCTGTACATGGTCAACATCTGAATGGATCTCACTTCTAGAGCAGACAATAAAGAAGAATTGATAACATGAAGCTGGGACCAGAACAAGACACAAGCACAAGCCATATGATTATGACTGAATACAGAATGTCTGATTTGTGCAAGCAGTGCTGTATTTCCACGGCACCACTCAAATTCAGTGGCTGATACAGCTAAAGATACAAGTGTGAAAACAGACAGCAGCTCTGGGTGACTGCTGCTTTAAGCTGTACTGGTACCCCAGTGGCACCGACACTTCTCTGCTCTTTGCCAGAGATTACTTGTTAATATATAAGAAAAAAAAAAAGAAAACATTGCCTCAAGCGACTAGGAAAGGGAGAAATCAACACATTTTCTTTTTTATTAATGAAAACAGTTTGGTTTAAGAAAGGCAAAAACAAAGTAACAAGTGATTGTCCTCAGAACTAATAAATTGTGCAGGGCTTCTCAAAGTCTCAACCCGATGGGCTGGTAAGAGTTTCTGATGTTTCAGATGCAACAATGTCTGCACACACACCATTAAATATTTAAAAAGCTTTTGCCCTAGCAAAGATTTGCTCATTTTAAACAAACACTGCAAGACTTATCAGTTTCTGATACACAACACAAAGAACAAAAATAGGATAAAGTGGTGTAACTACACCTTGGAGAAGAACAATATTTGGAGGGAAGTTCCCAATTGACGTAAGATAAATTTTAGGAAATCCTACTAAAAAAGTACCTTCAAAGCACTTTCCATCTTGAAGAGAAACCACAGAAACACCACTTTGAAAACTGATCCCTCGCAGAGTTATCTGAACCATACAAAAGATTGCTTTTATTAAGGTTTGCCCAACACTATCTGTAATTATTACATTTCCCTCAGATGCCCAAACATCTTTATTTATATATAACATCATTACATATATAAAATATATGTAATATATATAAATATATATAAAATATATGAATTTTGTCAGAAAGAATAGATTCCATTGGCAAGTGAAGAACACCCACAATAAGGGATAATCCAAATGAACAGCCTGTATTCTGCCCTGCAATTTCAAGTTACATTTCCTATTTTCTGCAGCCATCCATCTTCAGTGCCAGCAGCACAGTCATGTTTCCTTGGGTTCACAAAGAACTTTTAAGAGAAAACCTCTTTTCCTCCTGTAGTGCCTATCCTGGGAAGGGCTCTGACTTCATGGCAAGTAGGAATCCTGAAAGGTAAAAAGCATTCCAAGCAATAGTAGTTTCCTTCTTACAACAGAAACCACTTTATAGCAAACCCATAACTCTCACCATAATGGGGGGAGGGGGGTGATTTTTAGAAATCACTTCAAAATCAATTTTCTTCTCATAATATTCTATATAAAATATTCTCTACATTTAGTCCCACTGTTCCTTGAAAAACCTTAAACCACTAACTTCATCTACAATGTACAGTACTAGGCCTAGAGCACACCAAAAGCTTCTTTCAAAAGAGGGCAAAACAGCAATGACTCTCCCAGGTCACCTTGGGGGGCTTCTGAGCCCCTCACACCTTCAGGATATTCTGTGGGGATAGAATGTATTCAGCAACAACAAAAAAAAATTGCTTTACAGGAATGGAATGATATCCATTAGAGACAACTTTTCAGGACAGTGATATTGTGTGAAAAGTTGGAGTTTAGTTATTAGTAATAACAGACCCTTCTGTATACTTCTGTATACCCTTCACTGTATACAGTGTCAATTCTCTGGGGTGAAAGAAAATTTTATGGCCCAGTAAAAGACAGTGAACAAATATGGCTAAAGCCTGGCTCTGCAAATACAAATGATTTGAAAAGTCTCTCCCCAGTTTTGAGCCATGTGAAATGAGTAGAAACCCCATGCTACTTCCCCAGAACTGATCATAACTGGCTGCTTTTAAGTTTAATCCCTTTTGAAGACTATGGCAGAGAACAGGAGAAAGGCTGTGCTTTGTGCTTTTCAAATACCTTCCCTCAATTTTCAGCAAGTACTTTCTAAATATTAATGTGCCCATATCCACAAAGCAGATAAGGAAAAAATTTAATAACCCTAAATAAATAACTTTTACAAAATCCTTGCAGCTGAAGCTGGTGTCCACTAACTGCAATCACTTCCATAGTGCCAGCCAAGAGATTTTTTATTTTCCTGTCTCAAGACAGAATACATAATGAGAAAAAGTAGCCAAGGAAGTGCATTCTCATGAGGGGAGAGAAATAACATGGGTGTGGAATGTAGCACCATACTTGAAACTCTTATATCACATTTCCTACTCCTCCAAAATAGAGAAACAAAACAAAACCCCCTGCCCTTCAAACATTACTTTTTTTCTCACATATTGAAAGACTGTAAGCTCAGAGTTACAATTCCATTATGCAGTTATTCTAGTACAGTTACCCCGTAACTGAAACACTCACACGTTTGAGAACTCATGAATTTAAATTATATGAAAGACATTACACAGCTTGACAGAAATTAAACTGCAAATAGAAAACACAAGACCTCTGTGTCTTGTAAATTCAAAATTTTAATTTAAAACCAAAATAATCATAACTCAAAATTTAATTTTTTTTTTACAAAGCAACCTCTATATTTAAATAAAAACCTTAGAAAAAGTTACTTTGAATAGATATGAGTGTAAAATATTTAAAATTATACCTAGTAAAACACTTATTTTAATGCAAAGTCCATCTTATTTGAAGAGCTGCCCTTTCCAATTACCAGCTATATTAAAAAAGTCGGTTATCTTATCAGAATGCCCCATCATGCTCTGAATCAATAGGCAGGTCAGGTGCACATAACGCTAATTCATTCTTTCCTAAAAAAAATTTTGAAGGTTGATAATGACAATGCTAAATTCTTCCTGTGTCCACAACTAAGCAACATACATAAGAGTCAATAATCCTTTTCCTTACAGGCTGGTGAACTCAGTAAACATATAATTTCCAGAATCCAAGCCAGGATACTATTACAGAAAAAGAAAATGGTGAGTTTGTGGGGGGAGATCCACTTGCAGGTGATCCACTGAACCCCAACGTACTGTGGTGTGTGTAAGGATGAGGAAAAAAAAACCAGGGAAGATAGCCCTTCATGCTCCCAAATTTTTTGATATTACCATTAACTTTGTTTACTACATAACAGGTGATCTAAACCAATACTTCAACTGGTATTGTCTCCCTTCTGTTATTAATGACGATTACTGAAACCAGGCACTGCATTTTCAAGAAATAATGCTTGGCATCAGGATACTTTTCATTTTTTATTCACTGGTTTTCAAGGTTAGCAGATAATAACCTAGAGTAAGTTAAATAATACACTTCAGATTAATGGTATTGAGTGCAAAGTATAACAGTTTAGTGCTGCAATCCCTCATAGGATATATAGGTGTATGGACAAGACAAAAGAATCCTGTCAGCGGTCCTTGGGACACACGAACACACATGGTACCAAGAAGCAACTTTTCCAACCTTGGGCTTGGCCTTAGGAATAAAAGATGGTCAGTTAAGACTCTATTCATGCACATAACTTGCATTCACCTTTACTGTTCAGATCATTCATTCTGTATTTAACAGAGAAGGCAATCCAGTGCTACTACCCTCAACAGCACAGCAAGGACTTACTGCAGCTTTTTTTTTTTAATGACTAGCTGAGCTGTCATTAAAAATGACAGCATTAAAAATGCTGTTTCAGTAATTCAAACCAAATAACATTTTGCTCAAGCAAATTCTGAGTTTGACAGAAAACTCAAAAGCCTGACACAAGGAAGTCACGCAATTTCTACTCACTTTTCTTCCTGAAGTCCATAAATGCTTCAAATACGCTGTCACGCCAAAAGAGCGTGACAAAGTCCCATATTCAGCCACCCATGAGCTTGCCTTCTCTATTAAGTTTATCTTATCTATTGAATGTATTAAGCCAGAACCACGTCAAAGCAGATATTTCAAGAACTCTGCATCATGAATTTCCCCAGTTCTCTCTGAAGAGTGAGAAGCTACACAAGCCTAAAGAAGCTGCCCAATTAACATTCCACTTAGGATGATCTTGCTCAATTTTGCAACTGTGATGTATTTGAGCTATTTCTATCAAGCAGCTCATTCACCAGTGTATACATTACTAGCAGATACTTGTTTTCCTTCTTGTTTCATTACTATTTTTTAGCGAGATTGCTGGTAGCAGCACACTGATCCTGCTGAGAACACCCACATTCTCCCTCTTCTATGCAGCTACTTCTGTAAAAGACGTAGACTTGCCTAAAATTCAGCTCAGGATATAAATGTTAACAAGTTGTCATTCTTAATTCTTGCCTTCAAGGGGATCTTAGAACATGGGCTTGACAGCTCTCTGGTTATGCTACACTGAGATCCCTTTATGTAATATCACTTATTACTATTAGAACCCTTAACCAAAAAGGACAAAATAAGCATAATTTCTCTTTCCTGAGATATTGAAAGCAAATCTCCTTATGCTCATACTTCTTCCAAATATGCAGAAATAGCTCTGTAAAAAGAGGCCAATAAGAAGATTTGTGTATGTATTTTTATCATTGCATTATAAGTATCAAACTACAAAGGCCTTTTTAGTGAAGGAGCTGGTATAGAATAACTTGAGATTTTAAAAGTCACTCTCTGTCTGATTCCACACTTCATGTAGAAATATCTGGAGAATGACCAAAAACTCTTCACTATATTTCTGTTCATGATGCCCCCACAGGAACGGGATGAGCTCCTCAACTGAGCCGGGTGAGCTGCAACTCTGTGATTTGCTAATGGCTGAGATCTACAAGTAAAACTAATGAACATAATGAAACTGCACATATTCCCTGCTATTCACTGCATAAGTAATGGAAGTAATTACTTTCAATTTCTGGTCACTGCTAGCACAACATACAGGTCCTTGAAGATTGCAGACTCATTCTTATGCTGCATCAGCCTCACAGAGGAACGTGGGCACATTATCATTTGAAGAGGCCTAACAATGGTCGGGGGATATATTCAACTGCTACTTGTATATCTAATAGGCACATTGTACAGCATCAATAGATGAAATTGTTCACATGCTTTTCTGTGAATACAAATATACTACTAGCAAGAATGTCAAACAAATTAGAGCTGAAATAACACTCGATACACAGAAAAATGAATAGGAAGGACATGAACCACTCACAGAATAAAATGGACAAAGTAATAGAATTTGTAAATGTAAATCTGCAGAGTGAGCATTATACTTAAAGCCTCTAAAATTACTGGCAGCTGGGAGCACTACAGCATAAGTTTTCTTAGTTCCCCAGCAGCAGCAGAAAAGCACTACACTGCTGTTCATGAACTCCTCTGTAGACTCAGAACCAGCACCAATGGCATCTGGAGGGATAATGCAGAGCCCTCTTCAGCTGAAGGATGTCTTGGTTTGATGCAGGATTGGAGTAGAATTCTTTGAAGCTTTCAAAAGGGCCCAGAAATTCCTGAAAGGAAAGTGACTAATAAACACCATAGAAGTGATCAAAGACATTGTTGGCTTTGTGGTTGATGTAGCTTTATGTGAGAGGATACGACAACTCTAAGTGGTTTATAGCTGAATTATCTGCAGTGGCAAATTAAGATCCAATATGAAAGAAGTCTGCAGGGAAAGAGAGATTACATAGTCAGAATCACACTAAGTGACACACCAGCACATGTACCACCCAAACCTCACAGGAGGTCTGACATCTCCCCTCCTCATGTATTCCCCCTTCTATTTATCATGCCCTATAATAACAATTCTTGTTCCTACAGGAAAAATAAATAAATAAATAAATAAGTAGATCTCCATCTATTGCCTCTCACCATTGTGCATTTACTACTAATAGCTATAAATTGTATAAGTATGATGGCTCATACTGGGTTTATTTCATACTGAAATTTTCTGCTTCTTATCTGAACCCAGACTGCTCTCTGTACCCAAACCACAAACCTCCAAGGCTTAGCCCTTGGTCATGAAAATACATCCCATGATCTTTGCATTGAATTAATCTATGGAAAGAAGGTGAAGAATTCAGTCTACCATGCAGACAGTTTTTAGTAAGAAAAGATTTTTCTTCATCTCTCTCAATGTTGGATCAAGTGTTGAAAGTCTGAATCTTCACTTATGAAACTCCTAAACAGAACAGTGGAGCAGGACACAAAACTATCAGAGAATGTAATTCAGGGGGAAACTAAGGCTGTAAAATTTGGAGAGTTTAGATTTGAGTAACAGAAGTAAAATGTAAAAACCTTAGGTCACAAATAGAAGTTGGGTTTCCTCCTTTTGTATTCTACCTTATTAAGCAATCAATTTTGAGGATAAAGGCAATGGGTGGCAAGAAAAATCAATCCATAATTTTTCCCAATTCGGAACACACGTACATGTTCAAGAGCCGCTTAATCTGAGAAACAGGTGCTTTTCCACATGAGGTTTTTGAGACACAATCACTGCACTTGACAGGGGGATGTCTAGTATTAGTAGTACCTGTCTTGCAAAACCATTTTGTGAGGGGTCTTCCCCAGGACCTGGTTAAACCAATGATCAAATAACTCATTTTAAAAGTATTTTGGCCTACAAAGTTCTAATAGCTAAGAAGCATCAGAGTTTAGGGATCCAGGGATTTGGTTTAGCCTCAGGTACATGTTTTATGAAATATTCTGACAAGCCAAAAGTAACAAAAAGGAAAAAATTTCCAAGTCATATACAAGCCTGCTAAAAATGAACTGTGGATTCTAATCTGGAAAATAAAAAGCCAATGTATAAAATTAATACTATTCAAAAATCTGATCTGAAACTTTGTCTTTCAAATGAGAAGCTTATCCACTTCAAACCTTCATCGTTTTCTCTCCGGATCATAAGATGATGCACTAGCATTGCAAACTTAGTTAATCAGTCTTTAGGATGTAAAATTATAGCTGATGTCTCTCTTTGAAGGACAACAAATCTAACCCTGTACAAATCTTTAAAATACATCAAAAAGGACTCTCTGCTATACCTTCTAAGGGTCTTACTCATGCTGCCATCCTGTGACAAAAAACAGTAAACGCAAGAAAAAAGCTCAGAAAAATCCCAGACCATTCTCAAAACACTTCTGAAATTCCTTCCCATTTTTTAAGCTTAGAAGAAAGTCTTGCATTAAACATAAAACTTCAAAATACAATGCCTTAAAGGTCTGTGTAATTGCTTTACCATTTTCACAGTGGAAAACTGACACTTCTCCTAATCTCTATTACAGAAATTATCACAAAAAGGAAGAAAAACTACTAAGTAGGTCAAGCTAATAAAAGCTTATTATAGATCCAGTATGATTTTTTTTTTTATCTGCTATAACAGTGTAACAGGTAACATTTCCCTGAAACACCTTGCCTTGTGGCAGAGTGTCAGGAGATTAAAATGCTTCTCCTGACTTGATGAAATAAAGCACCCATAACACATGAAATTAGATGGAACTGGAAAATCCCCACGTTAGGCTGAGCACTCCTGAAGACAGGAGCATACAAAGAGTTACTGCAAGTCAAAGCTTAACTGAATATTCTCGGTGTTTAAATTGTTCCTAATGGTAATAAATCCCAGAAAGATAAGACAATTTCATGAGATTTGGGTTGGTTTTTTGTGTTGACCAGGTTTATTGTGTGAAACAGGAGAATAAATTTTAAAAAAGGATATATCATAGATGCAAGATGTTTAGGCAACTGCAGGAATGCTGAAGGGTGTATTTTTAAAAGTTGAGAACAAGATAATCAGCTAAAAATTCTAGCTTGCACATGGCACTGGTTAAAGAGAACCTTCTGAAGGGTGGAATCATCACCTCTTATACTAGGAGGAGGAGGGTAAATTATCCTGAACAACCCAAACAGGTTAATAAAATGGTAGAAAATGAAATATTGATCATTCTGTACAAAGCAATATTCTGCCTATTTGCAATTGTTCTGATTTGCTTGTTAATAACTCTCTGTTGCTTATTATTCCATCCAGAGGAGAGAAGTTCAGTAGGGAAACACAAGAGAGTGGAATCTGAATACAGGAACTTTTCAGGCAGCTCACCCATGAAGAAGCAGGGCTGAAGTGGGTGGGGGGAGGAGGAGTTTGTCATTAATTTGATCCCAGGTATGAAGGCTCAAACTCAATGAATTCCAGGTAAGGATCTGCTCATAGACAAAGTGTGGTCTGGATTGAGATCTGTACCCCAAAGATTCTTTGCTAGGATTATCAGCCAGTACAACCAAGTTAATACCCTCTGCCTCTTTTGCAATTTATCTTTCAGTATCAGCTAACTAACTAAAAGTCGACTGTTTAGAAGAAGAAGACTTCTTTTTCTGAGAGGAGGAAAAAAAATGGACCAAACTATGCCTAGACAAAGGGATATACCCCTTCTCTTCTGCCAGTTCCAGAACAGGAAAGCTGAGGAAATTATCACCCAAGTAACACTGATCTTCAGAAACACATTTGTCTACATATCTGACACACAATAGGCAGCACACATCAAAAAATATGGGATACGTCATTAAAAAATCCCCCTTTGATGAAAACTTTAATCTTAATTTCATTAAAGTTTTAATCAAGAATTACTTCCCTTTGAGTAGTTGCCTTCTATCCTGTTTTAAAAGCATTTGCAGCAAAGACTCCTCAGAAAGCAGCTCAGCAGACTCAGGGCAAGACAAGGTTTATAAACCAAGATAAATAAGCAGTATGCAATCAGATAAATAACCCATCACACACCTGCCTCTACACCTGGCTCCCAGGCCAACCTGCAAACCCCTTCATTTCCAGCTCTTTTCTTTTCCACTATTTTTCCTCTGAGGTCAGCTACACATCCAACCTTAGCAATAAGATGACTCCACAAGTCAATTTTTCTCAACAGTTTTCTGGTTTACTTTGAATTTGTTTAACCGCACCAAAAAAAAGTGAGAGCTTTTTATATCTATACCCACACCCCCACACACAAAATACACTAGTGATTGTTTTTAGGATTTATATTTATTAGTGCTCTTTACTCCTGAGCACCTGACACAGCTGCAGCTCCAGGCTATGCAGTTTCCTCGACATTAGCCAGGCACTACTAAAATATCACTTCTACCTTGGGCTTGATGTTCATGGTTTAAGTACCAAATTGCTACTTTCTCCAATAGCTTATAAAACTTTGGGTAAAGACAAAAATAAACCTCAAACAAAAGAAACACACACCAAAAAATAACTAAGTAAAGCTAAGATCTCATCCTCAGAATCCTCTGGGCAAATCAGATGTCCTTGGGGGTACTGTTTATATTTAACCTTTCATTCTTTTTTTATTTTTCATTTACAAGGATGCAACAACTTTACGGTAAGGAAGTTGCAACGGATACTTTTGTACGCAAAGGTTTTTTTTTTTTGAAAGGTCAAGAAAGAATCCAGATGATATCTTACCAAAAAAAATTAAAATTAAATCCTGCTCTTAGATCATGAGAAAAGAGACTTGGCTTGTTTAGGACAATGAACAATGGTATCCAAATTCACCTATTCTCTTCCTCCTTTACCTCTCTATTTCCTAATGGACAACTGCTAATACTTATGTAGCACAAGTAAGGGAGGGTATTTTAATGCCTGGACAAGCACCACCTGCAATACAACATCTTACTGCAGTGCTTGGGTATTTTTATCTCTGCACAGGTAGAGCAACCCTTGAATGTATAATGAAGACCTGGGAGGGGGGGAATTGGTAGAGGTGGTTTTTTTCTTATCAGCCTTTTTGTTGTTCTCCCAGATAACCATGTTATAAAAAATAAAAAAATTTACCCTCTAAACCTTATCCAGACATGGAATCATATCACAATTCTACTATATGATTTTTAAGGATTATTTAGACAGAGTAAACAAAGAACAGACAACACAGTAGATAACTCATTAGTGATAAATTTCACCATCTCAGACAATAAGGTGTATTAAAATGGCTCTATATCTTTATTTACCTAACCTCATAGTGCTTCATACAGCTACATAATACAGTCAAATGTAACACAAGGTTTTTTGAGATTTTGGGGAGTTTTGTTTCTTAAGGATGGCATATGGTTGTGTGTGTATATATATATATAAAACATATCTTGTAAAATCTGTCAACAGCAATAAGAGAAAAGTTAAGATGGAACAGGTAAATAGTCCTAAAAATAGAATTTTAAACATGCAATCAAAAAAGCAGCGTAAAGGTAACTATTGTTACCCCTTTCTAGCACAGTAGTCAGCTTGCAGTTGTAAAATCCTATAAACAGAGTCTCTCTCTTTAAATGAAGGCAGTTGCCAGTAAAAAACAGCCAACTAAATCAGTTTCTTCCTGCAACTATAGCAAATCATGACCTTGAGCTGTTCCATGCACGATGAGCAAGCAGAGAATAATTTGCACTTTCCAAACAAAATCCCATTCCACAGCTAAGGAGTTCTAGACTAAATGTAGTCAAAACCAAGGGGCATAAAAGAGGCTGAATGACACTGGCAGAGACAGAGATGTCCAAGCTAGCAAGTGATAGGGCAAAAGGAAACAGCCTCAGGTTGCACCAGGGGAGGTTTAGATTGGATATTAGGAAAAATTTCTTCACTAAAAGGGTGGTCAAGCATTGGCACAGCTGCCCAGGGCAGTGGTGGAGTCACCACCCCTGCAGGGATTTGAAAACCATGTGGATGTGGCACCTGGGGACATGAGTGCTGGATTAACAGTTGGACTCCATGATCTTAAAGGTCTTTTCCAATCTAAATGATTCTGTGATTTTATGTACATTGAGGTTAGGTTTTATGTTTTTTCAGAAATAGGTACTGGGGTATTTCCAAGAGCTGAGAAGGTACTAACAAATTTACTGTGTGTGTATGTACATTAAAAATTTTAAGTTAGTACACAGGAGTAAATCTGAAAATGGGATTAAACAAACTGTATTATGAAAAAACATTATCAAATAATATCAGAAGTCTGAAGCAAGGACAGAGGATTTGTGAGGGGGAGGAAATTAAATGTAGATAGGAGAATAAAAATAAATGCTTAAGGCAAAGATATTTATGTTTTATATCAAGCCACTCATTAAAAAGAGGTAAAAGCAATTCCTTATACGTGACACTAGGACAGAGAAGAGTTGGTGTCACAGAAGGAATGCCAGCTCCTGTGGGAGGCAATGAACAGAAGAACTAAGTGCATATTTTGGAATCAGTAGGTGAGAGAATCTTACTTTATTGTTCCTCTATAAGAAATGGAATTCTATTCCAGTCACTTTTCCTTTTAGGCAATTAAACAAAGAAACAAAAGCCATCTTTCAATTCTAACCTCCTACCCACACCAAGGAGAAAAAGTAGAAATCGGCAAAGTGCATACACTTTTGCAGTAAAATAAATTACAGCTTGACTTAAAGTGAAGCCATCAAGAAGATTTATAATTACTCTTCATATTTAAACCATAACGTTTTTCTAGTCTGCAGAACATTGCCCCCTCAAATAAACATTCTCCACCTCTTTTCCAAGGCAATGCGGTTTCATTACAGATAGCAGCCTCATTACCGTGCATGACTATTGTGAATATAAAAGAAAACTACCAGACTGCAGACCCAATCCTGTTGCAATTTATACAATAGTCAGCATTCCAAGAACTGGTTTAAAGGCTTGCAAGGCAGCCTACAGTCACAGTAGATACAGCACAGACCTGCTCGTATATTCTAGATACATGTGGAAATTTTTTTCTGCCTTAACTACCTGTCAGTCAGCAGCAATTCTTTTCTTCACTTTTCTTCTTTACATCATTCCTCATCAGCAGTGATGATTTTAGCCCTATAACCTCAACAGAGAATCTGCTATTCTTTGACAATAATTGAGCTACACAACACTTTAGGCAAGAACTTTTCATTAAAAGCTACCAAAAAATGACCTTACTTCTGGCTCAAGAATACTGCAGAGGTGCCACTCACATCAACAAGAGAAGTGACTCCCATCTGCATTTGCCTCAACCAACCCTGAACTGTTCTGCATTCAAATGTTATGGTAATTAGTTTACTCTCAAATGAGATTGAAATAATAACATTAATCCTGCACACACCTTGTTTTCATTCAAGCTCCTAAAGCCTTTGGAAACAGATGCTATAAATGCCATAGATGGTTCTTTTTCTTTACATCATTGCTATATCTGTAAAGTTACAGATAATTGACCTGTCCAGTGAACTAGATCATTCATGCATACCTACTTGTGATATGTGACCCCATTTTATTAAAAAACAAACAAAAAAAAAATCTACAACCTTACAAAACAAACAGTACCATCCCTATTAAAACACACCCCACAGAAGAAAATTTTGCATGCAGGTTGCCATCAAAACTTTTTTAAACTGCAGGCAGAAAGCAGAACTTTCCACATCTTTATACACATGGAAGAAGATAAATCTGAACTGAATTGCATAAGGTTAATCCCCAGGTCAGGGGCAAATGAGAAATGCAGGTTTTCTGAAGGCTTTGAAAAAAAGAGTGTTATTTAATTCAGCTTAATGCACTCGACAATGAACATATCAACATTTCAGCCAAGATGGGAAAGAATCATCTCTGCCCACTTACACTTGTTCCATAATGTTGAAAAATGTGCTGTGAGTGAAGTTCCAGCAATGCAAGCCACAGTACAGGCTGCCTGGATTTGCTGTCCTTTCAGCCACACCAGAAAACCCCAGGATTTTACTAGGCTCTGGAGAGGAAAATACCCAACAGGCAGAGAGGATTTGTGTGAAGAATGGGAGTTCTGTACTTTTCAAGACATTATTATTTAGGTTGTGCATTTTACTGAAGATTCTTGGGAAGAGCTGACTTAGCAGCTGGTTTTGTCTGACAAATTATGTTCAGAATAATTAGAGCTTTCAGTAATTCGACTCCTGTATATTTATAAACCAAGATAAATAAGCAGTATGCAATCAGATAAATATGGCCTACATGAATAATACTATACACTAACGTTTGAATTATTCCAAAACATAAGTATAGGTCCCAATCCCTCATATAATGCTTGTTCTGCCATCCTTTTTCAGACAAAATTCCCCAGACATCTTGCAATGCTGAGGAAGTTATACAGAACAAATATATATCTACATTAATAACATGCTTAAGGTGGACTGGACAGGAGCAGTGCCAATTTATGAAGGGAGCTGAAGTATATTCCTATTACACTTGAGTTGTACAGAATAAAATACTTCAGCACAGCAAACTACAGGGTTTTTTTTTAAATGTTTAAACATTCCAATTTTAAACATCTGAGAAGTAAAATGCAAAAGTCAGAATTATGTCATTACTAAACTCAGTTTAATTTCAGGTGCTTTTCCTGAATTGAAATTTATATTTCTTAGCACATAATTTCTTCTTATTTTTAGTTCTTGGCTAAAGTTCTAAATCATGGAATACTCATGCACTTCAAAAATAGCAAGCTTGACCTTTTATGACTTATATATTTTTAATATAAATGCTATTTATTTAATAGATTTGTCAAAAATAATCACCAGAATACAGATTTTGCCTGCATTTCATACATAGGTCTTTATTCTCCACTTGAATTAAAATGCAGAGAAAAAAATAATATTCTTCAGTCATTCTGCCCCTTTGCTCCCAATGTGTTCCATTTCTCTTCATTTTTACACTTTTATGTGTCCCTGTTCTCACCTTTAGCTGGTTTTTGAGCCTGCAACAGCTTCTTGATGCCAACTCCTTTCTGCAAAACTTGTCTGTCCCTCCATGACAGAATTTCCCTTTGGTTTTGGAGGGAATTCTGTCCCCCCACCCCCATTCCCTGCACATGCCATCCAAGCTACAACCAAGTATTTTGGCTGTCACTGGGGGTATAACCACCCTCTCTTTCCAATGACATTCAAAATGCATAAAGTGGACCAATAGATGCTAATCTATTTATTCTTCCTTTTAAGGGTTCATACATCATAATTTAATGAAAATATTTTAAGAACACTGTATTTGCATAAACTTCCCCCAATCTTAGGTATAAAAGTATTACTAAGCTATTGCTCACTTTATTTCTGCATTATCTCAGGTGACCAGATCCTTCCTACTGCAGCATTACAATTACAGTTGCTGAAGGATCAGAAAAATTACATTAATAGCAAAAATTTCCAAAGGAAAAAAGCAAGGCTATAAACAAGTGAGAGTAAAGAGAAGGAAAGAGAGACAAAGAATGCATGAAAATAAATTTCTATGGTAATTGAAATGTAGACAGAAATAATCTGATAGTTATAAAATGATAAATAAAATTGCTCAATTCCCAATTTATCCG
Source organism: Vireo altiloquus (assembly GCA_013396875.1). Lineage (NCBI taxonomy): Eukaryota > Metazoa > Chordata > Aves > Passeriformes > Vireonidae > Vireo > Vireo altiloquus. The sequence continues at coordinate 1,195,442 of VZRF01010024.1, forward strand.
CATTTAACAATTGTGAATTTAACTCTAATGAGAATATTATTGGTTGGATTTTACTTAGAAGAAAACCAGAATAGGTCAGAAAAAGTCTGAAGTATCTAGACAGGAAAAAGTAGCACAGAACTGTAGTTATGTGGAAAACAGATAATAAGGAAGAAGTACCAGCATGGAAAATATTATAAGGGAAAGAAGAAAAGGTTTGCAAATTTGCAAATTACTTTCTGATATCCTCAGAGCACATCACCTTGCATTCAGAGCACAGGAGGGATTCATCCTCTGACAAAGAAGGGTTTGATTTCACTTGCCATTGCAATGCCACATGGAGATTTATTGCCAGCTACAGACACCAAATACCAATAACAGGAAAAAGCGAGTTTCTATCAATTTCGTAGTTATTCAGGACTGTTACAGGAAACCATTTATCTTTTCAGAAATGCAAGAAGTTATGTTTAAACAGTGTGTTAAAATTAACGCTTTGTAGCTCTCAGAGAGGATCCACTCCATCCCACCTACCTCTATTTCCATACCCACGTGCTGAGGTGTTCTTCACCAGCCAATAAGCTCTGTGTGCACCACTGCTCCTAATTCCAGCTAATCCCAAACTTCTAAAATTTGAGGGAAAAGGAAGAATTACTAGGCCCATTTTACACAGAAAATTAGGAAAAGGTGCCTCCAGTTGGGGAGAGGAGGGAGTTCTGCTTGCTAATTTTTAGTTTAAGGTTTCTAACATTCTACATTAACCCCTACCTCCACTACCTGCACCAGATTTGTATCTGAGACACTACAGGTTAAATTAGCATTGTGATAAGGGCTGCACTGAGTTTTGGCCACCACAATTACAGGACTTAAGTAGACCTTCAAGAAATGGTTATCACAGCTCCTGGTAAAAGCCAGATATATCTATATATAGAAAATTAGGGTTGATCAACAGAAATTTTCCCGTTTTCTTTCATTCACACTCCTCTCCCTCCCAAAGGTTTTCATGAGAAATTTCAGGGGGATGCCAGAATTCATCCCTACTTTTACTGCAAAGCTGCATTGCAGCTTGTAATGAGAATGGAAGTCTGTAATCTGAAGTGAGATTTTTTTTGTTTCATGCCATCTACAATATCTTTCTTCTTGTACTTTGATGAAGAAATGGCAGAGAAACATTATAAAAGGCACAATGTGCATAGGGGGTAATAAATCTGCTGGATGGAGATAGTCAATGGCTGCAAGTCATAATCTAAAGCTTTGCTCTTAGCCTCCTACCAGCTTTCATTATCAGTGAAAATTGCTATTAATGTAATACGATAGCATCACGTCCAAACAGCTCGGCACTCATACATTTCATACAGCTGTCAGAAGATGATAGACATTTAGCTTCAAGGTAAAGCCAAAGTTTGAATGTTCTTGCTTTTTATCTCTGAAGCTTTGTTGCTTTAGAAGATAATTATCTAATTTTGTGACCAATGATGGGTTCCCAACACATAAAATTTTAATACCCATAGCATGTAGATTTTTTTTTTTGTGTTTTGAAAGTTAGAAATTTTAGATAGCTTGACACAAAATCTTCAAAGTATATTGAATATCCAAACATTAAAATGGGACCTGGAGGAACAATGGGAACACTGGGGCCCTGACCAGAGTTTTCATAATGCATTCCAAATAGCATTTTCACAGTGCTTTTACCTAACAGGCTGCAGATATTATGACTGCATAATTTCCATTCCCGCTTTTTAGGAAAGCAAGTCAAATCCTTGTTTGTGTATAAAAGCACAAAGAAATCCCTTGACAGCTACTGTAGAATAAAGTAAAAATAGACAATAAGACATAAAACCTTCTGCCAGCTGACAGACTATTTCTGTACAACACTAAACTCACTTAAGATACTGAGGGTGATAAAGATAGTAAAAGAAATGGCTAATAGAGCAACTGGGAGCTAAGTGTCTTGTCTTAGCCCTAGAGTAGAAAACAAATTCCTGTGTTACCATGACAAATTAAAAAGTCTTCTTCTATTCATGCAATCAGCTAAGTGGAAATTACTCTTGAAACTTCATAATTACGAGAAAAGTTACATATTCCTATTGTGAGTGGTAAAAAGCCCACCTGAATATCAAACAGCAGAGAGCTCAGGTTGTGAGCCTACAAAGGTACTGAGAACTGTTTTAAAACAACTGGTCAGAAAAAGTGTTGAGACCTGATGAAGCAACTAAAAAATTCCATAATATTGTCCATGACTGAGGCCTCAGAGGTGTCTGTCATGACAGAGTGCTGTGCCTCTCCTTGCCTTCCAGGAAATGGTGAAGATGATGAACCAATGATGTTTGTGGAGGTAGAAGTGACACTCAGCAGTCAAACTGAAAGGGGAAGTTCCAGCTCAAGCAACTTCTTCCCCAAACTAAAGACAAGCATTGGAACCAAAGAGGTTGTGGTACTGCTGTCCTTGAAGGTTTTGAAGATCAGACTCAAAGACCCAAGAAATCTGCACCGATTGAACTTTGATCCCACTTTGAACAGGAACCCAAACTAAAAGACTTTCTAAATCCTGTTCCAGAATTAATTATTCCACGATTCCAGAAATAACGAAAAACAGAGTTCCACAGTGGAAGACAGGAAGACCCTGTATAGAGGGGGATGAAGTGTGTTGTTTTTCAGAACCAGTTTTGTGGAGTTATTAGTGTCAAACACAAAAGTCTAAATTCTTAGAGTATGGTTAGAATTTTTTAATTCAGTATCACCATATTCAGAAAAACACCAAGCAAAGGAAACCTACTTAATTTGCACATTGTAGAGGAATGATGTCAACAGGACCTATAATCCATCACCTGCACAAAATTCAGGGAAGCCTGTCAAATCCACATTTTGAGAGCACCAAGGAAAAACATTTTATGAGACTATTAGTTCTTCCTCCCTTTCCTAAAAACTAAGAGGAGTGCTTTGAGGTAATTCCTGTCAGCCAAACATATGAGAAACTTAACTAATCAACAATCAACAGGATCCACACATTAAGCCCTGATATTCTGAATTACTTATACACACACACTTCTCACTCTATATCCCCAATCTTATGATCTTAGCCCACCTTATAGTTTGATTTGTTAATGGACCTGAGAACAACTTTTTCCCCCTCATCCTTTACTTCCTTAACTTTGGTGGTCTAAGATCTCAATCTAGTTTGAAGGATAAATAGCAATAATTATCTCTAAGTGCCTCCTGTATTATAAAATTATTTACACAAAACATTTGGCATCAGGCTCAGAAGAAAACATTTCTGTCTAGAAAATATGCCCATTTAAAAAGAGAAAGACAAAAATGAATGGTAAATAAGGTGATTCAGAAAGAGACAGGGAGAAAAACAAAGACAATAAAATACATCAAGTTAAGAAAAGTAAAAGCAATACACAAGTAGGAGCAGGTACTTTGACAAAGAAAACACCTTCTAAGATTCCATTTTTTTTTTATCACCTCAGTGAAAGTATTATTTTAACACTTTACAGTTCCTTCAGGAGTCTTGACAGACAGAAAAGATTGTGTCACTTTTCATGAAGAATCACTGTAAGAACCTATATGCTTTGAAGACTCCATCCAACCAACCAGGCTCTTCCTAGAGAAGCAAAACTTCTGTGCAAGTAATGCTTCAGGAAAACTCTCCTCAAGAATAACAACACTGAAGAATAAACTTTAACAAGTATCAACAATTTTTGATAATAAAGCACTAGAACCTGTGGCAGGTACACAAGGAATAAACCAGGAGTTTACATCTGATCATTTCCTTCTTTCTCACTGGGATATCCCAGGGTCTTAAAAGCCCCACTGCAGTTCCATTCTGTACTTCACAGTTATATTTAACATGGGAAGTCGTTGGAATACTTTGAAAAGTTCACCCTGCAGACATCCTACCACATGATTGTCAACAAGAGATGATGTGAGCAGTCTACCTCTATTTCCAACAAATTTAGTCTATTATAGCTAATATATTTATTCCTCTATAATGATATTTTAATAAGATCATTTGCTTGTGTGCTTATAAGGAGAGAGGAAAACCAGAAAGTGTTCATCCAGCTCAGCTACCCTGTACAGCAATGACAACTGTGGTTTTTAAACTGTTTCTGCTCTGAAAATTGAAGGACATCCCAGCTATGCCTTAAGGATATATAGACACAAAGATTAATAGTGCATAGATACAGACATCAAAGAAGAAATACAATTACTGTTATTGATGATAGTCCAAAATAAAGGAGGTAGCTCATCTTCCTAACATAAGGCAGTTCAACAAAGTCTACATGATGGCCAGGAACCTGTTCTCAACAGCCAACCTTCAAGAGTTCCATTCTATTCCAGGGTTTTCTCTCAGATTAAAAAAAAAATAAATAAAAAAAAATTAAATTAAAGTAGGAAAAAATTAATTCTTGTGTTTAAAGACCATTTCTTGTTTCTTAACCATGGACATAGAGAACAAATTGACATTGCCATATTTTTGTGATGAGCTGGATGCAGCATCCACACGCTCCTAAGTGAACGAGTGTCTTGAGCAATCACAATCCCCTCATGTCTTATATTGTTGTCTTTAACACCAATGCATTGGTTATCATTTATTACATAGCTAACTTCACCTGGAAAGTCCCAGGAGACCTGAGGACAGGATATTTTCAGAAATTATCTGTCTCTGGAATTAATCGCTTCTGGAAAGGCTACCAAGACCCTTATCAACTTCTTTCCGGCTATGATTTTAAAATAAGTGTTTTTGCAAAGACTTCCTTTTTAAATACAAATCTTGCTATTATTTGATCGCACAGACTAAGAAAGCACTTCAGCTTTACACAAGTTAATTTGTCAGATGCTAAACAGAGCCATAAAAGCATCCATGTAATTTTGCAAAAACATTATATGCAAAAAAAGCAAAATGGAACTTCACAAGAACAACATATTAATTATTGTATTTCATTAAAACCTGTCAGTGAGACTTCTACAGAAACTAAAATACCATCTACCCTATCAATATGTAATTTGTGTTGTAAAATGTATTGGCACTTATTATCAGCCACAAAAAACTGTCCCTTACAGAACAGTAATGACATTTGAAAGTGTGGAGTATTGATTAGCAGTTGCTTAAGAGTGAATCACCACTACAATACAGCATCTATTCATGCTCTACATGCCTTCACTCCAAAGATAATTTGCATGGAGAGCAGCTCCTTTAACCTTGAAACGTAAGCATTTTCCAATAGAGGATGTGAAAACAAACAACCATAAATGCACTAAGCAAGGGAATTAGCATTCTCTTCCTTTCAAGATCTGATGCTCTCCAGTTGGATTGTCTGCTCAATAATTTCCATATTAAAAGACATTACTGAAAGTGTAATGCATGTATCATGAACTTACTAAAGCCATCTCCTATTTCTTATGTACTAACAATAGAACTTTTTTACTTTCAATAATACAAGTGAGAGGATCACACTCTGCTTGCAAAACCCAGAAAGACACAGAACATACTGCAAAACAGAGAGTGCTGATGGAAGCAAAACATGAATTCAGCATGGCTTTCCTTTTAGACCAAGTGAAATCTAAAACACGATGTTTGATATTCAAGCTGATTTGACTACATTTTAAAAACATTACCAACACCAAAAAAATTATTACTCCTGCCCTAACATTCAAACAGGAGAGGAAAGTACAAATCACAGATCATTCAAAGTGCAGTTCTAACTTCACTGAAGAGAAAGAAAATTTTCCATTACCTCCAGAAAAGGCAGATCTTTATTAGAAAAAAGAAGGTCAAGTTATTTTTTGTTAAGGAGAAAGAGAGAAGTATTCAAATTTTGATAAGACTGATCTTTTTCTCTACAGATCAACACACTATCTGAAAATCAGCATGGAACCCAGCAGGTTTTCCCACCAAATACATTAGTAGCATATCAATGTGTATGATTTTTTTATTCTTGAACAAAATTAAAATATCTATCCAGAAGAATTTACATTTTTATGTCCGCAGACAACATTAAATACTTCAAAACACACTGAAATTCTCTGTACCTAGTTTGGCATGGAGAATAACCTTGTCATTCATGTAGCCCAAAGATGTGCAGGAATTAAAGGGGATGGAGATTCAAGCTCTGCAAGTTCCAAAACATTATTTGCATTAATCATCAGAATTACACTGGTTTAAGATTCTCCTGGGTGTATTTCTTTTATTTTCTAAGGTTTGATTTTAGGTCAGTGCTAGGAGACACGTTTTACATAAACCAGATGCTAGGAGTTCAAATTATAATGAATTAACTCTGAATGCAGTTTTTGATAAGCTCTACAATATTTACCTGGCTGGTGGGGTTTTTAATTTGGGCTTCAGGGTAGGTGTCAGGTTTGGCTAGTGGGCAGAAGGGGGTTATTAGTGTTGGTTTGGATTCTTTTGCAGGAGGTGGGGTGGTGGTATTGCTCTTTATGGGGTTTTTTTGTATTTTTTGATTTACAGTCAAATGTCTACAGATTTTATTGATAATTTTTCTCTATTTTTGAAAGAAAAAAAAAATCAATATTATTTTTTCAGTTTTAGAATTGCTCCGCTGCCAAAATTTTAAATTGATATCCAAAAAAGTCAGTCCATGCCTATCCTTTAACCTGCATGTCTCAGTCCTACTTGACCCTTCCTTCAAAGCAGCAGTTGCAGTGTCTCGAGCAAAGAAACAGCCTACAAAAACCAAAACCAACATAAGGCTGAATAAAAGAAAAGCAATTAATGTCAAGATGATTGGACTAAACTTGCCTAAGAATTAAAGTCACTATTATACAATTTAAACTAAAGATAGATGTACTGTATGAATCAGATCCATCAGCAGAATGCTAATTGATCTAAATCACCCCGTTATCTTCGTTTTGCACTGACATTTCCACAGTTGCAAGAAGCTACCAAGACACAGCATCCCATCCTCATCAGGGAGATAAAAATGTAATTCTGCATTTTTAAAAACAGGAATGCTCTTCGGACTGACAAACCTGCTCTGAGAAAACAACAATTTGAGATCTCCCAACACGATGAAGGATTTGTTGAAAGGAGCAGGCAGATGCAGACTCCAAACTGCTTCAGACCAAGGCAGGCAGGGCTTACATAACACCGAGGGCTCCAGCAGACAACTTACATAAGGAAAATCTGAGGAAGCCTTGAACAAGCTTCTCGTCAGGAAGAAACCTTTGTGGAAGGACCAAGAAATTAAAGGAATTTTCACCTGGAAACAGTTCCTATATTTGCAATAAATATTGACTGTCCAAGAGCAAATGAAGAATTATCAAAGCTCAGAATATTTAAAAAAATTAATAATAATAATAATAATCCCATCAAAAGGAACCTGAGAAAGTACAGAACACGCTGCACTGATTTAACAAGAGCTTTACTGTATAACAACATTTTCCAGAGCCTGTTCTCCAAAAGTCTAATTGCAGAAGCTTAAGTGAGTATTTTCCTGGCACCCAACCCTTTCTTTGCACCCCATATTTGAAGCCTGGCTTTGCCAGTGGGCTGCACCCTCACATTTGGTACAGGACCCACTAAATGCAGAGAGTTCACAAAAGAAAAAAACCTAAAATGTCAACATTCAAATCAGGCAGATGTCTTTTGACAGTCTAAGGAAATAAACAACAGCTAAGAGAGAATTAAAATCTGAGTCAATTCTTAGGCCCCAGTAGTATTTGCTAAGTAGGTGAAGAGTATGAATATCTCTACAGCATCCAGAAGCCTCTCCAAATCTACGTGACAACTGTAAAACCTCTAGAAATCAGACAAATTAGGAATAATACTGTCCTATTTGCTTCTGGATGTTTTCTTGTACATTTAATGGTCTTCCATCTCTTTGAAAGCAAGGAGCAGAACATTTAAGTGCTAATTTTGCTTAAACCTTCATCATATTTTCTGAAATATTTACTGAACTATTATTTTCCAAGCAATTTGCAGTATCTGTATTTCATCTAAAGTCAGTTTTGGGAAAAGTCACATATCCCAGGTACTTCTAGTATAACAAAATACTTGGATAAGATTATCATAATGAAATAAAAATTGAAACATTCAATTAAGATATGGAAAGCAGAGGGGTTTTTTAAAAAAAAATACTTTCAAAAAGTAACAGAAATATTTTTACACATCTTTTACAAACTCAAGAGGACACCAGTGCTGGTCACTCATTTGATGTTCCCAGTACAGCAAGAAAATTAAAAGTCATTAATCACAATAAAAATCACAATAACGCCATCAATATTCACAACTCTAACCTGGCAAAAAATTTCTTTACCGAGTATCTCACATGAATAACTGGCTCAATGAAATTTTAGTGTAGGTCAAATGACTCTTAATGTGCAAAACATTTGGGCAGCAGAGACTGTCAATCACACCTAGGATTGTGAGCTCATCCCTTTGAAAGCAGCACTCACTGTGTGTGCTGACAAAATGAATCAACTAACCTTTACATTAATTTTTCATTTAGCAAGCCTGTATTAAGCTAAATGGCACTCCAAAGCAGTTGACACTTGAGGAATCTATACTGTCCAGATCCATAACCATACACACATTTTACATCTTCACTTGTTTAAGGATGCTTAATTCATAATCAGGAAATGTGGGCTCCTCCAGTAATATCAGAAGTCTCACTGCTTCTAAAAGTGGAATCTTGACTTTAAAATGACATGGATTCTGATCACCCAGCACTCACAGTAAATACCAAATATATCCTTGATGCCTGGCTAGTGGGGAGGGAGGGGGTGGGAAGAAAAGGCATTTGTACTTAGAGCCCTCCTGTGCTGTCACCTCCTTAACTGTTGTGACAACCTCTGTCACTGACTTTGCATGTTGAAAATACTTGCAGAGCTTGAAGTTTGGTGTGTTTCTATTCGCAAAAGCTTACAGAATATACTTTATAACAATACAAAAAAATACATGCTAAAGTCCTGTCATCCAGGCTCATTTGCCACAACCTACACCGGGATATAGCAAGCTTAAAGGGACAGAGATATTTGGAATTCCAAATAGAAGAAAAATCAACAGATATCTTATAAAAACTACTGTAACCAGAAGGAAGAAGAAAAGAAAAGACCAATAGATTTTGTGACAGGGGAATAAAAATGCTCTAAATACCTGTCAAACCTTCTCTCTCATTCCATAATGAAATATAATATAAGCAAGAAAGAAAAACAAAATAGCTTGGAAAGAACATACACTGTCCACCTTCAAAAACAGGAACACAGACTGGTTAGTGAAACAGAAAGGATGCTGATGAAAAGGTAAAATGAATAGCTTCCAATTACCTACAATTATAACAACCAATAGGAAGCAATCTTGCTACTTCAGAGGGAAAAATACATTACAAAAGGGATGGCAGCAGCATCAACTATAAGGAAAAGGAGGATTAAAGATTCCGTAGTGATGCCTTGTGGATTTTAGCATGATTGCCAAACACTGTACATTCCACGTTCTTCTAGCAAACGTTGGGCTCAGCATTGGGCAGGTTCCATTTCTAAAGCCATTTTTGCGCAAAAATGGCTGTGCATGGAACAGCTCCAAAGTTAAATAAAGATATTTGTTTGTTATGGCCCAATAAATGAAAAAATAAAGCTTTTTAATAATACTTGATAGCAAATTAATCAAAACTGAAAGCTCCATCTGCTTTATGAATTTAAGGTTTTTGTAAAAATTTGTGACAATGTAAGAAACACTACATAGGTTTTAAAGAATGTGAGCTGGAAATACAATAAATATTGAGTGTCCAGATTTTCAGAATAAAATGAAAGTTAGCCCAACATATTGAAGTGAAGCCTTTTAAAGGCCTTGAAAGGCAGTAAGAGACCACAAATATTTTTGTTCTTAATAGCTATTTTTCGCTTAGTGAAATTCATGTTTTACAGTCCTGGGTATACAAATCTGAAAAGACAGAAACCGCTAAAGAACTCATATGTCTTTAGTAATTACTAAAGCCAGTTGCTTTCATTTTAAAGGATAGCACAAGCTTTTTATTTCAGCTGCTACACGTACTGTTATGTAATTTCACACATATATAAGCCTTTCGAAATAAATGCTACAAGCTCAAGGAATAATTTCCTTCACAATCAGACAAAAAATAAAATTAGTGTTACTCAGAACTAAAAATCATGTCTACAAAAATCAGCAGAAATTTAATATATGGGTTGAATGAGTGTTTTTAATCAGTGAATGTCTCAGTTTTTACCATTTACATATTGCATTTTTTAGAATCACGTTAAATGCCTCAAAATAGCAGTCTCAATCTAAGATATTCCTCTTAATCTTTTTTTCTGCAACTGTTGTAAAAATAAATTTTCTACAATACAGAAGTTTACTATAGGTTGCACATTTAAATTAAATAAGGTCCTTGATATATAACTAATACTCAAATCTGCTTTTTCATTACCCTCTGCCCCAATTATGTAGACTTATACCAATTTCTCAAGTTTTTCTATACTTCACTACCTTATTATCCAGCTGTGCAGCTGAGCAAGAAGATAACCACATTCATTCCTCTTATCTGTAATGATGTAATACATCTCAGCACTGGGTTGAGATGATTGGGGGAATAATGGGATTGTAAAAACTGCAGAGATGACAAACAACAGGGCAGCCGCCTCCTCCTGATGCAGTGAATTGTGTGCATACAGCCCAGGGTGAAAATAATACAATATGCACTAATTCTGCTCCTTGAATGAAGTTAACATTTTTCATAAGAAACAGCTGTTTCTGCACAGAAACACCATCACCACCACATTGCAGCAACCAGACTAAACACCCGCAACCTGGGCTGAAGCCTAGGCTACAAGAAATAAGCGTTGGAGTTTACTTTCCAATGAAATAAGAAAGTCATCCAAACAGAAAAATATCAGGTTAAGCAAGGACTCTACAGATAGTGCAGTGCAAGGAAAAGAGTCATCAGGGACTAGTATGCAATACAAAAATAGAACTTGGACAAAAGCACGTACAGCACTGCTTTCCTGTTCATTTAAAAAATTAAAACTGCCTCCATTTTCTCTGTTAAAACCTTCCTTATTACAACCAAAGAAATCCTTACCTTCTGTAGGAGCTGGGAACCTGAGTATTTGGCTGCAATAGATTTGATCTCTCCACCAAATGCTGAGGCCCAGAGCTTTACACTGTGAAGGGGAAAAAAAAAAAAAAAGACAGGAAGAAATGTAATACACATGTCATAGCAAGCAACAGAGACTGTAGCAGCTTCAGCTGCTCAGAAGGATCTGAGCAATTTTGCATTAGAGAGCTCACTGAGGAACATAAGCACAGCAAAAGATCAGTGGAGCTGTACGAGTCTAAGCACAAACTAGACCCTGTGCTAAGGTAAGGCCTCTGATACGAAACTACCAACCTGCACCATTAAAATTTAAGGAATTAACTTATAAAGAAACAAGCTTTGGCACAACATGACATATATCCATTGAAAGGAAAACAGCAGATAAAAATGGCAAAACAGCTCTGAATGATATATTCCCACATGAGAAAGAGTTAACAGCATCAATTTCAGCAAATACAAGCACTTAAAACTCAGTGGCCACACACTCCACCAACACATGCTCCTACAATAAAATCAAAGTAGTGCCAGGTCTTGGAGACAACCTCTCTAAACACAGCTGACAGAGGAGCAAAGGTGCCCTGGAACAGACAAATATCTGCAATACAAAAACAAGAGAACTTGAACAGCCAAGTTCTCATCCTTGAACATGGTCCTGAGAGGAATAGCAGGAATACGAAAGCACTTACACAGACAAGGGGATCTGCTGCTCCGATTCAACCACATCCACTAAGGCTGTGTTAAAAGCTGTCCAGAAGATAAAGAAGAAACCCCCAAAAGCCCGAAGAAGATTCAGGTTCTCTGGCATTGTGCCTCTGTGCCTGGAATGGTTTGGGGAAATTCAAGTGAAGCTGAGTTCAGCAGCAGTGGGGTTTTGCCTCTAAAAGCCTCTTTTCCCCCACTCTTACCCCCTTCCACTAGAACATCAATGGAAAAGAAAAATTCACAGCTCCATCCTCATTCCTCCAAAGAATGACCCTCTCTGTGTAATAGAAGGAGCGGACCAGAAGCGAAGCTCTAATGACTTGAAAACTATTGTGTCCCTGGTAACAGCAAAGCGTTTTCCAGCACTACTGCAGCCACTTGCATGTAGTTCTTTACAACTCCGCAGTCAGCAGTGTGCTGAAGTTACTTCAGTGACCTACTGCTGCTCCAAAGTGCCCTTAGCAGCAAGAAAGCAGACTATTGATTCCAGCTGGGGAGGCTGTCTTCTTGCAATTACTGCTCACTTTGCAAATGGAAAGCTGCCTAGAGTTCTCCTTTCGCTCGCCGATAACCTCCAGCCTTCATCCCAGATCAAGCCAGCCAGTGCATTGGTTCAGCGGAGCAGGAGCAGCAGCCTTTTAACGGGACAGCGCCGAGACAGAGAGGCAGGCACAGGAGGAGCTGGACCAGAGGGGAGGGTACGGCAAAAGCAGAGAAAGTCTGGAGGAGCTGAAAGTGGAGTTGAGCCCTTCCAGGAAGGCGAGAAGAGAGCGCTGCACATTGCCGGGGGCTGAGCTTGGGAGGGCTCGGCAGGGCTGGCAGGGGCGGGGGCGTGGGGCCGTGCACACCCACCGGAGACCGATTCAGGCAGGGCACCGCTGCATGACAAGCGTCTGCCTGTCACACAGCCCGGAGAGGCGAAGGCTGCTCGGAGCTCAGCGCTGCGCGGTGCCCGGAGCATCCCGGCCGCGGCGCCGCACCGGGGCGGGCGGGCGGAGGGAGGAGAGCGGCGGTCCCTGCCCAGGGAGCATCGCCCGGGAGCGGCAGCGGCGGCTTCCCGGAGCGAGCCCCGGCTTCAGGTCAGGCTCGCACATTTAATTGAGTCATAGGGAGCACGTCCTTGTGCATAAAGGCACGTTTGCTGCTTCCTCCCACGCCGGAGCACTGCAGCGAGTCGCCCTCCGAGAGCTCGGGACCGGCAAAGGCTTATGAATGAAAAGAAATGCAGCATAAGTAAATCAATGCGGGCTGACTCCAACCTATGAATAAATTATTAATTTGTGCTCATAGAAGAATCCTCTTGATATAGCAAATATAGGATTACAAGCTCCTCCAGTGAGAGAGCAGCGTGCGGAGCAGGAGGGATTGGTCCAGGTATTTTTGTTGTTGTTGCATTTTAAAATCTACCCTCCCTCCTTTTGCTTTTATTCTTCTCCCTCTGCTTTTTTCTCACCTTCTTCTCCACTAAATGCACAGACTTAAAATAGCAACTGAACTTTAATGTAAATAAGTATGGCAAGACCATGATCTGAGCATGGGCTGAGTCATCCTTGCATCCTACAATATAGCTCCAGTGTCCGCTCCAGAATTCTAGTTTCTTCCCTCTGTAGTTAGAATTAACACCTCAAAATATTCACTGTGCCTTTGTACACTGTTCTTATCTTAACATTTTCTGTCTTGAAGCTCCAGATGTAGTACCTCTATTTCTTTCCACGTTAACATCTCTAAGAGCAGTGAACAATTTGCTCTAAATATCAAAACCTCTATTCAATACCTGGCTGACAAAAGCTTCCTGCTTTCTCAGAAGAAATGAGAAGTTTAAAGATAGACTAACAGGGGAACTGTGTAGAACAGTGGCACAGCACCCTGCAACTTTCACCACCCACCAGCCATCCCCACCAGGAACAGTAAATAGATCATATTTCTCTCTGTACTATTACATTCATATAAAGGCAATAAAGAAAAATTTCTTAAAAGGAACACTTATTTTGTGTATTTCTCAATCATTTTGAAAGTCCTGTTATCTGTGCTGTTACTATGGATTTCCTAAGCAGCATTTTTAACATGCTGCCATGTCACCAGGTGTTCTGCTTACCTACAGGCAGAAATGTAAAAATGCACATGGCTGACTAACACTATATAATCAATTATGTGCTCCTTTGAACATATTACATAAACAATAGTATCTTCCCAAAGCCAGGAATGAAGCAGAAATAGCTAATTGTCTCAATTCTTGTGCTGTTTACTTCTTCTTAAATGCTAAACACTGTCAGGCAGCGAATTCCTAAGCTCATTTTGTGAGATTCTAACAGTTCTTACATTAGCAAAGATCCTCATCTGCTTCAATACAATACAGTGCACTGATAACAAGTAACGGTTCCCTTCATTTTTCAAAGAATTAGTGAAAGCCCTAGAAAATTTCTGAAAGCACAAAAAATATGCCTGTGTTCAAGAGGCCAGCAAAATTTAACATGTATTTAACCCACCACTAATGATAAATTCATTCATAAAACCTTGACTTGGTTTACATTTATCATACATTCAATACTATATCAGACCTACAGTTTATGCGTCTGCCATGTGCAAAACCAGACACTCACATTTGTCCAATACAAAAATTGTATTTGTACTATTGCTGATATAAGAAACTAAATTCACTTGGGAAAAGAAATTTTTGCTTGAAAGAACAAGCTCCTTTTGTGTTAACAAAAACTTGTGTGCACCATACCACAGAGTGCTTGCAGCACCTTTCATTAGTGCACCATGGATATGTCTGTGCAGGAAATCAGCTCCTCCCGACCATTCAGTGACTGGACAGCAAACCTGGACCATAACACACACAAACCACTACAGGTGACACCACAGCCTGTCCTGCAGCTGTATCCTGGCCTGACCACTACTGACTATTCCTGGTATGCAGATCACTGCAGCCATGACACACAAATGATTCAAAATTCATTTTGAATTAACATTTGTCCTGTGTTGTTCCCATAAGGATGCAGAAACTTTCTCTAAGTGGGTTTGCATAAGTATTAAGGAAAATACAGAAAAAAAAAAGAAGAGAGGTAAGTTCTGCTGAAGGGTTTCAGACCTTTTTACTGGTGCTAGAGCAATGTGTTTCATTATTTGCTACAGCCTTGTGATGTCCTGGAGCAAAGGCAGAAGAAAGCCAAGTTTCAAAGAAGCATAGTAATGAATTTATCTTTTGGAAGTAATGTGGCATTTTTATCATGTCCTTATGCTGCTACAGACAACTGCTGAATCTGGAATAATTTCTGGTCCCACTAGAAAAGTGTATGCACAGATAACTGACCAGAGAAGGAAAGCATTTATGCACATAGCAAATAAATATTCTGAAACCAAAGTGCATCTCAGCAGAAAGTGCAGGTAAGTTCCTCACATGTCACTGGTCTCTGAAGTAGAGCTCCCCATACAAGTGTATTAAATTGCATCTCCCTGCTCCTGGCCACCCATTTTTAAGGGATAAAAATGGCAACTAATTTTCTGCTGTGTCCTTGATGATCAAGCACAATGGTGCATTTCAGTGTCTGACAGAAAGTGAAAGAAGCTGTTTTCCCCATGAAAGCAGAAATAAAACTTGGATATGTGAATCAAATGTTGTAATAGAAAGTCACAGACAGGGCAAAGGAACTTGATGAATTCCCAAAGGTTTTTCAGAGGACCACATTATAGAAAATAACCAAAGGATTGGAGGAAAGACAAAATACACTCAAACCAACCCACAAATAAACAAGCAAAAAATCCAGGCCAAGGACAAAGGGTAATATGAGATTTGACACAAAGGCTGAAGCAGAAACTACAGACTAGGGCAAAGTCCCGCATATAAATAAACATAATAACTACCTGATGAACTAATCCCATTGCTCCTTTCTTCTACCTCCAGATATATTTACACTTATGAAAGGGTGCAGAAACAGGGTCACATTTGCATCATCAGAGCATACTTTGAGGTCTCTGATTAGACACATATCAAACCCTAATAAAAGTCAATTGAGAGGCATACAGAGAAGAGAACATATGGTGCAGGGGAGAAGGGTAGGAGGAAATGATATAATTAACACAAATGTTTATTGTATTTCTTTTTTCAGAGGCTTATCTACAATGAGTTCTAAACAGAAGTAATAAATGCAGAAGGCTGAAGTACTGAAAGACTTGCTGAAGATGTAATCCACCTCCACTGGAAATTAATATTTTAAAAAGAATACAAGAAAGGAAATACATCAGTTTATCTATATTCCACATGCATTAGAAGATTCAGATACTGCAGAAATAGAAAAGTCATAACTAGGCTGCATGATGTGGTGCTAATACTTGCTTTATACTGTATTCCTCTGCAATTCTAAATACTAAGATTATAATCCTCAGATGTTTTCTCCATGGTGATTTTTTTTTTTTATTTAACAGAGTAAATTGTCCATTCTCCCCCTTGTTTGAAATACTTCATTTAAAAAATGTTCCCTTAAATAAAGGCAGTGGGAGGATAAAAAGGGAAGAAGTGAAAGGTTATAGAGCCACCTCACACATTAAATAATTTAATAAAATATCCCACGGTGAAAATCCTTCCAACCTTTAACAATGGTATGAAACTTTCCCTTACTTCTGTGCAATGTTCCACATACACTTACACATGGAAAGCAGAAGCAGGAGAAGCAGAGGGATAACAGAAGTTATCTCAGCTTTGCAAAGCTTGAGACTGTCAGATGAAAGGCAAAATCTGAAGGTTTCTGAATTTATTATTTGGAAACAACCCAACGGTGGAAACACTCATCAAGCAGTGTTTGCCTGCTGTGAGAACACAGGCTCACTTGTTTCAAGCAGTCTGTACATCTGAGGAAGGTCAGGAGACTGCACATGAGGCCCATTCTGGAGAGGCTGAACATGTGTACACGGATTCCTAGAACTCTGTGGAGGTCTCATGTGTATAAATCTAAGTGTTCCACTGGTGTGGGAATGCCAAGTTATTGACTGATTCCAACCCACTTACAGCAAAGATTGAGGTCAAGTAGCATTGCTCACTGTCTTAAATGAGCACAGCTTCACATAATGGGCATGAGCTAGGGTTTTGGAGAAATAAAAATGCTGCAGAAACTCTGAACCGCATCAGTATTTTATGTGCGACTTTATATAATAATACAATATTATCATCTTGGTTTTGTATACTGTTCAGGTCAAATCAAGCACTAGTATTTCATCCATAAGAGCATTAAGGGCATACACAACCAATGTTGGCATATAATCAATCATTTCCACGACTAGAAACACAAATTTCTAAAGATTTTTAAAAATACTAACATACAATCCTAATTAGTATGTTGGGAGTATAGCATTTTAGGTTACTGTCACATTATCTTCAGCACACTTCAACACCCAATAAACCTCACAGTTTGCCATAACTCCCCAAGGAACGCATGGTTAATTTAGCTTCCACAAAGCCTAAGATCAGCTGGCTTCTGAATCTCCACAAGGAGTTAAAATGCAAAAGAGCAAAGCATTATCACATCCCAGCCTATGAGAGCTCACACTGCATGGCAAGCTAGAATGCTTTAAGCTAATTATGTTTATAGCTACCCAAATCCAATTTCAGCAGTCCACTGTAGCTCTAGTCTGTTACTGCCGTTTTACATAAGCTTCATTTATTTTGAATTTTCAACTACTAAGAAAAAGTCTGCCTTTGGTTTCTTTCAAGTGTTTCATGCTGGGAAATGAACTCTTCTCTAAGCAAATAAACCATTTTTTTTACTCCCAAAGCTGGTTCTAGGTTGTAAATGTTAATGCTTTCAATACATTCAAAATATCTGCAAACTGAAGATAGGACTTAAAAATGAGAAACTGTAATTAAGAGCTCTGATATAATGGGCAGAATGCTATAGAAACAAACCTATTTAGCATTCTTTCTCTGACAGTAAAAAAATCAGGAAGACTAGAGGTCAAAATGGATTTAAGTGTGAATCTCTTACTGTCTACACTCTACAATGAACCCCTGCTCATATCTATAATGGCCTGTAAATGTCTCCCCCCCCACCTTACAAATTCCTCAGGGCCACTTGAAGGGACCTTGTTACAGCCCTAAGTGCAGACTTCAAGGGTCAGGAAATGCATTGCCTTTACTTCAGATCTTGGCAGGGTTAGTGACACAAACACTGAGTGCCAAAAATTATCTATTTGAGGGAAGAGGGAGGAGCAATGGTCCTGAGCAACCACTGCCAAAGGAGCACTTTTTGCAGCAAGAGATGAAGTGACATCTATGGACCCCCTGTCATCAGGGAGGTCAAGTTTCCAACCACTCAGCTGAAAGAAACCTGCAAACTTTAGACTGGCATTCATTATTTTCAAAATAGCATCCTTATTGCCAAGTGGAAAATATAACACAGCTTTTGATCCAAGAAACAGTGCCTTGTCAAGTAATTACACAAAACCATTAAGGTACTTCACAGGCCCATAACTCTGTCACTCTCCAATTAGTTCCTGCATCACAAGTATGAATTTTGCGGTGGGAGTGTGACTTTTACGAAGTCTTGACTAAACTGCCAGTGTTGATCTGATATTCACCACAATGCTGCCTCTTGATGTTACAGAAAAAGAATTCTGTATAATTCCATGGCAGCAGTTGCTAACCTTTGATACACCTCTGCTCTATCACTTCATTGAGCCTTTTTCATTTATTGTGAACATTGACTGATCCTGAAAATCAAAGTTATCTCAAATTGGAAATAGTATGTATTAAAAAGTAACAAACCGTGGTAATGAATCCCATTAAATTGTTGCAAAGGAAAAATAATACACATCAACAGAATAAAGGGTCCTGTGAAGTTATTAGATTTACATATCTGATCACAATTGCAGAGAAAGGCCACCAGGAACTACCAAAAGGAAAATGGGTTTCAATAAGGTCTAAAATTATACTAAGAAGCACTAAATAAATTTCTTAACTTTTCAGAGTTTGAAATTGATTTAACTTCAAGAAGAATATAAGTAATTCATTATTTGTCTTAAGGTCACAATAGTAACCCAATAAAACCTCTTTAAGAGTTGCTGGTTTATGCAAATCAAGTTTCATTTCTTAAGTGGTTACTCTCACCCCGGGTAAGAACCAAATTTAAGATTGCTTTTTTTTCCACCAGTGCAAGTTCCTGCCTGTTCTGGCGAGCATTAATTGAAACCTGGCTGCTGCAGACAGATGAGACAATCTATCATTAGGGCACTTCTAAAATACTCTAAAGTAGAAAAGTGGACCTGGGCATAATGAATGATTCCAACATCACACAAAATGCCCTATCACCAAAAAAAACACCAAAACTACAAAATAGTCTCTTACTCTGGGGTTTCAGATTCTGGCTTGTGTATAATGCTCAAACTCTACTTCTACTTTAATAATATAACTTGACATTACATATCATGGAAAGTTCACAGCTTCACCTGCAGAAGAATAGCAGATTTATAGGATTGTGGGTTTTTGAAACATATTAAAGCATTATTATTCTTAAAAGATGCAAAGTAAAAGCAAAATTGATACCCATAAATATACTAATAAGTGTTAGGTAAAATATTTGCCAGAGCATGCATTTCTATTTTACAGGCTGTTAATCCATCATAGTGTCACTAATATTGCAACAGACACACTCAGACTGCTGTGCTTATTACTTTTTAATGCATCACTCCATTTTAAACATTAATACTAACAAGTTCAGGCTGTAATATAGCCATCCTTCCTATCCATAAAAAGGAAAAAATCACCACCCATATGCCATTTTATACTACAATTTTACTTGTAAGCACACAATACTAGAGAGATTTTAGAAAAAAAAATACAGAAAAAAAGAAGAAAAGTTCTGAGTCAAACTTGCTCCTGCATGTTTTCACACTGCGATATTCTGGGTGTTTGATGGCTGGAGTTTTTTGGGAGGTTTGGTTTAGTTCAGGGGCTTTTTTATGCCGTGAAAACACTTTTGCTTAACCTTCAGTTGGGACCAATAAATTAGATTTAGATAATGGATTCAATACAATGTTTGAGAAAAGGCCAGTGACACCACCCCTTAATCCAAAGGGGGTGTGTTGTTGTTTGTGTCATTTATCAATGACCTCAAAAATAAGAATAAAAGAACTTTGTGCAGTTCTCAGCTCTCCATCTCTCAGCCATTACTAGAAATAATTGTCTCCATTCCAATGCTGGATGAACTTCTTAACTTTCCTCAAACTGGTATTTTTCAGAATTAGCTGACGGCTGCTGAGAAAAAAAAAACCAATGTTTACAAAAAAGACAAGGACATAGGAAAGGCATGGGACCCCAAGAGCTTCCCCTGAGCATTATACAACCTGATATATAATTTGGTACTTGTAAACTAAGGCTCCCTATTTTTCCAATACATTTATCTCCCCACCATTTTGGTTTCCACTGCTGTGTGTTTCTATTTCCAGTTCTCCCTTTATCTATTGCAAGCCCTGCTTTTCGAAACCACAGAAAGGGATCACCCATTTTCTCACAAAAACACACATTTCCTAAACAGTTTTCCAATGACTTGGATACCTAAATTCCATGCTTTCGTCCTCCTTTATTAATGTAGTGGAGGCTATTTCATCCTGGATACCCTTCTGATTCCTACAGGTTGCTGGAGAAGACAAAGTTCCTCTAAATCACAGCCTATGCTCAGTTCTCCCTCAAATTACCATAAACCTGAACTGCATTAGCTGCCAAGTCTCCAGGGCAGGGAGTGCCAGAACTCCATGAAAAGCCTTCCTGAAGGGATACCCCATGCTCCTGTCACACATGCCTTGTAATCAAATGGTACAGCCACAAGCCCTGAGGGCACCAGTGCCATCCACCACTGACTGAGCCCCCTAACCCCCTCCCCAGGGCACTGCTGAGCCCCTGGGGTGTCACTTCTCACCAGGGAACCTCCAGCTGAGGTGTCATCTACTTGCACTGCTTAAAATCCTCCTCCCAAGCAGCCGTTCTAGGAAGCTCCTTACTTTGCTTCGAGCTTTAAAATCTAAAGTCAAACCTTTTTTTAGGTGTCGAAGGAAAGCAATACTACGATGTTTTTGTTATCAAGGAAAACTGCAACAGTCCAATGGAACTTCTTTTTGACAGTTTTCTCCTAGTAGCCAGTAGTCTGGTAGGTTTGTGAACCAAACCAATTACTCCCAGGCAAAGCAAGACAGTCATAACACATAGCTGAGGAACTGCAGAGCTCTGAAGAGATAAGCTCTCCCAAATCGAGTAAATAAAAAGCTTCAGTTTCCCAAGTCGACATTTAGTTATTCTGGATGCAATCAGTACATGCTCAGTCTTTAACCTACTGATGCACAGAGTCAACTGCAGTCCTTTAGGCAAGCTGAGCCTTTCACAGCACCCCCGGTAACATCTGATCCCACAGCCTGTTGGCAGCGAGAGCCAGATCTGACAGCAGCCGACACTTCAAGGAGCACTTTTTAGAGCAGCAGTTACATATTTCTTGAAGCAGTAAGACCAGGGATCTGCAGTAGTTGAAGACAACACATGTCATCTTTCTGGGCATCTTGCCTTAGCTGTACTATCCAGAGAGCTGGTGTTAAGCATTTTGAAGAATTGTAGATGAAGTGACTAGGGATTTTATATAAAAAAACTGAGTGCCCTAATTGCCCTTATTTACCACAACTGGCACAACGGGCACCCCCCAGCATCCTGCCACCCCCATCCTGAGGCTGAAATACAGTGGAGCACATGCTGCTCAAGAATACAAATTGCCAATGGGGAAAAGTAATAATCTCAAGGCTTGCATCATTTCACAGTCGAGTTGTTTGAAGACAGGCTAGCCATTACATAGAGCAGCTGTGTTATCTGGCTTTTCCCTTCATTCACTTATAGACTTGAGCTGGTTTTCTAAGTCTGTTGAAACTATTTTCCCTCATTAACAGTTTTTTGTTCAGTATGCAGGGAACTCCACTACAGCAGAAACGCACAAAGGCTTCCGTTCTGTATATGTCAATATTTTTGGGACATTGTTAGATTGGAAGCCTGTCAGGGCCCTCCAGATACGTTACAGTATTGGCTGGAATTCATCAGGGCACAACAGAAAGATCTATCTTCACAAACTTGGGCAACCTTTTTTTCACAGAGCTGACTGACATGACTGCACCTCAGTGTTATCAGTCGATGTAAGGATCAAAGACTCTCTCCTCTATTAGCAAAACAGAATAATCCAACAGAAAATACAAGCTATTTCATACATTCAGTTTTTATTTCCCAGAAACAGGGGGCATTCTACATTATTCCAAGTTGAAAGGCTTCATTAAAAAACTCCACTGCAATCTGAAGCATAAGAGTTGCCAGTTCTTCTTTTCATTTGACTGGGGTTTTTTTCTACGTGCCAGAATGCAAAACTTAGGCAGAAAGCTGCAGTTAAATATAAAACTGAATTTAAAACCAAACTGTCAGGAAAAAATAATATTAACAGGTTAACAGGGATATCTTTTAGTTCTTTAATATTTCATTCTTAATGATCCATCAACAACAGAAGACATGTTCCTATTTTTTGCACTGGAATACTTTTCTATTTGTATATTGAAATATTTGTTATCTCTGTACTAGTACTAACATACATATATGCAGGAAGAGAAATACTTAAAATAAACCCTATAAATTTAGGATTTATGAAGAGGCTTCCAATGTTTTCGACACTTTTCCAATACTACTACGAGCAATTGTGCCTCTAGACCTCAGTTTCTCCTCTTCTCCATCACATCCTCTTAGCCCTCCTATCTCTTTCCCTTTATTTAGGGGAGTATGTTTCTTTTCTTTTAAATTCCACCCTTGCTCATCTTCTATGATCTAGATGCTTAATAAATAGAAAAATAACAATACAGTTATCACACCAAATAGCCTTTCACCACTCAGTAGTAGGTAGTATGATGTTTGTACAGTCAGGATTGTTCTCTTCAATTCAAGTTAGACTAAGTTGTAACAAAATGTTCCAACTTGCAGGTTTAGAAGCCTCCTTCCTGATGGACACTGTTGCATTGTTTTAAAAAACAGCATGCTATGCAGGAGAAAAATATTCTGCAAAATCCATTACTACTCCATAAAAGTCTCATACAGAGGTATTTACATAATGAACTGCAATTACTCACATTATATTTATCTAGTGAAGAATGAATTGTGTGCAGCAGAACGTGTCTGCTCTGCACTAACACGGGCTCAGAGGAAGTTACCTGGTGAAATAACCCATCAATCACGGGTTAACACCCAGCCTGCACCCCTGTAATGCCAGTCCCAGTTCATTAAAGGAAACCAGCTGCAGAATCTGCCTTTGTGCCAGATTGTCAAGGCTCAGCAAGAGGTTGGGAAGAGATGTGCAGTGAGCTTGAGAGTTTGTTGTGGGCAGGGAAACCCTTTGTGCCAACGTGACAATGATCATCATAAGTGTTACAGCTCAAGCCCACACTTAAATCCACCTTCACTGGAGCAGAGCCCTCAGCTCCTGGCTAATAGATATTGGGTTATTTATATAACATCACAGTGAGAGCTGGTGTAGCAATCTACCAACCCAGGTACTGAAGTCCTGGAGTCCCAGAATAGGTCAGGCTAGAGGAGCCCACAGAGGTCCAACCTCCCTGCTCAAGCAGGGTTATCCTGGAGCACAAAGTCCTGAAGCTGAATCCTGCCAGGAGAAATTCTTTTCTTTGCTGACACCACAAACCTGCATATGTATTTTAAAATTTAATGAAAACTTGACAGACGAAAAGTCTGCTCTACTTACTGAGTTCAGAGTTCACAGGCTAAGTAAGGCTGGCTGAGCCTTCTGTTGGTAAGCATGCAACATTCAAAAATGCCTGCAAAATCAGCCAGCAAACTGGACCCTGATTTCTGGATTAGAAGGAATTGGATTGATTTTTCCACACATCTGAACATTGTCAGTTTCGGGAATGCAGATTTTTATTGTATCTTGGACTTCTAATAGCACATTCATATATAAAGTATCATTCACTAGGGAGTACTTGCAGATCAGATGTGGTTTCCTCTGTACCCCACTTTTGAGCCTTTCTCTTCAAAATTAAATATTGGGACACTACACAACCCCTTCATTTGACTTGTCAGAATGAGACTGTTCTTAAGTGCTCCAATACAACAGCAGTCAACACCTGTTAGACTGAAAAGCAAAACCCAGGTACTTTTAGACCTTTTGTAACATTTCCTAATTCTACTCTTCTATATTAGCAAGGTCCATCATTTAGGACTATTTTCCTTTATGATGGTGTTTTTAAATGACATGTTCTTTGCACGGTAGCTGTGTGAGGGCAGCAGCTCCCCACAAAATATAAAGGCTCCTGCTGTGCTAAAGCAAGAGCCTCTCTCTCTTTACATTTCCTTTAACAACTACATTCAACTGCTGCTACAACATTTCACAGTCCTCTTCAGAGGCATGTGGGATAGAGAGGATAAGAGGCAGATAGACAAGTGAAGTACCCATTCTAGTCCAAAGCAAAATGGAGTTCAAGCAGGTGCAACCAGGGACTTTTAAACTCAGAAACTTATGCTGTTGGTTCTATGCACATATGCATCAAGCAAAACTAGAATAGAAAATCATTATTGCAGCAACAATTTCAAAAAATTAAAATACATCAGAATCACCTTCTCAAATCCCCTGCAAACACAAGATAAACAGCTTCAACTCATCAGTCTTCCTTTCCTTTGCTTCTCTTTTTTCAGGGATCAAAAGATCTTTAGAATTTAACTTACTGAAAAGCACTTGTCTACCAGAATAAAAATTCATTTTTGTTCTTAATATTTTCAGTTAAAAAAACCAAATCTGTTTTTCTCAAAAAAATACCCAACAAAGTAAATTAAAATTTTGCATAAGAAAAGAAAAATTAAGCTCATGACGCATTTTTTGTCAGCGACAATTTCCACTTTCATAAGTACACAAAGAATAATATAAGCAACTTCAACATTCCTGCTAAATAAACTCACCTTTCTGCATAGGAAGGCCATCTATGTGAGAGACTATTGCATTTGATGAAGGGGTTTGTACCATGCCATTCAAAAGTCTTGACTCAGTTTTGTTCTCTAAACCACAAGACAAGTATTTCTGAGAGAATGCATACGAAAAATCAGGAGTCCAAACATTTTTCTTACCGCAAATTAGTGAAAAAACTAACAGAGCAAAAACAATGAAGAACAATCCAAAGGAATTACATTCTACAGGAACAGAATTTTGTCACAGTCAAGGGAAATAAGAGCCAGGATGTCAAAACAATAAATAGACTGTCCCACAGGTCTGGAGCACCATGCCTGAGGGCAGGCAGAGATATCTGCCCCAACATCCACAAAAGAACACAGAGAGAAAGACAGAGACATCATTTTCTTTTCCTATGAGTAAAGAGAAATTTGGGACATTTACAACTCAGAGTAAAAACATACAGTGAAAAAAAAAAAGGTATATAAACAAAAGATCCTCAGTTATTTTGATGACAGATATTTGAATCAGATGAGCTAAAGAAATGGCTCCTATGGGAGGAGACTGACCAGAGAAAAAGTAATCATAAATAGTAATTAAATATCTCTTAAATCCCATCAAACCCAAGAAACAGACCTTGTTTCAGCTACTATGTCCATAATTATAAACGTGAAGTATATGATTGTGGCTGAAACAAGCAGAAGCAAAACATACAGAGCTGTCTGTCAAGCCTGAGGAGATGCTACTGCAGAAATAAACTAATGGTCCTAATAGCTCTGCTTTTTTTTTATTTCCTCACTAGAGTGGTACTAGTTCTGTTTCAGCAATTTAAGCTCATGCCTGACATGTTCTAATCTATCACAATTCTCCCTCTCCAACTCCCAAACCATGCCCTTAGAGGAGAGCATGTGAAAAGCAGGTTTTCAGTAATTTAAACTCTCAAAGTGTTCCCCTGCTTTTGCACAATCCCGCTCAAAATCACTCAATTACTGTTTATGTACAGGTTGACACAATATAATTCTAGCACTTGATTATTTCAGGTGTTTGCGTCCCACTGAACTGTACAAGGAGGGAAAAGCAAACACTAGGCTTAAAACAGAAATGATCCACTAGTAAACACATCCAAAAAAAATGGGTTGTGCAAATGCATCCCATCTCTCAGTGCCTGCCATCAATCAGAAAAGTGAAGACTACTCCCAGCAAAAGAGATTTTTTTACCACCCCTGTGATCCTGATCACCACGGTCACATTGTACACAAGCCCTCTGCAACAGAGAAAGGCAGCAAGAAGTTGGGGCAGAAAAGTGAAGTTTAGCTGCACTGTGTCACACACAAGCCCAAGAGTTTGTACCTTCACAGACACACGAAATTTTTGAGACAGTAAGACACATTTCACAAAAACGTAAGGAATGGCTCATTTTAAGTCTGCAGCTTAACTTAAGTCTGTGTATACACAACAGTAAGAACAAGGACTAAGCTGAGTTCTGTTGCTTTTAGCAACCACAATTACACCTTATGGGTTGGACTAGAGCTAAAGCGAAATTACTGCACAAAGGAGTAAGAGCCAGAACTAATTCATTACTATGGATCTAAAATAACACTCTGACACAGCATATGAGAAGTTTTTCATTCCCTTATACAGGATGACATATAAGAACTTTGCATAAAATGAAACTGCAGGCAGATATGTACGCTCAGCATCAGCAGGTGGCATTAGCAGAGCATATTTTATGTGTTTCTTAGCTGAAGCCTTGGGCTACTTTAAAAAAATCCTTGGCAACTATGAGTTAATTAAATTGTAAAGTGGCAAACAGTGGTGTTGCAGTGGGGAGCCTGCAACCTTCTCTGGTAGACAGCTTTTCCCGTGGGAAGAATCAGAAGACGATATTTTTGATGGATGTTCATAGATTTACCTTATTTCTCCCAGCCCCCTCACGGCTGGGGCCTGCACCATACTGGCCACCCTTGGGCCAAAACCCCAGAGTTCCCCGGGTAGGGGGACAGGGACAGCCAATAGGGTACAGAGCTTGGGGACATGTGACCAGCGGGCAGGGGTCTGGGGAACCCCGTGTAACACATGGTTCCCACCCAGGGCCGCCCCAGCACAGTGGGACTAGGAAGAGTTATATGCCCACGGGAGACAAACCAAACATGTCATTCTCTAAGGAGCAGGCAAGTAAACCTTCAAATCAAGAATAGCCGATTATTTACTAGTCAGAAATACATTGTACTTTCTAGTTTCAACAGCTGAGTCCCTTCAGAATAGAATTATTCTAGAATGAGACTATAGGAGATATGGAATAACCTCTCCGTTCATGTTAACCAGGAGTGACAGATCAATACACAGCTAGTTATGGTAAACATATTATTGTGCAAGCAGGAGTTCACATATCAATAAAAAGGAAATATTATTTAAAATTTGCAAGGTTTTGAAGGTACCAATTGAAAAGATCTTTACTGCTGGAAAACTTGCCATTGCAAGGTAAAAATCCAAGCAAAACAGTACACTAAAAAAAAAAACCTATTGGATTCTTTTTGATGGATTTCAGCTTTTATTCTGTGCCCTGTCATTATACTTGTACTGTAATTATTGAGATATTATTACAGTCTCCCAGGACTTGCCTAGAAAGACAACTTATTCTTTCCTCACACTACCTGTGATTTATTTCAAACTTTTGGGACTGAATACTCAGAAAGAAAACGCATGCTTTGTAAATGTTTTCACACCTGTTCTGGGAGTGAGTTAGAAACAGGAAATGCTGTACAACATGGGACAATGCTGTTAAACACAGGAGCAGTGCAGCTCACACCCACGTTCCAGCCAGCACCCATCCTACCGCACAGGAGACCTGGTAATGAATGCATCAAGAGAACAGTAGCACACAGGCCCTCAGGGAGGCACCACAGCCTGTTCCCTAACCATCCCCCCCTCCCAGCATGGGAGGGGAAAAAAAAAAAAATTATACCATATGAACCTTTTGGGAAAGGGCATTCAAGTCTCCAGGATACGAATCCGCCCGTTAAACATCACTGCCTCCATGCCAAGTGCCCATCTGTGCTACAGGCTGGTTTGGAAAGCTGTGTCTGGCTCTTGTGCATGAAAATCTCTTTCCTGATGGTGTATACCGGGCAGATTAAGAAATATTTACTAGATTGGTTGCCCAACAAAATCCCCACCAATGGGCATTGAAGTGAAACACAGTTCCACCCTTCACAGCAAATTCCTCTTGCACAGAGAGCCCAACCTGTCAGGACCAAGGGACAGGAATTGACACAGAGTAACAGCAGCTCTCAAGATCCACTCCACTGAAATGCCTTCTGCCAGGGTGAGTCCATATCATCACCTGGCTCAGCACAAGTCATGCTCAAAGTCTTGGTTTTAACTAAACCAACTACATTGTTCCTACCAGATTTCTACTTCTCAGACCTCAGATTGTTTTATTAACCCCTGGATCCAACACTCATCTTTTGGTGCAAGATTCTTCTCTGCTTTTCCTATATGCTATTTAACTTCTTATCAAATAATCTACCCTTTACCACACTTTTGTTCACTTTTTCCTGCTGTACATTGTATATTTTCCCCTTTTCTGAGATGATGTGTTTAGAGAATACATTTGGAAAATAAAACAGTATTTTCAAAAGCTTTGATCTCTTATCATCTACATGCTCCTCCCATTTCAGTCTGTTTCAGATCTTCTCTGTTTACTAGAGCTACAAAAAAACCCAGCCCACAAATCACCACCCAACACACACTGAGCTCCTTACAAATTATTTAACTACCAAGCTGTTAGTTTTACATGCTATACTGGGAAAATTCCTTCTGAAATATAAAACACCAAATCCATTATATACTTTTAACAACCTGTAAAGATTGTCATTCACTGTAAGTCTTGCAAACATTCACAAGCATAAAATATTACACTGCAAGACCTTTAGAAATCAGCTGGTTATAAGCATAGCTTGTAAATCAGATTCTTCCTACATAATGAGCAAGCCAAAGTGGAGGAGTACAGCTTATTTGACACCAGCTTGTTGTGGTTTTAAGGGTATATTGCCAGTTTGGGTTTTACCAGGTTATATATATACTTTTCCACACATAATGTTCAATCAAAAACTTGCCATGGCTTTTGTGGACTCTGATTTAGCTTTATTAAACTACATAATGACAGAATTTCTATTAAAAAAACCCAAGATAGAACCATAAACTGTGGCTTCATGTTATTGGAAGCTGCTGAACAAAGGATATTCAAAAGGACCTCCATCTCCTTTAACTATAATCCATTTTTATTTATGGAGGCTGCCTCAACCTTCCCCTTGCTTTATTAGAAGTAAAGGTACAGAAAAGCCCTGGTCTCATACTAGATGAGGCCAGCCTTTGTACAAGGCAGTAAATATTTATTGAAAACACTTTTAACAGGACTAAATGACTTTTCCTTTTCCCAGACTCACACATTTTCACAGAACCAAAACACAGTTGAATCATTAAACTGTCTCCACGGTGAAGCACTCAAACAACAGAGTGCTTCAAACACTACAGAGAAACCCAGAAGAAACTGAAAACAAAACCAAGAAAAATCTCTGCTACTTTTAATAAAGAATCATTTTCAGTTAAGGAAATATCTTCCTAACAAAGAGTTCTAGAGTTCTTAAAACCTTAATATCACAAACCTGTGCATAACACAGTCATTAACTCTCGATTTTTTGCTCAAGATCAACCTGCTAACACCTGATAACACACCAGCCAAGCAATTTGCCTTAGTTTTGTCTATGCCTGTTCCACACCACACAATAACTCTGCTCTTTCTGAGTAAGGCATCAAATTTCTGGCCATGCAACTGCAGCAGCTTTACAAGAGACCTTGGGGGAATAGCAGCCAGAGGTATCCAGAAGTGTGCTTTGATGGCAGCCTGCTAAGGGCACCACAGTTGCAACCAGAGCTTAAGCCATTCCTGCACTTTCAAGACAAGCTGCACTAATTCAGACTCTTTCCCATGAGTAAACCACTTATTCTACTCAGAACAAGAAGTCCAGGTGGCAGCACGTCTGAATGGCCAACAGTAGTGGTGGGGTAGAATTTAAACAAGTCAACAAGTGAAGCTGTAGGGCCAATAAGATGGAAACAGATGCTGAACTGCAGCTCACTTGAAGGCCTCATCCCCCGTACAGATGCTCAATTGATCTGTCTGGATAAACAAATAATTATTTTTTTTTTATTCTCTCAGCAAAAGAGCTTAAAACAAATAATTATGGTAGTACAGACATCACTTAGGGCCAGAACCTTTAAGCCCCCAACACAGAGGTGAGCAGCAACTCCAGGGCCTTCTCTTGGCTAACCAAACTCACTGCTTCAACCCCACCCCCACGTTTTCTTCTGGCTTTTTCTTCTGGGGAACAATGGCCAAGGTTTCTTGGCAGAGTGTTCTGGAGAGTGGCATCCAGAACATCAATCAATGTCATCATAAAGGTCAGAGTCACCACATGCCAAGGCCCAGAAATTTTCCATATCACTGATAAGCCTTCTTTCACATCCCAAAAAGGAGTTTCAACAAAAGAAGCAAAGAATGTATCCGCCGAAACAACTTCCCAAATTATTCTGTAAGTCCTTCCTCAGTTATTCCTTACCACTTTCTGTGTAAATTGAGGGAAAAATAAAAAACACTCCTGAGCCAGCACAACAAAAGTCTCATAGCAGTCACCTGATAACTCTTCATTCCCAAACATAACCAAGAGCATCTATGGGAAGATGAAGTACAGAAATTATTCTGATAAACCCTCAATAGGAGAACAGATAACAGAGTTAAGTAAAAAGACTTGGGAGTTACAACCCATGTTATAAATACTCACTGCCTTACATTTACACTGTGGATGCTTGGCACTTTCACCCTCGTTCCAGAATTTCTCTTCAAATCTCTGCTAACCAAAATATACAGAAAGTGGACAGACTCACAACTCTTTTCTAGTGGCCAGTGGCAGGACCCAAGGGTATGGCCTGAAGTTGTGTCAGGGGAGTTTAGGTTGATTATTTGAGAAAGTTTCTTAACCCAGAGAGGTGGTTGGGCACTGGAACAGGTTCCCCAGGGCAGTGGTCACAGCACCAAGTCTGACAATGCTCAAGCAGCATTTGGAAAACACTCTCAGGCACAGGGTGGGATTCTTGGGGGTGGTTCTGTGCAGGGCCATGAGTTGGACTCAATGATCCTTGTGGGTCCCATCCAACTCGGCATATGCTATGATTCTGTAATAAGAACTTTCTGGTCCTGGACAAGGAGGATTGGACATTATATCTGAAGTTTCTAGGATATTAAGAAAACCTAGATTGAATTGTATTTTGATTAAATTTTAAAAACAAGTCCAGATAAACATTTCTGAATATACCCTAATGATTTTTTTTTTTTTTTTTCAGAAAAAAAATGGTAAAAAGCCTCACAGGATGCTCATTGAAGGAGCTGACAAGGGAAGAAAATTATCTGAGGCTTTAAGGTTCACACTTCCATCATGATGAAAATAAAGACCTACTTTTTACTCAAAGAAAGTGCACATAGCCTAGACAGGTAACATGCAGGAGGAGCCAGAGCTGTTGCTAATGGCACCAAAGATAAAAATGAATGTAAAATCAGAAATCACTTTTATGAATGTTTATATCCCATCAATGCCATGAAAAAGGACCTTTTTCAGTGAACAGTGACTGGTGATCTCACAAGTAAAACATCCTGCAAGTCTTGCAAAGCATTCACAGAAAATACATTATAAAAACAGATCATTTTTGTACCTGAATCTACCATGAAAATCCTAGTGCTATCTACAGGACGTTTTTAGCTTTTTCAGACCAGATTCCAAAATGTTGTTCAAGCACCTAAAAATAGAGGTAGACATCTGTTGGAGTTTTCAAAAGCACCCAGCACTTCCGATGCCCAGCTTGGTGAGAAGTGGCTACAATTGCTTTCCACTCAAAACCAGCAGCCAGCATTTCCAACCCAACAGAGCAATAATTCGTATTCAACTCATCTTAAGTGTTACACAAAAACAGTAACAGACTGTAAAGTCAATATCCATTTCCAAAACAACACACTGACATCAATGAAAGTGTTTTGTATGTTCAAAACCCATCTGAACAGCCCTAACCACAAACTGCACCAGCTTACACTGACAGGCCTGCATGTCCTGTACATCCTGTGCCAACATAATGCAGGAAAATACATTTATTCTCTCTTAACGTCTTTTAGACAAGTAACTGAGTCACTGTGTGAAATGTTCCCAGAGCAGGTAATGACATAACTATTACCTTACTTACAGAATCAAATTTGTATGTTACCAGGACCAACCTCTGAAAGCACTAAAGATTTGATTCTTGATATTATACTCCAATTTTGATTGCAAGATTTACCAATTATGCATTTGTTTTAGCTAAATATTAACTGGATTGTAAAAAAAAGTTTACCATAATCCAATAAATGGATCTTTGACAAATTATTTTATTTTTTCAAGCAATGTTTTGTTGTTTGGAATGAGAACACATCTTTGCTACTTGACCCCCTAAGGGTCTTCATTAGTTCCTTACCACACCATCATGTACAGAAATGTTCTCCAAATGCAAAAGCTATTCTCTAAATTCCCACTATAGACTTTTCTTATCCTACTTTTTTTCCAAAACAGCTGCCACTGACCACTATCAGATGTAGGTAGAGGAGCAGAAGTAGCACTGCTCCCGTCAGAGATGACAATTTCTGGGTCAGCATTTTCACTAAAGGGAGTAAGTAAAATGAGATTGAAATACCAGACACCAGCTGTTTATACTCTACACCAACATGTACAGAAGTAGTGCATCCAACTTAATTATTTATTACAGCCTTATAATAAACATGACAAGAAAGCAATTGTGTCTAGATCTGACTACGCATTAAAAATGATTCTGCATTGCTGTTTCTTTGAATCTTTAAAAGCATTTGCTACTATTCTTTTTCCCCCCACTTTTCTATCATCTTTATGGAAGACTAAAAAGAAGGTTAGAAAAACAAAATCTCAAAATAGAAAAAGCAGACCTTGATTGCTCTAGTATTACTTGGAAAACGGAACGTTGTATTCTGCTACAGGAGATAGCACTTCAAATTTGAAAGTTCAGCTGCAAAGCTTGGCTTCGAAAGCCACTCACAATCACAACATCAGAGAACAGAAATAACTCTTCCTGGGCCAGGAACAAGTACAGAATCCTGGAGATGATTGTTTCCAGGCGAAACTGATGACAGAGCCAAACACCTCCTGATGCAACCCTGCCCATCTTCAGTGAGACAGTATAAAGCCCCATTTCCCTGAAGACAGCAAGAACTCAGCAACAGAGAGCATTTTCCCTGCTCACTGTCCGTGGCTCTCTTGCCAGAGCTGAGCACTCACACCCTGCGCCGACACCTCTCCTGCCACAGCTGCCAGCTCCTGACACCGCTCAGCACCCAGGGGTTCCTCTCCCAACCAATTCATGTTGTTGTCCTTCTTACAACCCATCGGTCCTCAACTGTTTCGTGCATATCCTAAATGGCAAATACAGGACCTAAAACGCCAACCAGATGTTCAAGTTCAATCCCTTTCCCACCCCTACACTTGTTCTCAGTAAGATTTAGCTCAAATTTGGTGGGAGGTATGGATATTGTAGCATTTTTCTTGAATAAGAACTGTAGGTCTGATAGATTTTTTTTTCCCTATCCAGTAGGAGCTCTGCATAAATTATTCACAGCGTATTTAGACAAATATGTTTATATTTATCTAATACAATGTTTGTTTATTCTGGAAATAAGCCTTGCATAGTAGACAGCCATTACTCTTTGGAAAGTAACGCTGAATCTCTCTCCACTCACCTACTGTTGGTTAGATAACTACTGTTGATTAATTAACGTTCTGCCAACAAAATTTAATGCAGAGGAATTGGGTAGCCCTACAGTGACTGAAAATTCTTTTGTATTATGATACAGTCTGCTGAAGCCAATAAACATCTTTAGCGGTCGTTGCTGATGGCATGACATTACTCTGCAAAGCCACACATTTCCCTCCCCCCTCCTTTCTCATGTTGTTTCATTTGATGGAAGGATCAAAGCCATCAAGTCATTTTTTCACCCCAACTCAATCAGGCAAGCAGCTCTTTGAAGTGATATTTTTTTCTTCCTTATTTTTCTTTTAGTTTTTCTATTCTCATTAGGAAGAATCTTTCCAAAAACAGTCTGACATTTTCAAGTTTCAGAATGTTAATTCTACAACAGGTGTGACACGTCTCTGAAAGCAACGCTCTGATGGTTTATTTATGGGCTTTACTCTTTCTTTTCATTTAAGAAGAGACCTTGAATATGTTTTCATATGTCCAACATATATCTAGGAACTCTAAAGGCTGCATCCATTCATCATAAACATGAAAACTAAAGACAAGAGTTCAAATAAATCTGAAAAGCCATTTGTGGCTGCAGCTTAAGGCTGTCATGTAAAGAAGTATATCAAAATACCTCCATTAATGATTGCCTTGCAAGCGCTGGGAAGTTGAAAGCCTGTTACTAACATTCTTTTCTCTAATGGGAATTCAAACTACTGTGCAAAAGAAGGTGAATAACAAGAGATGAAGGAAAAAAAAAATCGAAATTATTTAATTTCAGAAGTCAAGAAACATGGCACTTTGTTCAACAACACAAAAGAAACACCACAATTTTCTCCTGACCCTTGAAAACACAAAGCAGGAATCATCCAAAGCAGCAGGAGCCAGAAAATTCAGCAATCACTGACAATCTGTACCATTAGAAAAAGCTTAGTGATTCACTGTATTGTTAACGTGTGCTGGTCACTGGGGGTTTTTTAACATATTTCAGCA
This sequence comes from Vireo altiloquus, assembly GCA_013396875.1. Classification (NCBI taxonomy): domain Eukaryota; kingdom Metazoa; phylum Chordata; class Aves; order Passeriformes; family Vireonidae; genus Vireo; species Vireo altiloquus. The sequence goes on from VZRF01010024.1 coordinate 1,229,985, forward strand.
CCCCCATCACAAAGAGCATTAAGAGATGTAAACAAAAATCAGTACTTTCAATTTGTAGTCTCACCATATTTTGAAAGTTTTACCTTAATTTTAAATAGGGCTACTAAAACAAGAAGCTACTAGAAGACACTGAGCTGAGAGCTAGTGCCTGCTGGACAGATGACACACCAGTAAAAGTCAAGGGCAAAATTAAAAAAGGGATCAGGGAAAGGCAAAAACAACCAGCACAAGCCACATCCCTTCACACCCCAATGGTTTCTGAAGCAGCACGTGTTTCTTGTTGTTACAGAGCAACTGCACAACACAGCATCCTTCATTTCTCCGTCGTATGGTGGCTTAGTGCCCTTCTTGGGCAGGGGAGGTGGCTGAGATTTATCCTGAATTGTTCCCTACAGCTGATACCACTAAAGAAACATCAAACAAGCAGCTTCTGTCATCATTCAAAGGGACATTGGAGCTATTGAGTTTTCAAAACAGAAGCTTTAATTGAAAATGCAATCTAATTTATTTTAACAGCCCTAATTACATTCCCATAACACTCAGAGGGGGAAAAATATCACAGATATCTTATTCAGGCATAAATTTTTATCGCCACTTAAAGACTTCAGAACTGAGGTCTACAATTTTTGCAAAATGGGAAACAGAGTTTAGGAGCAAGGACCTGGGAGTGCAAGAAAGAGTGCTGTTATCTCCAAACACAAACCCACGCTTCATTTTCTGCCATTTTCACTTATTCATAACTCCAAAAAGACTCTTCAGGTCTGCGGTGGAATTACTGATTGAAGAGCAGTTAAACTCGAGCTCAAATTAAAGACAGCAGTGTTAAAAATTACCAGGTGCGTTCATTTTTGAACAGCAGTAGTCTCAGAAGCAAAAGGAAACCCTATTGAAAAATCTGAACCTTTTCATCTGGGAAGAATCTCTACAGAGTACAAAACAAAGGCAGAGATAAGAGAAATTCAAAGTTGCTGGAGGTAAAACAAGGTAAGCAACCAATTCCTTTGGGTTCATTTTCTGTGTAAGTAATGGACAAAATATGTCACTTTGGTAACCTTGGCCCCACAGCTCTTACACTGTGTTTGAGTTAGTTTAGGGTTTTTTTCCAATTGCTGCCACCCAGATGCAGGAATTTAAATGCAGTTTTTCAATATAAACGTTTTTCCTCTCTCTTTCTGCAAGGCAGATACAGAGTGTTGTGACCCATTGCGTCCAGCTCAAAGACTGACACTAATGGTAAATCTATTTCATTTAAACTGTTAATTCAGCTGCTTGAGGGAGGTCAGAAGGTGCCAGCTCTTGTTTTAATATTGCCTTGCACATTTAACATAGAAATCAGTGATGCATTTCAGGATGTCATTCAGCTTCCCTTAAAGCTTTACTCTAGACCTCAAATGAACTGGCAAAGTTTGGAACAGCACCTATTCCAGTCAAACAACTGGCTATTTATAGAACAAGTGTTCTATAAGCAACACAGTTTATATATAGCATTTTTATACAAAACACAATAGTATAGGCAAAAGAGAAAGTTAATAGACAACATTAGTTCTGCTGTAATTTTTGTGAGTTACAGCAAGACAAGAATTTGAAACATAGGCAAGCTTCAAGAAGTCAGACGTGAGCAGAAGCTGTTAGTTTATAAGTGAGTATCTTATATCAAGCAGCTAAACAAAAAAGCCACTCAATAGAAGATCTGCATGATGCCACTGAATTACATCAAGTGAAAATACCTAGAGTGGATCAAGGATTTTTTTATCCTCAGGAGCTTAAACACAAAATATACTGTTTAATGACACCCAAAACAAAATATATTATGTTAAAAAAAATTTGATTTGGCTCAAAGGAGAGTCCTTAATTTCTTTGTCTTTGTGGATATAAGAAATAAAAGATCATCATATGAACAAGTAACACATTGAACTAAAGAACAGAATTCATGCAAATTAGAATCACCTCTCAGAATGACAAGGGGCTTTTTGCTCTGCTGTAAAATTTCAAGCAGGATTAATACATTGGTATCAATGGAACTAAAAATTTGTGGGTACTGCTGGAACATCAGGATCGTGTATTGTAATAACTTGCCATTATACAAATTATAATTATTAATATGTAAGTCACTTGTATACACCAAGACTAAAAATATGGTTTCATTGTGATAATGCCATAATAGAGAGACATTTTCAGCATCTGCTCTTGCATTTGTATCAAATGAACAGTCCATTTCACACATGGTGCTTATGAACAAAAACCTCCTCATGTCTAGTTGCATTGCTCTATATTTGTTCTTTCTGTTTCAATGCCATCTGCAAACTCTGTTTTCAATCATTGGTTGCATGGAGTTAGAATAAAATATTACTATATTTGTTGTTTGGGATTTTCTTTTTGCTTTATACTGGCCATTTATAGTTTAGATCTAACTATCTTGATTAATAGACTTGGGCTCTTAATTCTTATAATTCAACTTATGCCACCCCAATTCTTGGTATAAGACTGTAGTTCCCATATATTAACCAATTACATAAATGATGTGCAACTCCCCAAACAAAACCACCTTGCAGTTTCTGTGAAGGATCACAGGCTTGTTATCACCTCTCACACCACACAGTGTGCAGACTATAAATAGGAATAAATATTGAGTAGGGGGTGTTAATAGTATAATGCTGTATACAAAACAGAATTTGTGAAAGTTCCATCAATAACAGCAGCCATGGCACCTTTGAAATAATGTATGACAGGTTTTGGCCACTGCTGTTCTCCCTGCCTCAGGAGCCATTCCAAGTATACTTTGTTTAACTGAATGTTTAACACCTGTGCTGATACCTGCAGGTCCAAGAGCACAGAGCTTTTCAATAGGCACTGTTTATTATAAGTTATCTTCACATATTAGTCTTGAGAAGTCCCCAAAGACGTTTGAAGAAATGCCTTTATTCTTTTTCCCAGCCCATTTTGTCTTCATTCTTTTTTTTACAATTCCTTGTTAAGGAAGTAAACCCCAAATTTTAGTCACAAAATTCTAAGCAGAAATGTCTCATGAGTACTGTAGAGCAAGGATGTTTACCCACCAGAAAAATGTGTGATGTCTGTGTGCATCTCCCAGGTCTATATTAAAGCTAAGCAAGTTACCAGCCCTGCAGATGACACTTTTATTTTAAAAATATGGACAAAAATAAAAAATGAAGCTATTTATGTGTAAGGTTGCCAAGATGTTAATTATGACCCAGAAAAAATTATGCAAAAGCTCAGCATATTGATAATACTGTTTGCCAAACTAAAGCATGATTTTTCACATAACTACCAGTGACAGCTTAGCTTTCAGGAGTGACAATATAAGAGCGTATTGTAACCTTTTTAACCTACTTCCTTTTCAAAGAAAATTACAGCCTGTAACACTTTTTCCCTCTTGCATTTTGAGAAAAAAATAAAAATTATTTCTTCAGCTCTGGTCAATGTTGGTCCACAGACCACCACTTATTAAAAAAAAAAAAAAAAATGAGGAGTATTTTCTGGGTGGCAAAAACTTGGAAGCAATGGAATAAAACTAGCTAGTCATTTCTGCCCACGGGAAAGATATCCTGCTCCACGAAATATGATGTTTCAGGAAAAGGCCAGCTAATGGTTCCACCACTCCAGAGCTTGCTGCATTATTTTTAAATATAAATGTTCAGTCTGCAAACTTTCATTGCATTTATCAATATTTCCTGTTTATTTCTCAAGCAATTCAAAAGTCCCTGCAACCAAACAGCTCGCCATACCTTCAACACACACACAACAATTCCAGCCCTGAAGTAGAACAAAGGTATTTTACTGCTTCATAACTGAAAAGTCGGTAATGCCTGAGGCTTACACATTTCCAGAATCACAGGCACTGAAGATCAACCTTACAAAAAGGGACTGGATAAATTCTCTGATACAGACATCCAAGAAAATCCATAGGTTTGAAGCATATTATTAAATCTAACTCTTGGAATTGCTGGTTGTGCTCCAGGTGGGCTTTTATCTACAATTTTAGATGTGTGCAATGTCACCACTGGTCACTGAATAGTGGAGAGTCAATAAAAAAAGGAGATGATAATTCAAAAAAAGCATGAACAACATTTGAACTTGATAAGTAGTGCACATGTATCTGGTCTTCCTACAGATAAGCACCACCTTTGGGCTTTACTGATCACTGTGAGGAGCATTTCTTTTTCATTAAAGTCAATTACTTTATGCTTTATTCTTCTGGACCCATTTGAAATTGAGTACAAAATTCCAGTATAATAGAAATACATCAACAAATTTTTTAGAGGATCCAGAAAACCCAAACACAGGCAACAGACAGGAATGACTTATTTTTAAATGAAAACTGAAACCATTCATCAGTATAGACTGTCTAACCAGCAGGGAGAAGTAAAAGCTCCGAGTAGGACAGGAGTCAGTGCACCAAAGAGTGAGTGTCATTCAAGATGCATACAGGTTCAAAAGTATTCCAATTAGACTCCAATTAAAGAGTCCAAAACAGGCTCTAGATTGAAATTGACATTTTACTGCAAGACTCGCTAAACAAAGAAATAACACACAATTCAATCATTTAAAAGAACAATGAACAAAGCTTTGAAGAATATACAGCCAGATACACCAAAGATTAAGTATTTGAACAGATATTCTTTTTATGTAACATCTACAAAGATATCAAATTGAGAGACACAACAATTTCTCATTTTACATGAAAATGCTACAGTGATGAGGAATGGCAGAAATAAAGATTAAGAATAAACCTTGACTTTCACTATCATTAACACACATTTTGGCACCACCAAAAGGCTTCTTTAAACCACTCCTCTTTGTAAAGAAATTTTTCATTTCTAAAAAATTGAATGTCATCTATACATATCTAACCACCTTCAATCATTTTTTCTCTAAAATTTGCAGGGAAAGAAAAAATAATTAAGGTAAGTTAGAAATGAAAAAACAGTGATGTTTCACCAAAAAAAACCCAAAAAAAACTCCTCTATGATTCTATGATGGATACATACTAGAGTCCCATCAGTAATTTCACCTTACCATATCCTTAAGCTTTTCTTCCCCCAGACTGCCAGGGATATGAAACGATTAGATTTATGAAGAAAAACCAAGTTATATTATGAAATTCTGTTTTCCCTAGCACAGATGTGTATAAGCACTTGTACATGGTGGACATAAAGTTCATGTACTTGAGAGGTCTTGAAGATGACTTTTCACCAGTAACTTCCTAATTGTTAAAGAGAACTGGATGGTTTCACTAGCAAATTAAAAATATTTTTACTTACACTTCTATTCTTAAAATTAAGCACATGGTACAGTCTCCATGCTATACATTACAGTCCTGGCAGTACATGGTGTTTTCTTTGTTGGCGTTAAGACAGTGAAATATGTTAACATGTATCCCTAAAGATATTGCCATAACTTAAAAAAAAATAAATAAAAATCACACTTTTCCCCTTTGTCTCCCCTCACCCCAAGTTATTCTTTCATATAATAGAAAATAAAAGATGTCAATAAAAGGGCAAGGGAAAACAAGATACAAGCAGCATCACTTTTTTTTTTTAACAGACTATTAAATCTGTATATAGATAAGCAGATAAGTGTAAACTCAGTCACTACCCATATCGTCTGCCCACAGAATTTTATTTTAGGTTTGCATGAGACAGGCAGAGCACAAGCACCTCTGCAAACTCACTGCTGTTGTCTTGCTGGCCAGCACTGAGTTCTGCAGCTGTCAGCTGCAGCAATCTCACAGAGGCAGAGGCTGCAGCAAGCAGATTGTGATTTGGGCCCCAAGAGGACTGGCCAAGGGATGCCAAAGGTAAGTCATATTTGTCTAAGGACTGGAGTGAAACGCCAGGCATAAACAAGATATTATTAAATCTGCTTTCCTTTCAAGCCCTTTCCTTTCTCCAGTCTGTATTGCTCAGTAAGCCACAGCTTTACAGCTTTGTTCTGAAGAACCTTTAACATCTATTTAACATCGTATTTCTTACAGCAACCCAAAGTCTTGTAGGTACCAAGGTCACTAAGCCACCTGATCACAAGCAGAGGCACTCAGAGATGAGAGAGGGTGATTCAGCAGTACTAAGGGATAGAGGATAATAACTGAACATAACCATAATGCAGCTATCCAGCCTGAATTGCCACATCAGTAGGACCAAAACTAGAATAGATCTTTCTAGGAGGAGACATCATTAGCATAAGGGTGAGGGGAGAAAACAGATTCTGCACCATGGATGGCTTGTGATGAAGTTGTTGTACCACTGAAATTATCTAACACTTGGAATCCAGATATTTCTGTGTCTGACTGCAAACTTACTAAGCATCACAAAAAGGAGTGAAAAACACTCACCTCCATACCAACACAAGAGAGATTCCTGTAAACAATCAAAGCTTAACTTCAGTTCTTAAATCTTGAGTGAAATATTCAAGCAAGATGCCACGGTGCAAAAGTCATTACCACTAATTGCAAGACAAGCTTTTCGTACCAGAACTCCAATAAAGTAACCCCATAACCACCTGGATGGGCACCTAGATCTCCAGAGCACACCTAAGATACAAAAGCTTTGTAAAGGAAGAAGAAAAAGGTCTCACAACTGATTTTGGAGTCCAGAAGGGCATTGACTGCTAAGACAGAAAATAAGCACTTACATGATTCAGCAGGAATGTTAGAGGCAGGAGAAGAAGGACAAGATCCCCTCAGGGGTTCTGATCCAAGCCAAACAGCATACAAGGGGTTATGAAGAAGTTACAGAGTGTGGAAAATGAGGTTCACTCCTGGTAAAATTTTAAAAGGTTTAATAAGGGGTTTAATAAAAGGGACAATAGGAGACAGAAATAAAGCAAAGAGTTAATAGGGCCCAGTGCTTGGCACAATGCCAGAGGCACACCTTAGCTAACAAACCTCTTCTGTTAAATGTCCGAGTCTCATACATATTCATAGATTTCTATGCATCATTCAAATATTCCTTTTTTGGTATCTCTTGGGTTTCAAGTCCCCCCTATCCGGTCGCTTTTTCCTTCTTGCAGGTCTGTTTAAAATTTGATAATCCATTGTAGTCCAGTTCTGCTGACCAAATCCGTTTTGGTCATTCTGTGTCTCACTTCAGATTGATAGATTCTTCCTTCCAGAGTCTGAGGCCTGTCGTTGTTATCTTCAACCAGACGGTCCAGGAATGTGGGGAGCTTCCTTGCTTATCTTTGCTATCCTGAGTTAACTACATAAAAAAGCATTCTACATATGATATAATCCTAAGAAATCACACTACTTTTTAAACAAACTATATCCATGCCACTTCGTTTTCTTACATTACACATATAACATTCATTTTAATATTTGCGAAAAGCCAACAATACAATATGCACTTCTAACACAGAAGAAGTTCACATAGGTGCATTATTGTTTAGATCAGTCACTTTCAGCTGTTTTCAACTAGAGTCCCCATATGGCAAATACAAGTTTACTGACAGGAGCTACTTTTTGTACCCTTTAAAAGTAGCCCACAGATTCTCAGTCTATATGTAATTGTAGAGGAGAAGCCTAGTGGGTAACAACTGATTTGCAGCTGAAGTGAGAAGACTCAATTTCTATGCACTTATGGAAACTCAGAATATCTTCCCATGCCTGGCCTTGTCACAAGCCTACAGTTCTGTCCTGTGAAATTGTAAAGCCTTGTCATTATATGCAGCAACGATGTATTACTGGAGATTTCTCACAGCACACAACCACATACAGTCTGATAAATTTAGAAATAAGAATTTCTGCACCACAATGGAAATATTAGGGAACAGAGATTGTTAGTCTCTCCTAACTTGCTTACACTGCACTTAAACCATCCTCTGCCACGAGATCACATGGGTTCTATGTTTGGGAGGGGATTTTTTTTAGTAAGTTTTTTGGATTTTTTTAAACACTGCTAAACTTTAACTTTATAGGAGCACAAGAATCCCATAGAAAGCATATTCGCTCTTCCAAGTATCCTACTTACGCACTTGAAGCAGCACATATGAAAATCTTAGTGCTCAATTCCTTAATTACTAGGCAGTGTTAATCAGATCCTTAAAACTCAGAGCAACATCAGCCAGTGATACCACCGTGAGCACCCTTATGAGCAGAAACTACTGAGAGCTGCAAGAGAACTCAGACAAGATTCACGAGCCAAATGGGCCTGAAACATTTCTGTTATGCATGATAACCTTTTTGTACACTTTTATGGAGAAGTGTGATTCCGTGTTGTTCCAAAGCATATTAGAGATGGTAATGAACATAAGGGCACGAGTGAGAAAGACAAAATTTAAGAAAAGTTGTTTTACTAGAACAAAAACCAACACAAAACCAGGATGAACAGAAGTCAGGTGGACTGCAGATAAGAACTTTTGCTTACCCAACAGACAGGTCCCACATCTGTCCTCTCTCCACTCACCTTTCTTATAGTTCATCTTTCTTATAGTAAAACGACTAAAGAGGATGAACTCCAACATGTTGCGTTTGCTGGCTACTCTTGCTAGCCGCAATGTGCAACAAGTGCCACAGAGAGTCTCTACCCTGTCGGGTCGGCCTAAGTGCTCCATGCTTTCCTTCTGAAGGCATGGTCACAGGGCCCTCACCGGCCGGGGAGCCTTCAGGCTAGCTCAGGCATCTTGTGCTCTCCGCAACGACACAGCAACAAAGGGGATGAGGAGAGGCCTCCACGAGGAGAGCACAGAAGATCTTTATTCACATGCTGCTATCCAGATGTCCAGGGGCAGAAGGTCTGAGGTTTTATCAGGACCCGGGGAAAAGGCGGAGTTGGGTCCCTCACAGACCAACAGGAGGAGGTCGAGGGAGTGGGCAGGGTTTAGCCGGGAAAAGGGGTGGGGGAACACCACACCAACAACTCCTTTATATTGCACTCTACATTCCCTTCTCTCCAGCTTTTTCTTGCCCTCCACCTCTTCCTTCACAGCCAGCCTCATCTCTTATAGCCTGGGCTGGTGTTCCCAAAGCACCTGAATCTCCTGTGCTGATTGGTGCCAACTGAGGACCATAATGATGAACTCAATGAGGACCAGGTGTGTGCAGTGGTATTCTTTAAACCACATAAAATTTGTTAAAAGGTTTACTAGTTTGTACTTTATCTAGAGTTATTTACTATAAATTTCATCTCTGCAATTTTTTCTGCAAGGTGAACTTGAACTTAAAGTTTCCCCTTATTAAGTGAATGTGCTACTGTAAGTGCCTAAGAAATAACCCATTAACCTTCAGGAATTACTGCCTCTATGATCTACAACAATGAAGAATTGTTATTTTAAAAAAAAAATCTTTTTATTGTTATTTTTTCTTTAGGTTATGATTTTTCTTGTAAAAGTACTTTCTTTTATGACTCTAGAGAAGTATAATTTGTCTGTCCTGCAGAATTAGATCACTCCTATTTCTTTACTTAAAAAAATATTTACATCTAATAGAAGAGACAGATGAGGAACTTTGTGGACAGAGACAGACAACTGTTACATGTGATAAAATATCAAAATACATTATCTCTACCATTAGCCTTGATTTGTGTTGGTCCCAAGGCACGACTGTCATGGACACGAGTAATCTGAGCTCAAGAATGTGGATTATCACAACACGGGATGGTGATAATAGCAAGTGCTAAAAATGCGTAATAGGTACTAATTGGGTCCAAATAAGCTGGGTAAATTGCAAATATTTTTCAGTTGCAGGTGTTCTAATTAACATATCTGAAGCCATTATTGCTGCCAGCACTGAACCCCACATATAAACACACAATACAGAGTTCCTAATATTTCAGCAGTGTTCAGGTCTTCTGGCTTAAATAAGCAGCCTTTCTGTGCAACATGTGCATGTTAAGCAACTTTACAAGTTGCCTAAGTACAAGTTTATGTGGATGTCTTACTCTAAATCTTGCACAATTCTCTCCTGATTAAAACAAGCTTCTCTTATTGTGTTAGTGAATGCTGGTGACATTACGGAATAAATGTTTCAATTTTTTTCTGAGGCCTACTGTAAAGGAAATGCAGGCATTAACTACTTTATTTAGATCTAGAAAGATGCATGTCCATGAAGAAAAGGTCAGAGAACCAGCCCAAAGCCACTGCTCTGACCCTTAATAAGGCTCTGTCTTCCAAGTGCAACTGCCAGAACCATTAAAGACCTTAAACATCGAAAAGTATTTACATCTATCTACCTACTCTACTGAAAGATGCCCCTGCCATGCGGGGGATGATCTTAGACTGGATGATCTTTAAAGGTCCATTCCAATATAAACTCTTCTCTGATTCTTTTATCCACTTGAATATTTCAGCTGCCAAGAAGCATTTGGAATTAGTCAAGCCAAAGACTCTTTGCTTCTTCTTCTTCTTTGTTCTTCTTTCATTCCTCAACCAACCAAATAAAATTGAAAATTGTGTCAATTTCCATAGCAGTAATGGCCATCTAAAAATGACTACATATTATTATTCACAGCTTAGTCCTTGATAAGACCCAGAGGAAAAAAGAAGTATATTTAAACAGTACAATGCCAGAACAAAGAGCTATTTAGTCCCTTTTTAATTCCACATGACTTAAAATGCATCCAGAAAAAAATTCTATGGAGAAAACTAGGCAGATAAGGTGGGTTAGTGAAATCACCTGGATGTGTAGTCTGAAATCTCGTCCTTGAAATCTGCCCCACGTAAGTAGCACAATTAAGAAATTAAATAATTCTCTGAACATATAAATGAGTAAAAAAACTAAAAAAGGTTAGAGTAACATTCATTAATGAAAAATCAGTTAACCAGAAATGGATATCTTGTTTTAGAACAACACATATTGGCTCTAAAGAGTCTTTGGGTGTTTTTTTCAAAAATTTTGCTGTGGATTTTAGAAGAGATCTGCCCTGCACTGAAGAACTTCCAACGGCATTTAAATATTAAAAATGACTGTACAAAAATACTGTTCATCCATTGGACAGAGCTATAGATGAGATGTTTTTGTAAGGTTCTGATGCAAAAAAAAAAAAAAAAAAAGAAATTGTCTTTAAAGCAAAGAAGTTCGATCCAGCCTTGATTTGAATTCAGGACTACTCGGTCTTGCAGCAGCCTTGCTGTCTGCCCCATGCTGCCTTGCCGTCTTCATATATTAACTTGCATACCTATTTTTTATTAAGCATTAAAATAATTACCGTGTGTGGCACACATAATTGCAACGCACCTTGGAGGTAACAGACATTTTCCCACCTTTTTTTTAAAGTAAGAAGTTGATTTCTAAGAGCCTAATCAGCCTTCAGCAATGGAAAAAAACCAGCTTCAGCATTTCAGGGACTTTATACCCTTGTGAATTCCTCACAAATCAGAATATTCAGAGGAACGAGTGTAAAACAGTGCTCAGTGCAAGTGAGTGGATAGGAAAGCACATTGCAATGGTAACAAGTTGGTGGTATTGGAAACAGGATTGAGTCTTCCATCTGGAGCAGGATGTGAAAGGAAGGAATTTGAGGTTACAGTGGCTTTCATGTTTCTCTCAAGATATTCAGGTACAGACATTTTTGCTGTTTAGCTGGCTGGCCCCATGATAATGTAAGGAATCTTCATTTAACTCCCTCTGACTTATTTTACTCTTTGCTCAACTAATGTCTTTGACATTAAAAAAACCTACCTGTAATTAAAGCTACTGAAAAAGAATTTAAATTCTTTGTTAACAGCCTTGCTTTTCAAAATTACTGAGACTTTCACTGTTCAGCTCTGGCTGTTGTTATGAACAAGGTATTTGTCTTTTCTAAATGCATTCGAGCATTTGATTCCACTTTGCTGTTCCAGTTTACAGCTTCTGTGTGTGCTTGCAAGGTACAAAGATAAGAAATTAAATTATGTTCTCCAAAGAAAGGATTGTCTACTCAAGGAGAAGAAATATTAGTGTTTATTATTATATATCAGAGAGTTTTAGAAATCTCACTCTCCCACGTGGTTAAAATTTTAAGAAGGAACTAAAACCATGCTGGTTTAATACTACTTTAGTGATCCCAAATCAACTCCACTCAACACAGTTGTGTGTATTTTTCCCAAATGTGTTTACTATATATTGGAACAAGCATTGGGAGGATTATTTATGATGTGACCAGAATACAAATCACTAAACTGTGCTGCACAGTTTGAATGTGCACTAGGTTTCCTGCTGAATTCCCCAAGGCAAAAAGAAGAGATGCACAGATGGGAACTATCACTGTGCAAACTGATGCATTAGGAAAGAAAGATCTGATTAAATCACAGTTAGTCTCACCCACTTCATGAAACACAAGGGACCTATAATATCAGTGGCCATCATTTTAAACCCATTCTTGGAAAATATTCGTAAAAGTATGATATTCAGGTACTTTCATATAAACACTGATGAAATATTTGACCAAAGAAGAGACAGAGATTCAGGGATGAGTGAGGAATTGATGTGAGCCAGATGAAAAGGGTACACTTGCTACACTAGTCCACTCTCAATTTCTTACACAAGGCTGTGTAGCTTTTTGGTTCCCCAGGAGATGCTGCAGACTGGAGTGTTAGAAGCCTACACCTACCACGTGTCATAGGAGAGAAGGCAGAGACAGAACTTACTGAGGAATTAAATCTCCTGTATTATTTCTCCTCCTTTTGTCCAGTAAATCCTTTGCGGGGAGGATCTTGGAAATCCTTCATTCTTTTTAATGTGTTTTAATTTTAGTTTGCCTTTTGCATCTAGTCAGGCATAGCAGCAAGGGCATTTCTATTTGTATCCAATATCTAACTCCTTGAGGGATAAACGATAGCATAAATGGGAAGGAATTCAACCAAATCTTAAGAGTCGTTTCAGCTTGTATTTCATTATTTCTACAAACTCTTTATCTACAATATCTTTGAAGATATTCCAAAGATGCTCCAGATGAGTGGCACAAATCAAAAGGTAATGTTTGTTAAATATAGAGTATATTTTATACTCATTTCCCTTCTTTTTCACACATCTAAATCTAAATGGACCCTGGTAAGTTTTACTACTCATGTCCAGGATTACATTGGCAAAGTTATAGGGCATTGTCTTCACTGAAGTAATGAATCAAAATCAAATTGCTTTGGTGGCCTCAAAGGAGCTGAGAACTGGAGTGCATTTAGCATAGACCCCTTCAGCTGCTTTGCAATCTTTGCTCTTATGGGCAAGAGGGGCCAGCTAGGAGAAAGCAATTTTTGTATTTGAGGAAACCCTCAAGTCTCTGAACACCAGCAAGGAGCAGAGAAATTTCCCTGATGACCACAAGCATCATTCTTGTGAACCCCCTAAACTAAATAAATCCCTGTGAGTTTTATGCACTAAGGTGTCCAAAGACAAACACTTTCTTCTTTCGTCTTGGTAAGACACAAATCCCCAAAGCCTCTCTTTTAGTTACAAAGTTTGCCTCCATTTGCAAGGAAATCCTGAAAGAAAACACAGACACTGCAGTCTGATATTTCTCACTGTGGGGTCAATTTCTTGCCATCAAATTAGGCAAAGCAGGGATTTGTGTTTACTTACTCACATCAATATTGTGATTTAATCCTGGGACTGTCCAAGAGAAAGTCCCATATCCAAAGCATTCTGAGCACCAGGCAGACAGAGAAACAACTCCCAGTGAAAAGTACCATGTGGGATCTCTCCCAAGTCTTTCAAGCAGCTCTGCTGACATGCTACAAGGTAGTTAATCTTGACAAGGAGTTCAGATTGTGGAAACTAAACCTTGGCTCTGTCCTGCTCTATGAAGAGTTATCAGCCTGGATTGCATTCACTGCATTGTACTCTGCTGCTCAGGGTAGACATATATTTAACCTGATTTCAATACATGTATTGGAAATTTCTTGGGAGCATGATCCTATGACAGTTCAAAATACTTATTATTTCATGTTTATGTTACAATAAAAAACACATGCAGTAACACATGCAGGATTAAGGTTTTGAACAAGTGCAGAGAGAGTGACTGACCCAGGAGTGAAGACAGCTGGTGGAAGCTGCTGGGGAAAGGTCTGCATTCAGATGCACAAACACCTGTGACAGAATTCAGGCAAGGGCTGCTTCAGTGGATTTCAGGTTCAACCCAAACACCAGAAAGCGTTTGAATGCAAGAGCCATTGGAGCCAGTCATGCAAAACCAGCTTCTATTCTCTAGAGAGCATCCATTGGCAGGGTTCCTTTTTATCGAGTCCTCCATGTACTTACTCCATGTTCCAGACATGAAAATCCATAGCTCAGATCTCTACGTGTTCTCCATGATGCACTTTCTCCCACTCACTGAGCTTCTCTTTCACTGTAAAACCTTCACTATGGGACTGAAATGATTTCAGATTTGCATATAGCTTCACTTAAGTACTTTAGAGATATTTCAAGCAGCATTACATCAAGATATTTGACCTTGACAAATCATTTTATTATAGTTTTGTTAGACTGTCCATCTTTCTTACTGCTGATTTCTCAATACAGCACAAATTTCTAATTTTAGACTTGCAGAAGTATTGGACTTACCCTGAAAAGAATGTGTCTGAATTTCTTCCACCACCCAGTTTCTTTCCTCTTCTCAACTGTCCTTAACTAGCATAAGATAGTCTTTATTCAAATTAACCTTGTTCTATTTTATTGAAAATAGCCAACTTTTATCAGTGTCATTCATTGCTTAGCAGCAGGTGAAAATACTTCCATCCCTCAAAAGAAAGAGGGAAAAATACAAGAAATAGAACACACAAAACAGCACCACTGTAGTTTTAAGGTTTGAAAAAAACATTAAATTATTTTTTAACCTGGGCAGAACAAAGCTGTTTGAAGAGAATTAGACAAAAGTCTTTGGCAACTTAAACCGAAGAATTCACATCAGTTAAAGACAGCCTTCTGAATTTTTTACTAAAATAATTGCCTTTGTCTAGATCACAGAATATTTTACTTGAGTCTAAGTTCAGCTGATACTGTATATACAGAAGAAGTATATATATGTATATAAGAAGTACTCATTTTACTCTTAAAAAAACTGATCTTGGGTCTACACCTCCAACTTGCAATACTAGTGCCTGATTACCAAAGATAATGAGAACAGAGTTATTCATATCTACTCTCATTCATATAAAGCTTCGTGATGGATATTTAGGGAACGGCCCTACAAAAATATTTTTTTAAAGCAACAAAAAAATAAAGCAAATGTTTATAATACATTAAATATGACCTTTCTTAGCCTTGATTTTTACTTCTATGGAGCTTTTCTTGTGCTGATAGGTCATAACATTTGACTATTAAATAACTATGTCTATGTTTTTTAGGCTGAAGTTGTAAATGTATTATACCTCCTATAGAACTTCATGCATCCACACGTAAGTGCTACAAGCCTAATCTTTATGTGGTTTGGGGAAGCCAAATATTATGAAACCTGGCAAGTCTCATCATCTCTGTGGAATTAAGTATCAGGAAGATCTACTGCAGTAGTTGATCTTATATTTGCTGGGAGCAGCCTGTCCCTGAATTCACAGCCACATTTACATCCCAGCTCCCAGTCCAGGGTTCGTGAGCCTGACTTACTGCTCCCACGGCAAGACACATTTAAGGCTCACAATTTCTGCCTTTGAGTCTTCACCACCAAGACACCTTGAGTGTTGTCTTTACTTTTTCCCTGCGAGCCATAGATTGCTGCTGCATGTCAAAGCAGTTTCTGTGTGTGCAGCACAAGCTGGCAAAAGAAATCCCAAGTGTGGTTCTAGTTACAGGCTTCCCTCGGATACTGGATGCAATTCATCCCAACTTTGTCAAAATGGCCCTAGACAGAATCCTTTTCACCCCATACAGAGCCACATATCCATGAACTGTAGATGTTTAATCATCCTAGGACTTCAAGAAAAGTCATGGTTACCCTGGCAACTTCATGTATTTCCCTATGGATACAAAACACACACTTAAAAGGAAAATGACTATATCAATATGAAAAATTCATTAGTTCTTTCTAAATTAAACATTCAAGCTAGTCAGAATAAAGCAGCTATACTGTTCAAAAGATCTAATAAGTTATTCACACATATCTCAGATGCTACCCTGGATGTCTCAGTGTGTGCTGTATGCAGGTGCAGAGGTGGACATGAACACACGCAGCCCTATTTGCATCAACTACATTCCCAGGAATGTGGAATTCCACGAGTTATTGAAACAACACAGCCTTATGGTAGATGGATAAACAACTAACAAAATAGAGGCAACACAATAGCAATTCACTTTCTATGTTTGGAGTATTTTGAAAAACTGAGAAACAAAAATAGATAAATTAACACACATAGAACACAGACATGAATTTCTGTTAAGTTAGATTTACAATTATTTGCAACTACCCAGCAAAAATTTTTGAAGTACATAAGTTCCAAGGTTTTAGTCATCTTTCTATGCCTGATATATTAAATAACTGTAAAATCAAAAATCCACTTTTAAGGGGAATATTATCTAATCTCCATGATCAGAACCTAAATGTATTCAGCAGAGCCTGCTTTCCTTCAGTAAACCATTCATGTGTGTCATTTTGGTCATTTGCATGCAGCCATTTTCTCATTCCTCACTTGCAACTCTAATTTTACAGAAGTGGGAATAGCAAGATTTAGCCTGACCTGATTGTGAGCTTAGGGGTGACCATAAACCCCAAGTAACTGAATGCAGGCCAAAATCCAGCCCACAGAACCACATGTTCCCATTCAATTCCCAATACCCTCAAGTTTTATGAGGCATTTTTGGGAATCAATAGCTACATTGTTTTCTTCTGTAAATTGTTTCCAATGTTTTTGACATATGAGCTAGGCTTCTTTGCTTTTCCCAAACTTTTTAATGTTCTATGTAAATCCCAGTAGCACTTATATACCAATTGATGTGTTTTCCTACCGTCAATGGCTGCATTTCAAACCCATGTTTTGCTTCAATCTGCTATCCAGCATTTCCACTCTCAGTATTTATTCTTTGCTTTTGAGTGTATTTCAGATTGTTTGCTTTGCAGACATATTATCTTCCAGAGGCAGAAAGTGCATTATCACTAATGTCAGCTCTCTTCTTCGTTTTCCAGAGTTATTATTCACCATAGCTGCTTCCTGTAATGTTCTTTCCTTAATGGATAAGGGAACAAGGGGCTGCAGTTCATTTAATTGTTCCAAACTTTCTCCTCATTACCTGCCTCTTCACCAGAAATAGTAAAAGCAAGTGCTTTTCATAGGAATAGGCCTCCAAGCACCTTTCACACACTGAAAATGGTGTTGTAGATTGAGTCTGAGCAGGTGAACATGAAATGCTTCATTTTCCTTAGACATGGCAAATGGTAACTTTTATTTCCTTACTTTTCCTTTTTGTCCCTAAGCAAGGGAAAAGTACATCAATTCACCTACCAACATTTATTCTTTCTCACCTTGTTATTTCAGCTCTTAAGCTGAAAGTTGCATCTGAATGAAAAGAAATTCAGTTTTGGAAATCCAGCTGATTTTAAAATAAGTCAAGACCTCCAGGGCCATAGGTCTGAACTTTACCACTCCTACATCCATTTGGAGCAAAGCTAGTGCCAAGCAGGTGCATTTCTCTTCTAGAAAAGAGAATATTCACAGGTATTAAGAAGAAATAACTGACTTCCCATAGTTGGATTGATTAGAGAAGAGATGAGAGTCCCATGAAGAGACATGGGACAGACATCCTGATGATGGATTTGGATACAAACTATTGCCACAGAGATCAGAGGCATGAGTGAAGATAAAGTTCTGTTACGATCAAATGATTTTGCAAAAGATTCCATGACCAAAATATTTATGGTTACTCAGGGACAGACGGTATGTTAACAATGATTTGAATAGCAAACTTTGATTGCACTAAGGCCAAAAACTCATTTAATGCATGCTACAGAAACTCTGCCCCTCTGGATTCCTTCTGAAACGCGGGCAAGTCAAAGGCTTCAGAAATCTACCTTGAGCTCTCTGATACCTCACCTCCCGCATTTTTTTTTTTTGCAGATTGATTTACTCATACCAAATACCTTCTCTAAGTTATTCCTAATGTTGAATATGCAAGATTTAGAAAGGCCAGTACTACTAAAACTACCAGGAATTCAAAATTATTCTACCATTTTAGTCATCACACTGAGGAATTTTAAAAAAATCTGTCACTTTGCAATTTTCACTGAGGTGTTTGAACTTGGAATGATTGATATAAAGCCATCTTAACTACTTGCATTAATTACTTACACTTTTATATGGTGGTTGTGTCTGCAGGCAACGGACTGGGAGCTACTGTGATAAGATGTATGGGAAGTGTCCTGCTCTGTTCTCAAAAATAAAACCAGATGAACAGGAGCTGCAACTGGAACTTGTCTTCTGCTGATCTTTCCAAAGAAACTTGAAAAAGGATGAGTGTCTTATTTCCTGGCTGGACATAAGAGCTGGCACAAACAGACAGGATAAAAGTATTAATCTCAGAATGAGGCAATTAGCTGTTTGATGGCAGCTTTGATAAAAGAAGACATGAGGTTGGCCATGTTTCTTCCTCCCTGGGGAAGATGGGACCTGCTGGATATGAGAGAGTTGTAAATGTGAAAGATATTAATTCTTCTGAGATTGCCACACATTTCTCATATAAGATTTCACTAGTAAATGAGGGACTTGAATAACATCCCCCTCCCCATATTGTTGATTAACTTCCACAGGGCAAACAGCTGAAAATCCAATTTTAAATAATATTTCTGCAGACTGCACCCACTACAAGTCCTGCCACGGTCTTTCTTTTGTCTGAAGCTTCAGCAGTGGAAAAGTATTCCTGGCTGACAGCCCATTCACCAGGATTATCCATCATGCATAAGGATATCATGCTGTATGATCCAAAATAATTTCCTTCCAATATTTTTCCATGTAAACCATTTCTGTTGTCACAAGTACTCCAAGTGCAAGTGATGGTGGACATACTGCAAGGCTGACCTCTCCTGAGGCTGATTCGCTCACCCAGCTTCTGAAACCATTACCACAGAAGAAAACTGCATACAGTCTTCAGTCCCTTTTTATAAGAGTTTTAATTTAGAGCTTTTACACCTCTAAATCCATTCTCAGATGTCATAATTACTTCTTGAAAGCACAAAATTATGCCACTACAAAAAAAAAAAAAGAAGAGAGAAGNACAGAAAGTCTCATGTCAAAGATCGTCAGACAACTTTCTGGCCAAAAACTGTTGGATGATTGATGGACAGACCCCACAAGGAATTTTTATATTACTTGTGAATATTATTTGTTGATAATGTGAATACAGTTAAAGATCTTACATCCCAATTATTTTTTGAAATGACAAAACATTGTTGATTAACTTCAGAAAGCATTTATACATTAAACTGAATTAATTAGCCTGGCATATTTTCTGCTCTGAAAATGATGACTATGTACCACAAGTGCAAGATGAAGACAGAACAAAAAAGGAAAAGGTCACTCCTATCTCTCTCTGACTCACCACTCCTTTTCTCATGCAGCCAGCTCGTTGTTCCCTAACATATATAAAATGCCACATCTACAAATTTTCACTGAGGTGTATCAGGTTGCAGCACCACAAAAGGATTCTTCTTAGATAATGTGAATATTTTAGGTGTCTGCATTATTTTTAGAGTGATTAATTCTAATCCAAAAGGCTTGCCACAAAAGATGAGTGATAATTACAGTAATAGGTTAACTAATGAAAAGGCAAAGAAAAATTAATAATATATTGCAGATTTACAGAGGATGTAGCCTCTCATACACTTTTAATTAATTATATATTCATCTACATATGTTACTTATGTAAAGAACCTCCATTTTCTAACAACCTCCCTGTGCTGTTTGGCAAGGTTTCATTATATGTGACTGTTTCACAACTGCAAGGAGAAAAATGCAGCCAAATACTGAATAGATAATTAATAATATTTGCATTCAATTATTTTAAAACTTGTACAGGAAAACTTTGATGGTGGGGGGACAGGAAGGGGTGAAATCTCCATGTTTTTTGCTCACTATATTTTAAAATCTATTTT
This sequence comes from Vireo altiloquus, assembly GCA_013396875.1. Taxonomy (NCBI): domain Eukaryota; kingdom Metazoa; phylum Chordata; class Aves; order Passeriformes; family Vireonidae; genus Vireo; species Vireo altiloquus. Next base: position 1,249,985 of record VZRF01010024.1, read on the forward strand.
TTCCAAATTTCTATTTTTCCACAGCCTCCCAAACTTCCACAGAGTTGACTACACATGCCCAAAAGATACATCAAATTAGCATATTTCCAGCTTGCGCAAATTCCTGGAGAAGCAACTGTTAAAGGATAAAACAATATCTTTTTCCATTGCTATGCAGCCACTCACTGAAGAATGCAAGCATTGGAGACAGTGCAACAGGAACAAGGCATTCACAGACCAGCTCTAAGTCATGGGTCCTCATCTTCTAAAACCTTCTTGAGCTGGGGTTCAGAAACTCACTATGAGTTCTGTAATGATCAGATGAGCAGAGAGAATTTGCCATAAAAAGATATAATTACTGCATCAGTTGTCATCTTTTTAATGGCTATCACTCTGTGAATACTCACAGAACCCTCATTAACCTCTCAAAGCTTTCTTTCAAGAGCCATCAAACTAATTTAAAATTCAGAAAGTATTTTTCATTTCAGGATCTTTTCTTTGCTCCCAAACTCTTGCTAAGAAAAACCCTAGAAAAGAGTCTAGATGCAAATAGATGGATACAAACTGGTGCAGCATTGCATGTTTTATGTTTTGTAATAAAATATGGAACCACATCAGTGACTGACATTTTAAGTGTTTGCACAGTAACAATAATAATATTAAATCACTAAGTTAGGGTGTATCATTTCATTACTAAGCGTTTTCCAACAGAACAGGGGCATAGTAGGCAATTCCTGTCCAGATTTACTTGTGTGCTAACCCAAACTGGCATTTATTCCATTTAGCTTGGTTTACATCTTGAGAAGTTCATAAATATTCAGTAAAGCAGCACTTAGAGAGCACCTGGATTTAAACACCTGGTCGTCTGAGAACATGAATTTCAGTTACACAATTCAAAAGTGCATAAAAATTTCATTAACAACTTCTCGTTCACAACATTAAACAATGATCAAGAGTAAAACTTAGATGTGACAAAAAATAGGTATTGTATATATTTTAGAATTTAAATCCCAAAGTCCAAGTTTTCCAAACTGACAGCTAAAACCAGTCTCTGGTATCCATCCCTTGGGAATACTTTCCATTGCTTCAGTATGACTGACCTGATATTCAACCTTTTAAAAGTCAGTCCAGTTATATTTAGGCACCAATCTATGGACTTGGGATCTGATATCAGACTTCCAGATTTAAATTTACTTCAATATTTACTGAAGTTGACTAAATTTCCTGCCAACTAATAAAATTACTAAAGAAATTTGTTGGAGACTAGAAAAGCTGGAAGACTTCTCCTGAATCTGTGGGGATTCATTTTATCCCTAAAGCTTCCTAAAATGGCTTAGCTTTCAAACTAAATCCATGGGAGCACCTCCCCCCACTTCTGGATGAGCTAAGATCACCATAGAAATGAAGAGATAGTTGTTTAGTGTACCACAGAGTGTGCACTTGTAGTTTTAGATTTTGCTCTATATATTAATATAGAGACAACATGGAGAATTCAGGGTGTCAGCTTCTCCTTGTTTTTCTTCTTCTTCTTCTTCTTCTTCTTCTTCCTTTCTTCTCTGACCTAAGTTCCTGTGATTTAGTAATTGGTAGAAAGAACTCAGTGTAGAAGAGACATATTAATAAAATTGATACTTATTGGTTTTAAAGACAAAATAAAATATGTAAAGTCTGCCAATTGGGTGATAAAAGGTATATAAACCCTCTGCGATGAGCAGCCGCAGCCATTGTGCTCCTGGAAGCAGCAGCAGAGGCTGTGCTCCTGAAACTTAGATAAGAAAAATAAACAATTCCTGAAGCAGCAGAAAAGCATTCTTCCTTCATTTTTTCCTGACATGAGACATTGAGAAGGAAGATCGCCAGGCCAGGAAGAGAGAACAGGGCCAAAAGGCCCCCACAGAATTCAAAACACACTTTTAATAGCCTATAATTTCATACTCTTGTGTTACAGCACTCTGCTTTCTGAGAGGCTCCTGTCTCCTCCTGCTGTGTCTGTGGCAGAGCTCACCTTCACCTCCGAAATTCCATGTGTGCTTTTATCCATGTCACTGAACAAGTATTAGGTAACCAACCTAATACATTGCTCACATCAGGAAGGACTTCTTGAAACAAGATTTTGGGAATGGAAAGTAATTTGCAGAGGACAGCAAGGAGGAAGGACTTGCCCTCAATTTCACAATGGAAAAAATCTACTTCACTGCCATCCGTGCAAATCATGTTGACATCTTCATTAAATATACCATTTTTTCTGAGATACACAACTCAAGGTAAGAACTAAAAATCTGCCATGCTCTATAAATTCTCAAAGATTTCAGAGAGATTTTGTTTCATTTAAATCCACACCATCAGCAATAAGATGTAATGCTACTTTTGTCCACACTGGGTCTAGAGAAAGGTGGGTTACAATTCATCTATAAATAAGAAAAGGAGGTAAGACCATATTTTAACTGGAGGACAGATGAACTTCCGAGAGACTTCTTCTTCAAAATAAACTCTTTTATACAAAATATTGTTTATATTACTAACAGAAGCATTTAAAGAAATTGTGGTGTCATCTCAGATGGCAACCCTGCTTCCCTTGTGAAGCACCATTCTCTATCTTTAATAGAAGAGTAGTGGAATCACAGACTACATGAAGGGAAATAGCTTAAAAGCTGTAAAAGGAGCAAGAAGAAATAGAAAAATGCTGCACACTCATGTAGAGGTATAAAGCTGCAATAGAAACTGTCAATAACTTGAATGAAAGAGAAAAATCCCTTTATCATCAGTTCTCCAACTATATGACATTTGCTCTGTGTTTTTGATGTGGGAAAGGAAAAAACCCTATGAAAAATCTTAGCAGATTTTTTGTATTACTGTAAATATTTCATATTTTGAAAACATTTCCATCCAGATAATTTCATCAAAGACTACTGCATATTACATACGCTTAATCCTTTATGATTGATTTTTTTGACTGCCAAATTTAGAAGTGATGCAGGGCTTCTCATCCTACCATAAAATCCAGATGAAGGATATTTTCAATCCCATTAATTCTTGGAATTAATTGTAATTACTTGTAATTCTCAATAACATATAATGAACATCCCCTTAGATATTTCCAGTACACAGAGCACTAGGAAACATAGAGAATCTGCAATTGTTTGTTATTTTGGATGATATCATCATCAACATTGATGATCAGAATTTTACTGATACTTTGTCTCCTTTTTTCAAATTCTACACAACAAAAAAGCAGCTGACAAACAGGAAAATGAATGCTAATGAAACTCTACAGGGCAAATGTATTTGAACAAATAAAAAGTCTCAGTCACGAAACTTGATAATAAAGCCTAGTGAACTATTCAGCACTGAAATTTCTAAAATTATGATGAGATGGTTCATGAACAGTCTCACTATGTTAATCCAGATTCCTTCAGGAATATCCAAGATAAAAGCTGAATCTGACAGAAACCATTTGTGGCTAAGCAACAGTTTCTGCACTCACGTATCTGAAGCTTGTGTTAGTTCTACAAAAATGTTTCATTCCCAATCTTCTGAGCTGTTCTTCACTAGACATGCAAAGCTCATTCTTGTGTAATTTGACTGAGTTAAAAATGTAAAACAGAAAATTTTATATCCTATACAACTATTACAGGAAATATGTATCTGAAATTCCATTCAGAGGATCAAACAAGTGGAGCCAGGTTTGGGGTTTTTTTTTTCAGAAATTCTGACACAGATTTAAATTCACTGTGTTTAGCACAGGTATTTTTTAAACAAAGACAACATATATGTAATTTCTGAGTCATATAAGTATGTTTTACTTCTACAAGAATTTGAAGACATTTCTTCTTGTGATTTTCAAAGGGACAACACTGATACTTACTTTGTAACAACATATGTTTTAATAATTATTCAAATATTGAACACTTTAAAGAATCACTCCAGGCTTAAAAAAATTTTCCCTCTCATCAAAATCTTGTGTTTCTTAGTATTATAGCATTTGCAAAATTTAATTAAAGTTGGCATTAAAAATGCCTCTTTTAGCTGAAAGCAGAGTCTTTCTTCATGCAGTTAGCAACATTTCAACTCACATATGTAACTATTTCTTAAAACTCTAGCCAGCTTTTCTCCACCCTTGTAAACAGAACATGAATGTGAACATCTCAGGGAACAACACAAAAGATGTGAATGTCTCAGGCAACAACATATTTACATCTTTAATCTCCTGACTAGAAATGTAGTACATTTGTGCTTAAGAAATACAAACACACTTTCAGGGAGGAAAAAAAAAAGAAAGTATCCATAGGTAAATCTGAAAAATCAGGATCTGCAAAACAAACATGCAAAACTTCCCATCTTTCTTTAAGTGTGCCTGGTGTACCTTACTCAAAACAACTGCACATAAGGGATGGGTCACAGCTATGACTGGAACTCTAAAATGTGAAATCTGCAGGGAAGTTCTCTCAAGCCAGTTTTACCTTATGACTTTTAGGAACTTAGGCAGCTTAAAGCTCCCTGACTACCCAAATAGCACTAAAAATGAGGTAAATTTGTCTACCCACCATGATTATTATTTTTTTTCTTACCCTAAAGTTGAGGCAGTTCAAGGGTACTTATTATCAAGTCATAGCTAGTGTTGGACTTTAAACATTCTGTATTTAACCATGGCTACTCATTTCAGTGTAGGCTGGAAAGTAAGTGCTGTAGAAATTCCAGGGGAGAAATAATACAGCATGTAGCAGCTTATCTTTTAGTCAACACGAGACATAAATAATGCTTCATTTGGTCATTTGTTATGTTGTATTAGCTACTGATTTAATCCTGATGTCCTATTCTCCAAAACAGCCAGAAACTCATAAACACCATTTCAGAGCCATTTGTTCTCACCAACAGCTTCTCAGAGATTATAAGGAAAAAAAAATAAATAAATTTAAAAAAAAAGAAGAGCAGCTAATACTAACACTTAATTTTGCAAGTTATTAGCAGTCACAAAGAAGGATGGTGACCAAGGATTAAGAGTATCATTTTAGAATTCTGGTGGTATTCAGGTTCAGTGGCACGCAGACCTGATCAGCTACAGAGAAAAGCTTTGCTGGAAAGTAAGACGTGACATGTCTTATCCTCTTCCACAAAAGAACATTGCTGGATCAAGGTGGACATAAATCTGTATTACTCATGCTAATCCTTACACTTTTTGATGAGCTACCGGCAAGGGATCTAAAACTTAAATGTGGAAGTTATTATGACACAAAGCACATGAACAGAGGCATCACTTTGCACTGAACAGCTCAACATTTTCAAATGTAAATAACATTCTGTTCCTGGAATATATTTGAGCCAATGAAATATAAAATGCTATATAATAAATAATAAATTAACATAAAATAAAGAGTATTAATTCTTCTCCTTGGACCACTCTAACAGGTAGTTTTATCTCACATTATTCAGTGATCATACCTTTTGGTCAACTTCCATTTTGTGTAAGCCAATTTTTTTATCCAAAACAGTTTAATCAAATCCAGTCAGTAAGTTCTTTAGTATGTAGGTGCATGCTTTAAAAACAACTCTTTGTTGTGGCATCAACAATAGCCTGCAGTTATCAACCATCCACAGTTACAAGGACTGACAGTGCTACTAATTGCATTACAGCTTTTAGTGAAAAATTTCCCTGGCCAGTTTATGTGATCAACTAATTGTTTTGAACAGGGAAGAAAAATACATTCTGTTATAAACATGATTTCCAGTAATGGGATGGATGAGTTCAAGTAAAGACTAGATGAGCATATTTGAAACAAGTGTAAAAAAAAAAAAAAGCATACGTATACCTGCAGCCATTGTGATTATTTTTTAAACAAGTCTTAGAACCAAATTTACTATTAAATCTAGCTCATAGCTCTTAAGCATGTGGAAGATGAAGACTGTGACAGTAGCTAGTAGTCCTTATTTTTAAATTACAACAATATTACAAGAACATCTTTAAGACAGTATGGTCTTCACATCATTCCTATTATAATATTAGGGTTTCAAAAGTGAGTATGGTGGGATAGTAAGATGGTATTAACAAAATTCTTAGTCATGTGCTGTATCTGAAGGCAAGTGACATTTCTGATAGGATTTGGTGAGCATAAATTGAACTGACCTTGGAAGAAACCTTAATGTCCTCATGTGCATAAAGCAGTAGGAGCTATCTATATACAGTTTCACACCTCATGAATTTTTACACATTATTCATCTAAATCAGAGAACCAGATACAAAATCTGGCACTTGGGAACTTTATGTGGATTTCTGATATTCCTTGGCAAATGTGGAGCTCTGAAATAAAGGGCTATATTTAAATGATTTGCAGGTGTAGGGGCAGGATAGTGGGGGAGAGGGTTATTGTCATTGTTTTATTCCAGATGCACACCTAAAGTACAGATAATCATTGTTCTGCCTAAGTGGTGTTTCAAAATACCACACTGGAGAGAGCACAGTGGCTTGGAGACTGATTATACAGAGCACCAGTGGAGACTGCAGAATTTCCTGGCATCTGGCACGCTCGTTTAAATGAAGAGCTTGTCATATGCTGGCTTTTCAGCTGTGGCACATCACCTCCAGTCTGCAGCGCTGCGGCATGGGTGAAGTGACACAGCTGAGGTGCCAGGATGTGACATACCTTTAATTCCACATGCCACGCACGGCTGCATCCCCCACTGTGAAATGTTGGGGGGGCCTGTTTTTCAGGCGATGTCACTTTGTTTTGCTGGACTATTTGCTCCAGTTTGAAGTCCAATTAGCATTTGAGATGAGAGAAGAAATGTTAGCCAAGCTGTTTGCATGGGACACTTTCACTGGAGACTGGTTTTAGTCCTCTCATAATGTTAAGGACCATTGGTACCATCATTTATTTTATGCCCAGCAGATAAATGGTTTTTCAGGATTGGACCATCAAATAAGATGCATGGCAAATACATGAGAGGAACCTCTACATAAGTATTTTTGGCAGAAATCAAAACCAGAATAAAATGGCAAAATGTGCTATATGTCCTTTATTCAGAAATCAAAATATGTGGTTTAACACACTATTAAAATTTCCAGAAATGTGTTTTCCTACAGAAACAACAAAACATACAGAACACTGCTTAAGAAACCTACAACCATGGCAGAAATACCAAAGGGATGCAGTGCCATGACTGCAATCACAGAAATAACCTTTCATGTTGGGACACTCAAATTTTAAAATTTCAAAACATAGTCACCAACACACAATTGAAACACAGAGTTCTGAAACAAAGTTTTTGATGGGACACTTCATAAAAATACAAAAAAAAGATCTAAATCACTTGACTTTGAAGCTTTATGGTATGTCAAAAAATACAGGCTATTCTCAGCCCTTTCTTTATGAACTTGCTTCTTTAAATATCACCTGCTCCTCACCTAATGTCTGCCTTTGTATCTCTTGCAGAACAGTATTTCAAGTATTTCACATCTTTATTCAAGCAGGAACATACCATACTGACCATTTGATGATTAGCAAACATGCCAGTGAGGTTAAGGCCTTATTTTTTGTAAATACAGAGTATCTAACAATTTCCTTTTTCTCAGTAATAAATATGCTTTTAAAAGTACAAACATAAATGCTACATGAGGTACTTTGAGTAGCAATAAAAAGCTAAAGTTACATTTGAGAGGCTTTAACACTGACTGGCCAATATTGCTCAGTCACAGTCAGGATGCACCTAACCCAGGATAACCCTGAGTTTATTTAATTCCTTATTATTTCTCCTAAAATAAACATGTAATTTGCCTATTCCAAAGAAGGTCTGCTAATCCAAGGGATTTGCTCTTTCTGCACCGCAGTGTGGCTCAATACCACCAATTCAGTTATTATTTGCCACTCCAGTGAGCCAGTGCCCAACTCAGGCCAAAGTCAAAGCAGTTCAAACTGTGGCATCCTGGGTATCTTATGGCCATCCCAAAAATTCCATTGTTGCTATTTTGACTCAGTAGTGGGGAAGATAAAAACTGAGTCCTGATACTTCATCTATTCAAATTCTAAGACACATAAAGGATGTACACAGCCTTTTACACCTGCAATAGTCCTATTATTTTTGCACATTTCTATTATAAAAAGTCACAAAGGGATTCTTAACTATAGTTCCCTTATGGTAATGAATATTTTTCAAAATTTAGTGGAGGAATGATGCAATTGTTGCCAGGATTTGAATATTAAAAAAAAAAAAAGGAAAAGCAAAAGAAAGAAAGAAAAAAGCATGAAAAAAAAAAACCTATTACTACTTTCTCAGAAAAGGACAATTGGTATTGAATCATCAATAAATGCAGTGTGAACAGTCTGCCAAATTTACCCCCAGAACTATCAGAGAAAATAAACTTGAAATACAAAAAGAGCTCTGAAAACTAGATACAAGAATGTAAACAAGAGCTATTCTTTTTATTCTGAATTACCCACCTGAGTCATTGCCATAATTTTCTATGTAGGAGGATGAGAAAGAAAAGAGAAAAGATTAAATATCATTTCCCTTTCCTCTCTAAGTGAAGAGATGGATGAAGAAAACATAGCAATCTGAAAAGGCACATTTTCTCCTGTTATTGCAAAATTTTGGATGCGTAGTAAAGCCTGGGACCTTTTAGCTGTGTTCAAGTTTGTGGTATTATTCTAAAAAAAGGAATAATTTGTGAAAAATTATTAGATTAAAATGCTTCCCACAACCCCCCTAACAATTTCATGCAAATACCTTAACTGCACATCCCTTGTTCATCTCCTGTTAACCCTTCCCAGCAGAATGAGGAGCTCTTCACACTGGGTTGTGTACGAGCCTAGGCATGAAGTTAAATCCACAGACTGGGACATTTCTAGCACAGTGATAATTGTGCAGCAGAAAAAAAAAAAAAAATAGAAATACATTGATTAAATTATTTGTCCTAGAGTTTTAACTGAAACTATCATGTCTTTAACACAGCACAGATTGGAGGTGCACTAAAACTGCAAACCAGCCTGTGAACACATGAGTTCACTGTGAGCAACTCTCCCCACACCCTGGCTGGCAAGTGGACTGGCTGCACATTTATTGGTGTAGTCTTTTCACATAAATCATAGCTGTCCAAAGTCTAATCAGATTTTCTTTGGCTGCCAACGTTCCCAAAGGCTTCTGCACCATCAGCTTGGCAGCTCCCCGAGCGTGGCCCAACCACACACGGTGGAGCCTCCAGGGAGGCTGCTCCTGCTGTGCACATCCCTCCATGGCCAATTAAACTGGCTCCAGAGTCACCTTGTGCTCTGCATGGTGCAAAGAGCCTGCAGTGCAGGCAGGACCAGGGCCAAGGCGTTGTCACATCAGATCCTAAGGTTGGGGGAACGCTCTGGGAGAGAGAAATTTCAGAGTTACTTTCACAGCTCATTGCGGAGGCACCACACAAATAACCTTCTCATGAAATAAAACCCTTCCACATGATAAAGGCTCAAAATGAAAGCATTCTCACCTCAACACAGAGCAGCTTCGTACCCAGCAAAGCAGAACTGCAAAACACCGCTATGGTTGTTGACCACAGAAATGTCTGTGAGAAGCCTCAGAAAATATTATGCATTATATTTTCTAGGTGTGAGAGATGAAAAGATATTTAGAAAGATCCCTATTTTAGGAATCATTTTAAGGTTTATGTTGCTTGCAAAAATTGGAAGTTTATTAAATATATATGGCATTATTCAGTACAGCATTTTTACTGCCGTACTATGCAATGACAATCACCTATAAAATGCTGACTAACCAGCAGCAGCTGCTGAAGAACTTGCTGGAGCTGAAAACCAACCTTTCTCAGAAGTTCGAGCTACAAGCTGAGAAAGCTGAAATATTAAGGAAAGAGTAAATTGAAATAATTAATAAAAACTGGCAGCTGACTGCAGAGTGCTTTCAGAAACTGAAGATTCAAGATCTAACATGGCAGTTACCTACAACCTCGAAAACTTTATAAGAACATCATAAAAATGTGGAGGTACACTAAAAAGGCTTGAGGAAACAGCTGTTCAAATACTAACACAAGCATCTCACATTAATTAGTAGTGAAATACAAACAATTATTTAATGAAGAATACTTTTTTATGAACATATACATATAGCCATGTATGCATATGCAAATATATAAACATATTTGTACACTAAGCTTTTTTGGTAAGGTCCCTTTTTTAACTGATGCAAAGCTATTTGCACCACAGAGTATAGATGGCTGTGTTCCATATTTCCTATGTTTGTGCATATATATGCCACAGCTGTCCTTGGCTTTCGTAAGTATGTACTCTGTGTTGATTAATTAGTTATAACCAGGAAGCTGTGTGAATGCCTATTACGAATACAATCAAATCAAATTGCAGTAATTCTCTTTAAAGTATATCTTTAAAGTATATTTAACACATATCACCCAGCAATGTTCCATGTTGTGGTACACATCTTAACACCAGCAGATTCCTGTGGACCACTGCTTGTTTGAAATGTTAGAACTATGCCATTAACGTTAGAAATCGTTAATGCCAATTTCACAACTGATGGATTTTTCCTTGACTCTTATTATATACTTTTTTGCATCAAATCACTGCCTGGTTTATATTAAAAATTACTTGATGCATTTGTTGACACCGTAATTAATTTCTTTAACACACTACACATTGGTAACATTTTTTGATTGCATATTCATTTTTTGGCATGTACTTATTGAGGCAAAGTCATGTGCAGAGAATATCACAAGTGGACTAATTCAAGAAGCTTAATAGCATCAGGATGTGGAATTCAAACCCAGATCATCTATTTGCTTGGAGAAGAAAGCATCAGAAGAAAACACCAAAAGGCAGACAAGTCTTCCTGCACCCATGTTTACTCTCAAGAGCATCCTTTCTTGAATGGAAATGGACAGTATTTCTTTATAAAAGTGGATTCTTAGGGAATCAGTGTCTCAAATCTAAATAGTCCAGGTTAGGGACCTATCGAAAGGATGATTTATGATTGCCACGGTGCAGTCATAGAAATAAATGCTAATGATGCCAAGATGCCTTGTAAAGCAGCATGGATTCCTTTAAAAACATTGCGCCTCAGTTGCAGATTGCAGCTCCCAAGAGGCTGCTTCCAACACGGGCACCACGGATTCCTTCAGCACACCCATTTCATTCTTTTGAACATTTCCCAAAATACACCACTTAGACACAGACACACTAAAATTAAATTTTTTTCACCCTTTCTAGTACTCTAAATAGCATGCAGAATAAAAAAAGAGACAAAAAAAAACAAAAAAGGGGGGGGGGGAAGAGCATTTTTTGGTCTAAATCTAGGTATTGTATTCTGTAGCTGAATTAATTTGGTTGATACAGTTTCATTTGCTGAGTAAAAGGAAAATACATTCCATGCAATTAAAAAATAAATTTGTATTTACTATGTAATAATACTTGGGAAACACAAGAAAAAGACACGTAGTCCTACTATGATGAACCACCAACCAATCAAAAAGTTTCTTACAGTGTCTCTCCTCTGTGCTCTAAGATTCTCAGCAGAGGGAATGGGAATTTGAGATTTTGCATGATGTCAAGATCAAAATCAGCACTGAGTAGAAATAATACATTTGTAACTTCATGGAACAACAACAACAAAATAAAATTCATTCCAAATGAACAAAGGAAAGAACTCAGTCATTGTGGATTCAGTAGCTTGCAATCATTTGTATTTAGCACAGGGTCCTATATTAGGAGAAGTATTTTCTATTTAAAGAAACCGAAAATAAATTCTTGATTCCCTTATATTTCAAGTAGGCCATGATATGGATCAGTAATGAATACTAAAGCAGGATTCTAAGAGCCCAAGCTTCAGGTTATTTCTAGCTCAACAGCAGCCTTTTTGTGAACCCTGAGTGGGTCTTTCTGGTTTTATGCTTCAACTTTCCTATCTGAAAAATGGGAAATAAAAAATTATTCTTCACATGTATTTCTGCATTTTTAGAAGATACCAGGCATGTAAAATGTCATAACATGTTCTTGGTGAGATAAAAAAATGATGCATAAATAATAAACACAGCCCTATTAAAACTCTTAAGTACAACTAATGTAAGTTTTTGCATTTGTCTTGTGGGACGCAACTGAATACAAGCAGAAAAGTATGTGCAAAAAAAAAAAAAAAAATGTTTCAAATAGTGCCAGTATAGTCATATAAGAAAGTCAGAAACTATAAGCAAATGATGGAACTAAAAGCAAGATATTTTTTCCTTTTTGATTCATTCAGAGGGACCAGGAACGACAGCATCCATCCTCTGTAAAAATGCAGTTGGGAGCACGCAGCTGCAGAGCTGTGCAGAAGAAGGCTTGGTGCACCCAGGAAGCATTGTGCCCTGCAGACCACAACTCACTATAAATCCATCCATCCCACAATCAGACACTGCAGCTTCAACTCTCTGTTCCAAAGGGCACTGGTACAGATTGCACCGAAATCAATAATTATTCTCACCCACGCCAATTCACAGCACAGAGAGGAAGGAAGGTCTCAGGAACCAATCATTAAAGTCTTCCCTGCAATACACAACTGTACCACCAATTGTGTGGCTCTCCAAATATTTCTAATAATGCATTCCAAAATTTCATGAGGAAAACAAATAACCACGCTTAGAAGAAAATTGCTTTTTTCTTACAGGGATATTAATGAAAAACAAGAGTAATTGTTTCGGTATGAACATTGCTGAAATGTATGGAAAATGTTTTGATATGAACAAGCATATTTTCTTCCACGTTCTCTCTCTCCTCATTGATTAACTTCACCAGAGGAAACAAAACTGCTTGCTGGCCTGCATGGCAAAAGCAGCAAGAAGGTAACCAAATCAATAGAGAAGTGATTTTGAGCTGAGCAAGTAATTTTTAAGCTCTATTTTACCTTCCTTGAGAAAATATATAATGAAAAACACATGATGCACACTTGTAAGGGAGAGGATTGAATATTTCTTAACACTAACTCTGTTGCAAATTCCACTGGACTGCAGGAACACCTCTACACATTGGGTTTGTACCTGTATTAGAGAGGGAAAAAAGATGGCAGACCCTGAAGGGAAGTTAATACACATAGATTATCTGTTAGAGAAAACTAATGAAAATTGGTCCACAAGGGATGAGGAAAACATATACACCAGAAATCTTGTGTTCTTATTATGGGGATTCATGTCAGAATTTAGATATAATATTCTTCTTGTAGATTTTTTTTTAAACATTCAATTCCATGCAAAATGTCCTGCATTGAAGTCCTGCAGAACTGAAGGATTCCTTGCTCAGTATTACGAGTTCAAAATGTTGAATAGCCACTCAAGGTTTACTGGTTTACCAGCTCTAAGATAGACTTTCCTCAGAAGCAAAACCAGAAGTGCTGCCCAGCTGTGCCCCTACATCTGTGAGCTGCTTGGCAGGCAGGTTAATGTATAAAACAAAATTGAAATAACTACAAAGGCAGTTCAAAAATGTTTCACCTTAAGAAATAAAGCCCTAGTTTTAACACTTTTTTATTCTCAATGATTAAATGAGTTGTGGTTTTCTTTGCACTGCTCTCACTTTTTTGACCTGTCAGGATGTACAGTATCACCATTAAAGCAGTTTAACATTACTATGAGGCAATAAGATTATGGAACAGCAGATCCCATTCTCCACTCTCACCTATGACCCACTTTGACACATTCTTTTCATCACAGGAACAGCCTGGGAAACACTTTGAAATTTTTAACACTTAGATTTTTCCATTGTATATTTATAGCACGTGGGAGTGAAAGCACAGAAACTGTTGAGTCTGTGTTGTCAGGAACTGAATATAGATTCTTAGACTACCACACACATGGTCTATAACTGTATCATAACCCATAGATTTTGATCCACTTAGCTTTTTAATGAGCTCTAAGTATAGCTAAAAAAAATAAATTAATTAAAACATTTTTTAAAAGCGTTCAGTATTCACATGAAGACATAGAGACATGAGAAGATTTACTTGCCTCAGATGTGTTTGTCGTAAGCTTCTTACACACACTGGTGTTTTGCATGGGCTCCTTTGCCCAGAAAGGTCCTCAAGGTGCACTGGGGATTTACTCTGCCTTAAGAGCCCTTCCAGGCCCCAGCTGCCCTCTTTCAACGCAGGGCTGGAAAGACTCCCAGATGCAAAGTTTCACTGGCTGTGAAATGCATTATACCAGCAGTAACCCAGCTGATGTCAGGGTCAAACCTACTTGGAAGGTCTGTAAGGATTCCACTGTGTTTGGCAACTGTGATGAAATGATACCTAGTGGTCAGAATTATCGATTACTCCAAAGAGAAACCGGATTACGACAGCACCCTACCCCATGGGTCTACCACACCCATGCACTTTGGTTTCATCACATCCTGGAAGTGGCAATGCCAACTTTTTGTGATCCCAAACAAAAAGCTAAAGTGATGAATAACCTGATAGGTGGTTTTGCACCTCCCTGTAGCCAGCATAAGGATGCTGTGAGTCCTGATGGTGTTGATGCTAAGAGAGAAAAAAAATCAGCAGAATCTCTCTGCCGTAAATCTCTAGATATAGAGAATACCAGGGAGAAATACCTGTACGGCCATGAGGACTGCAGTTAAATGTGGCTCAGCACACAAACCTGGGAGAAATGGGTTCCAGGTTGTTACTTCACTTCAAAGCTATCAGTCATTGTCACTGCACCGTGAAGTCGGAATGACTGTTTGTTGCCAAAGGTGAAACAAGTTCAGAAAACACAAGCAAATTCAAAAGAAGGGTCTGGGCCAGAATTCTGTAACTAATGTACAGAGTTTAAAAAANAAAACACGAGAAGTGAGTAGGATTTAGGAATTTCTCTTTCCACCACCCCTACTCACTTTGATACTCCCCTGGGACAGCCCCAGTGTTAGATCAGCACAGAAAGAATAATTCTCACCGTGCAATTGTAAATTCTCGGGTGAGCGGCAGAAAAGTCAGCTGCCACTCAGAGCTTCAGCTCCAGAAGTGAGGGTTCTTGTAGAGAGGCCCTGTTCCCACCACCTGCCCTAGAACCGCACTCCCGATCCCGCTCCCCGGCATTCCCAATCCCGCTCCTTGGTATTCCCACATTCCCGATCCCGCTCCCCGGCATTCCCACATTCCCGGTCCCGCCCCCCGGCATTCCCTCATGCCCGGCGCTTCCCGCGGACTGTGGCGCCCCCCGGTGGCGCGCAGGGCGCAGCGCAGGGCGGGAGCTGCGGGATGATCCAAGCTCGGTACTTCCCTCCGGACCCAAAAACACCTTCACAACACACACCCGCAATCAACCACTCGTTTCCACCTTCCCCACGGAGATTTCTTCTTTGCTTTGACTTGGAAGGAATAGGAGATGGTATTAAACTACAGCAGAGTTAAACCGCATCATTTTCTTTTTTAGCAATCATTAAAAAAAATCTCCACAAAATGTTTTTGTTCTACACTTTGAATAAAGATTTCATTTTGCATTCTATTTCCTAGTATAAATTTATCTTCCTTTCCTTAAAATTTACTTTAAGTGCAGAAAAAGGGGAAGCAGTTTGACAGAAAACATATGCATGCTACTTGCTTGGGTGACCCTGCAAGAAGGGTACCTTACTATCTGCTCCTTGTGTAAATCCAAAACAATAAATTTCCCTTTTTAAAGAAACATTTTTCTTAAAGTGGTTATTCCTTTATTGTACTTCTTGTGAATAATGAGTTCTTCACAAATCTTTGTCAACGTAGCAGGGGAAATAGTTTAAAGGACTTAGTTTCACATCTTTCTAATACTTTTTGGAATTATTTTTAAGAGGATAACCATTAATCAAAAAAATTATAGAATCCAAACTCTTCTTCCATTATGCTGTCTCCTGAAATTTTTCATCTGACCAGTGCAGAAGATGAAAAAAAAGGAAATAATTACAGCTCCGCAATTCTGCAGGCAAGCCAACATCAACCTAATGTCCTAGCAACACATGTTTTTAATAAAACATTACATATCAGCTGGATTAATGGATCAAAATGCTGTCCCTCTTCTGATGTCAGAGAGGCAGAAGTGTTTGGTGCAGAAGCCAGCTCTGTGTGCTTTATTCCACCTGAGAGCTTTCCATCAACAGAACAATTCTCTACTGATTAATTACAGCCAGCATCTGGCTCCTTTATATCACCTGAACAGCAAAAAATGTCAGATCAGTATGGAGATATCCATCCTTTCATGTAGCAGTTAGTGAAACCCATACTACAGCATGTAGTAGTTAATTATTACATATTATCTATGTAATTCTTGGAATAAATTAATGGTATGAATCACAGCATTAAGTGCCACTAGGAATGACTGATGGAAAGGAATAGCAGACTGCGATAGAATAAAACAAACAAAAAGAGACAACAGAGCTTCTCATTTTACTTTGTATTTTCCGTTAATTTTGGATCTTTACACAAAAAGAGACAACAGAGCTCCTCATTTTACTTTGTATTTTCTGTTAATTTTGGATCTTTAAGGATCTTAATTTCATTTGACCAATTTACTTTAAAGGAACACTTTTAATAAAGAGTTTTTTTCAAAATGGATTTGCTAAAAAAACATAGAATTTTCACCAAAATGAGTGTTTTCTATGGCCACTTGGAATAATCCAGTGTAAACCTCCAGCTGCCACTCTTAGAGAACCATCAAGAATATCTCTGAGATTTTTTTTCTCCTCTGAATAACAACAGACAACTTAGAGATCAGTGTAGAATTACATCAGGATTTCCTCTGCTTATTTGCTGGCACTCTTTAAAAAATTGTCATTATATTACTGCATAATACAATTCTAAAAGATCCTTCTCAAAGTCTCTGAAGTCCAATTAAGTTTTCACTGTTTAAGATGCTTGAGGAAACAAAATTTGTTGTTGATAGTACTATTTACCTTTTTTGTTAATAATTTATGCAGATATAGAATATATAAACCAGTACAAGTACACAAACAGTTCCTTGAGGACCTCATGAGTAACTTCATCATGAACATGCATAATTTATTCTTCATCTCTCTTTAAAAAAATAGTATCTCAAGTACTCTTCTAACCATTTCTGAACTGCAGCAATGATTCTTTCTCAATGCTATTTTAAATGCATTTACTTTTGGATAAGCAGACGTAAAGCTTAATGCACATGCTTTTCTCTTTGACAACTCGATAGAGGAAGACATGAAGGTAACAGGAGTATTTAACTACAATTCCTTTAAATACAGGTCTTGTCTCTTTCAATAAGCACAGGTAATCACATATGCAGCAAATGTTTAAAATAGCCATTCACTATAAAATCATTTTAAGAGAGATATGCAAAATCTTACTCTATATGACTAAAATTCAACAGATTGCACTACTCTGCAGCTTTACAGCTGGATCTCTAGACACCCATTACATTTTGTGAGCTGTTTGTACTGTAGCTTTTGATATTCTTAAAGGATTGACGGCATCCATTTCCTTTCAAATAGGGTCGTTTTCAATTTAGCAGCATTCAGCAACCTGCAAATCTGAGTCTGCAAGGCGCTCTTAAGAATATCACTTTCAGACGATGGATGTTTTCCAGGTGGTTTTGCAGAGAACCATGAAATGCAGCTGCTACGAAACCTTTGATGAGACATAAGTAGAACAACATCAAAAGTGCGCTTCTTTTTGAGCAAATACATGAAAGCACAAAACTAGCTGACAGTATCACATCATGGAATTCATTTGAACTTGCAGACAGAAACCAAGAGGAAAGACAATTTCTGTAGCCATGTCTTGGAGCATGGCCTATACTGGATGAAAACACAGAAATAGATTTTTAACTCCATTATAGACTCAGACACAAAGCAGGAATTAATTTTTGAATAGAAATAGACACACACATAGGCACACACACATATTTTACTTGTTATTTTACTGCAACAGCAAAGTGTGTAAGGCAAATTCACAGCCTCCCACGGACTCTTAGAAGGTCCAGCAGCTGATAAGGACAGCATTGCCCAGCAAGCCCACGGCGAGCACAGCACACTTACACCCACTTATCTCCTTTGTTAACAACAAGCCCTAACTAAAGCGTTTCATCAAATATTTATAAAACAGAATACTGGCTGCTGTAGGAAAGGTCACTTCTCTAGGCAGAAATCATTGATTCTGGTGTTATTATATGCTTAACTTCCTTATGCATATATTCCTTAAGGCATATATTTCTTGATATCATTTATAATTTTGTGCAGAAGAGGAAAATTTCAGATGATAAAGCCACCTTTCTGATTTCCCTGTGCCTTAGGAAGGGGACTAACACACCTGATCTACAGAGGCTTTTCATTTGCATGTTGTCCTGAAACAAACCTGATTCTTCAGCACAGAACAAAGATGTCAAGTTATCTTATAAATTACGATCAGGAAAAATACTTTTTAAAATTTAAATTGTGATTTAACAGTATATTTAGTAATTTTTTTAGTGTATGGTTATTATTTCTATTTTCACTTTAACATATCTTTATTCATATTTGGTCTTTGGTATTACGGCAGTTGTAAGTACTGTTTTCTATTTCAGTCCATTAAACTCCCTCAATACTTTGCAGTGCAAAAAAGAAAAATAAACCAAGCAATTCTATTGAACTCATAAAACCAAAAAAAAGTTTAATTTCAGTCATTAATTGAAAAGTTTAATTTCTGTCATTTACAGCCATAATGATTGGTAAATATCGTTAAGTATAAGGAAATTTCAGACCTGTTACCTTGCAAGGATATCTTCCAATAAAAACAGAAGCTGAACACACAGTTCATGGAGTCACAAAGTCTCAGAAGAGTTTTGGTGGCTCTTTCCCTTTTATTGCCACTTTGCCTTAGGTGCTGCTGGATTTCCTGAGAACATCCTTGCCAACAGCTGTGGTCCCACAGCCATTTGCATCTCTCTGGTCAAACTGATGAATTTCAGCTTTTTCCTCTCATGATTCTTAGAGAGCAGCCACAAGTGAAAGAGGGTCCTTGTCCGAAGCTTGGTATGCATTCCCCTTCACTCTCATCTAGGTGGACTGGTTTTGCCCCTAGTTATCCTCCTACCCTGTCTGGAATTTCTAAACTATTTGGACAGTTTGGGCTTTGCTGTTGAATTTTGTCTTAATTTTTAAGAATCTCCATCATAGTGATACTTCAATGCCCAGGACAAGTAACTCATTATTTATACGGTTTAAACAGTCTTGCATCTGTGGCAACTTTTCCATCTGAATAAGCTTCCCAAGCTGGTCCTGCTCACACACATATACACAAGGAAATTCGGTTGAAATACTTGCTTATCTGCTATTGTAACTGGCATTTAAGAGGCCCTTGTGAATTTTTGTGCATTTTGCACAAACTTTTTTGCAAGTTGAAAAATAAGTGTTCTATTTAGAGCGCTGAGAAATGACAAAAGGCAGTGGAGAGGAAATCACCTTTACACAAAAGCTGGAAAGTAGCAAGTGAGCACAGCTGTGTGTCCCAGAATGCAATCCTGAAGGATGACTTTTATATTGTTATTCTACCTCTGTCTGTTGTCAGCATCATAAACGTTCAGGCTGGCTCCAGAAAACCATATACAAAGCACTTCCTGATGAGTACAGAAGGATTTTTTCCTTGTTACTACAGGATATTTACACTTTCAGGAATGTCTCAATTGGGAGCAGCACTTAAAATATATCAGCAATATTTCTTTGACATCTGTCACACACATTTCAGCACAGCCCTTTCCAACAATGTATTCTCATGAATTATCTACTTAAAATCTACCTCATGTGCCAAAGACATGGTGATAATGGAAACCTGACAGTTTTTTGGATTTGTTACTCTGATGAAACCAGGCAATATGCTGAGACAAGTCCAAGCACCTATAGAGAAGATGGAATTATATAGTTGAATTCCATCTGTGTTACAATTACTTGGTTTTTCTACATAATAAAGTGAATTATTCATATTACATCCCACTCCACACCAGGGTAGTAACTCAGCCACCAGTGACCACCTTAAAAAGAGGGGAACATCAGTTTAAATCTGGTAGCCTAAGCTTGCTGGTAGAGCCCTGGAAGGCACAGCCATCAGGGAGACAACAACAAAGAGATTTAGGTTCAAGAAGATACAAACATACCTAACCTCAGTTTGGAGGCTATCACCAATTCACCTCTACCCGAGAAGTGCTGAAACACCTAAAAGACTGTGTTGCTAAATAATTTTGATTTTTCTAGTGAAAAAAATCCTTAAAGATTTTAAGAAATTATTATAAGCATCTCTGCATTAAGCCAGCCAGCCAGCCAACTCAGTGCTCCAGCTCCAACAGATGCCAAGAGTGAATGTAAAGGAAAATAAAAAAAGAAAAATAACTTGGAATGATAACACTAAAGAATATTCTCACAAGCTCCGCCAGCTTGCACCTCAGACTTCTTGACCCAGAGTTGATATCTCTGTGCTTCCCTATCCTTCAAGAATTTTACGTTCACAAATTTGCATAGCCACTTTTTGAATTTGCATAAAGTCTACAACACAGTAGAAGGGTTCCACAGCATAATTTCATGGTGAGAACCACGTACAGCTTTTCAGCTCTTCTGTGCCAAAAACCTGAAACTGAATGGAGTTCCTTCTGCAGTGCATGTTATAGGGGAAATATTACAGCACACAGCACCCGCAAATTTTCGATCAGTAATGTGGAGACGATCCCTGCAATGAAAACCTGTTGTACAGAATCTGCCTGGCCTCAGTTGGATGAGTAGTGCCACAGTCAACCTGCACATTTAGCACATAACTGGGTCACTGTCCTTGAGATTAGGAACTGCACCTGCACCTGCCAAAGCAGGGAATGCAAATGCATTAACTACGGCCTGAAATACAGAGATGTGCAAGCTGAAAACCCTTTTAGTGAAAAGACATGAGAGTAGGGTAGTGTGAAAGGTCATTTCAGAGAAGACAAGAAATAGGATATTCACGTTTGTAATGTATATGCATCATCCATAAGTACCTCACATTACATCTAAATGCTCCCAGGAAAGAGCATCTTTACAACAGGCCTGTTCAAATAACACCAAGGGCTGATGATTTTGCCTGACCATTCTGCAATTTTTCTGTAATTATTATTCTGCATGACAGCCCACAAGCAGCAGGGTCTTCTGCAGATGTATTCTTGAAGTTCAGTATCACTTACACAAACATGTACTTTGCCTTTTAACACTTGTTGTGGGTTTTGTTTGCTTGTGTCTTTTGACAGTTTTGATATTGCTTCTATCATGGACTTTTCAAGGATGCACTGAGAACATGGCAATGAAATTTTGTTGCTCTGCAAAATTCTGAAGTCCCCTCTGGAAATGCATGCTAGATGAGCCATGCTCTGGGAGAATTTTCCACTAATGCATAAAAAATTCTATTTCTTCTTTGAAAAAGCAACAAACTATCACAAGGTGTACTTGATTTTTTTTCATGCTACCCCACTCTTGCTAGTTTGCTGGAAATCTATTGAAGATCCTGCAGTAGATTTACGGTGTTTTATGCCTAAAACTATCTGATCAATAATGAATTTGCTTTGCAAAGGAGATTAACCTGCTGGAAAATTTCAAATATGGATTGTCCATGAGGGCTTGAAAAATCTCGTTTCTCAGAATGTTTTTTTTCTCAAGAGTTTCACAAAAAAGAACAGCACACCAAAGTGACCTGGAAAAGAACTTGTGGTTTTCACATGAGAATATGTACTACTATTAAAAAGAAAGGCAGAAAGGTAGTTATTTTCTGTTCTCATAATCACCATAATTTTGTATTCATGATGACAGCTTACTGGTAATTATGTGTTAGCTATCTATACATACACACTGATATTTATACTGTTCTTGCATGCCATTTACTGAGTGTAGGTTTTACATGACATGGTCACTAAGCTCCAAATAGACCAATATATTTTGTACCAAAGTCAAAAGGCAGTTCAAAGTGCTAGAAATTGCTGTGAACTAAGCAAATTCCCTTAGGAGAGATGGTCTTGCCAATGAAGGGCCAATGTACAGAATTTAGACATTAAAACTCTTTCATCCCCTTTTATGGCAGATCTTTTATTTTACTTGTTGTTAATATGAAACACTGAGCGTGTTATTCTGCTTATAAACTACTCCACCTTAATTTAAATACAAGCATCAGGCAGAATTCCTTAGATTCTATATTACAAATACTGATTGCAACACTAGTAAGAATAATAGCTTAAAAGGCTTCATCTAGTAGGCATATTTTATGCATGTTTTTTACTCATCTCATTGCAATAATCTCTTAACCTTGAAATGCACTTTTTTATTTTTAATTTTGCATGATTTTCATCTGAAAAGTTTGAAAAATTCATCCTGGGAATTATTTTTCACTAGTCTGGGGCCTAACATTTCTTATCCTCAGATAGCTCTGTGTTCTCTGAGAAACTAATGAGCTCATCACATATGGAAAAAATACATACACAAAATTTGGAATTTTTTTACATGAACCTACATGAAATAACACCTAAAGCTCTTGGGTTCCCTCTTACTTCCCTGAATCGATTTAATGTGCCACAAGTCCTTTGGAATGCAGTCAAAACAGGCTTTATCTTTTTTTTTACCTTTTACCACTTTATCTTGGAGGGATACATTATGAAATTATTCCCCTCTTTTCATCCATAAAGAAATCCCACGCTACCTTCACACAAGTCTTTCTTTTGTCCCAGCTGAGGATTTCACAGGGTCTCTTATTTAGAGAAGTATCTTCTCACCTCCCACCTGCACCCTCAGTTACTTCTGACAGGCACACATCATAATAAGAGTTTGAGGTTGAGTTAGTTCCCACAGAAAAAACAAATTCTCTGGGGAACTGTGCAGGAGCAATACACACCTAGGGCATCTGATAAACAGGAACATATTTACCCTGGAAAGTACCTGGAAAATGGAATGTTCAAAGAACATTCACTGTGTTTTATCATTTTAAAAATAGAAAAAAAAATCAGTATTTGAGGAAGATGCAAAGGATAGAAGTGCAGATGTACCTACTCTGCCCAAAAATATATTTTGTGTAAGATTTTGCACAGAGAAAGTCCAGTTTTCTGGACTAGGTCATTAAAAGGAAATTTTCTTCAGCATTATATATTCTCAATCCCAATTTTGTAAAAAAGTTTGAAAATGTCCAAGAAGTAAGAAATTGTCCTCCCATCCACCCTCCCTCTAAAAACCTAAAACACTAAGAGAATCTATTGTGAAGCAATTTCTAGAAGTTAATGGCTACTGAATAAAAAAAAAAACCACAACAGGTAGTGGATGATACACTTTAAAATCATTAACTAATGAAGTGAAGGTCATCACAAATTAAACACTGAAGCTCAAATGTACATTAGAAACTAACTATTGCCAAGACTACGGATCAGAGTGTGCAGTATGGAATCTGTGGAATCCATCTGGCTAGCACACAAGAAAAACTACATCTTCCTTGGTACTTATCAAGTCAGATGATTCTACAGTAGTGTGAAAGTTCCCTCAGTTTATTTCCAGATACAAAGTGCTGCAGACATATGCTTTCAAAGGCTGCCGAGACAAAAAAATTAACAATTTTGGAACAGAAGGGCTATTAGAGGTAATTCAGTTTATGGTATGTACCAGGGCTGAAAGTGAAGAAGTTAACTTCTATCCACAGCCACAACCAGTTCTTCAAATTTTTTTTAGGAAATGATGCAGCTACGAAAAGAGTTAATTAACACAACATGGCTCCTGCTGTACACGAGGGAGATAGAATCCACTACATTCTTCACCAGCTCAATAGGAATAGGGTTGTATACTCTTAATTCTGACCTTTCAGGTCAAACTGCAAAGCACAGAGTTGTTTTGAAAACTACAAGAGCTCAGAAGAAAAAATAAGGAAGAGGTTAAAAGCAAGCATAATTATGGACATGTAACTGTTCATATAGATTGATACATAAAAATACAGCATTGCCTGTTCCAGAAAGAGATCTCTGAGTGCTTTATGAACTTCAGAGAAGGTTACACATCTTTAAAAAATAGTCACAAAAGGAAAAATATTATGTTTTCACATTTACCCTTTGATGATAGCCCCTCTTGTATTTGATGTGGTACAAATCTCACTTATGGAGGCCTTAACTTTTCTGAAGAAGGTTACCTTAATTGAGTGATTGTTCCTAAGTATACAAGCCCTTGGACAACTCTGTGCTTTTCTGCACATGGAACAGTGAACCATAAGTTGTGAATGTATTCTGATCTTACTGAAACTGAGTTCACAGATCAATTCCCACATTGGTTCCTAACAGACTTTCACATATCATGGTGGGTGAACCCAACATGTTTGCAATTTAGTATCTGAATACTTTTAAAACTCACCCAAATAAAGCAACAGGAACATTTGAAGAGCACATCTGAAAACCACTAGCAGATAAATGTGCTTACTCAATGCCTCCCTAGGAATTTTTTCAGACATAGACCCACATGAGTGCATTTCCTCTTTAAGATCAAGGCCAAGAACTCATTCTCCTAAAATCAAATACATGCAAATTATAAAAAAATAATTTATTTTAGACTTTTTTTTTACCCTTGTTCCCACGAGTGAACAATGAGAGCAGTGACAGGCTGATATTTGTAATTAACAAATCAATGCATTCATTTTTCTTCTTTTGTTACAGAGATACTGTTATATGTGATATTAAATCATTTCATTGTTTCAAGTACATTAGGGATTTTGGACAAAGACCAGAAGTCACATGCACCAGTTGCTACCTGAATAAGTATTTCTGTGGGTTCATGGCTGTCTAACTGACACCAGAACCTTTTCCCAAGTCTCTGCAGGATGAATTTCTCTTCATTCTGCTCAGTGGGACTCTTTTAAACACAAGTCAATTTTCCAAACTCGAAAAATTTCATATGCAGTTCACGCCATTATCTAAGTTATTTCCAAAAACCATTTCACTGGTGTCTAGACTAACTACCCACATCTTCAGGCACCCCTTGTAGCAGTGTCCAGCCAATCCCAATAGTGCTCACTAGAAAATCCAGCATGGCTTGATGGATACTTTGAATAAAAGGAACTGCTTGAGAATTACCTGGTAATTCTTCTGAACTACACTGCATCATGTCCTTTATAGGACCTATGAACAGCTCCACTTTTCTTTTATTCTAGGCAGCCTTGAAGGTTTCCTAACAGAGCATCCATCAAGATAAAAACAACACATACAACTGGCTAAACACCAATAGCTTTGCAAACTAAGGGTATAAAGATACTTGCTATTATGCCAGTGAGAGTTTTAAGTGGCTAAGGGGTATAGGGCTGGATTTTTTTCCCTTATTAGTCCAATGTAATTCCTAATACACGAATGATGAGTAATATCTTGAGAACTAGAGAAGCATTAATATATTCTTGAGTGAAGTGAATGCTAAGAATTAGTACTTTCCTTAAATAAGGCAAAGGCACAAGGGAGAACATGATGACAGTGTTAAAGTTAACGACCCAGTGCAATAGTATTTAAAACAGATTTGGCACTAGCTTAATCACATTAATTGCTACATTGGACAAAGTGGAGAACAGTGAATACATTGTCCCTGGAAGTCCTGAAGCAGCATCTTGTCCATTATGCTAAGGATGCAGTGACATTCATGATCTCCAGGTAACTGGAACTTTGAGTGTACTTTGTTTGTCCTGCTACATCAGCTAACTATGAATTATTAATCTAAGCAGTCCTCAAAGTATTTTTTTCCTTCTCTGTGAAGTACCTTTAACGAGGCAATCTGTCTCTTTACTTAATCACGACAATGCTTGTCAGAGACTATTACCGGTTTGAGGATAAAATGGTGAGGAGAGAGAATGTCATCCTCTGCTACTGCCCTGAGATGATTGGCACTCAGCTTTAACTATGTGTACTCTTCCCTTTCTTAAAAAATTCACCAGGAAGGAAGTGGATTTGTCAGAAAGCACCAGCAGCCATTCCCCCAAAAGTAACCTCAGATCTGCCATGGTCAGGAGTCCAGGAGGCGCAGAGCCTTTTTTCATGTGAAGTTTCAAGGTGATGCAGAGAGCTGCACTGTGCTCCTGGAGCAGTCTGAGTGCCACTGCAGTCTCATGCTGCCCACAGCCACCTGAACAGTCTGTGCTGGTCTGGGGGGGCCCTTCTTCCTACAGCCTCAGTCTAAGTACATCTGTGAATTCATTGACCCTCAGACATTCCTCCCTCACAACTGGCTAGCAATGCATGAGAGTTCCTGCAATTTCCGAAGAGGTCCAGAAACAAAGAATGAGTGGAATAAAGAAAAAATAAAAAACAAAAAAATAAACAGCACTGTCACATAATCTTCTTAACTTCTGTGCAATCAATAGAAAAGACAAACATGGCAAGAAAGACATGAACTAAGTCAGAATGCTACAAGACACATCATGGCTGATAGCACTTGGGTGCGATCTGGTTAACTATAATAAAATAAAGATATGTAAAACAGGAAATGCGTTACAAAAATGAGAATTCACATAACTGCTATCATAGACATCAGATATTTAAAATAGGATCATAGGCAAAAGAGAAAGAGAAATAATTGGAACAGGATTTCCCATGATACAATGAATACAGTGAGATTAAAAAGTCCTATTTTCATTCAAATACATCTAAAGACTACACTCACTAGTGAAACAGATAATATAATTAATCAAATAACCTTGTAGAATAAAGGCAATACTCATACCTTTTTCATTAGATAAAGCTTTTTGGAGAAAAAACAACCAAAAACCTGATTTTCTTTTTTCCTTAGTAGATGGAACTAACATAAAAAGTAAGAGCCTGTATTTGTTCAGGTCTCAGAGAGGTCAATTTTTAATAAAAATTTCTTAGGAAAAGAAAATCAATTTAGTTACCTTCCATTTCAAGCTCCTAGACTGGATAATTTTTCCTCTCTCATAAAATCAGTCAAGTTTAGGACTTGTGTATAGGACTGTGTATAGGACTATCTACAATTTTTTTTATTTGTTGCTTGAGCAACAAACCTAGGAAGTCTTCTAATTACATCCAAGGTCATGGAACCAAAGTGGACAATGAGACTTCCAGATTTTTTCTGCTTACACTATCATATTTTATTTTTTTGCAAGCATTATCTCTTAAGGGAAAGAATCTACTGTCAGCAACTGCAATATTTTCTGCTAAGTCATTCCACCACCTTGCAAAGACACTTTAAAACATAAAAGTGATTTACAACAACGTTTTACAACAAAATGCTGCACTAGTTATATGAGAGATGAGCACAGTGTATCAATATGCAAAGAATAGGAAAGCTCCTGCAAAAACCATTAGCAACAATCTGTAGGAATTTTGCAGAGTCATAGCAGGCCTAGGACCTCAAAGACCCTAATGATTTCAAACACAATAAATTCTGATAAAGGAATGATCTCGCTTAAGACGCTCTGTAAAGACCATGCATGAACAATTAGGAATTAGTAAAATTAAACTGGCTTCAGAATACAGGTTGTGAAAACTGTCTATAGAACACATATAGTAACCTCTCGAGCCTAGAAAGAGATACAGCCTTGTTCTAGCTGGTAGGAGCCACAACACAGTGCTACAGAAAGAGCCACAAAGATATTTCCCTCCTAGGGAGGGTCCTCAGAATTCTGAAGATGACCTGAAGATTCTGAAGATTTTCTCACCAGTGAGGAGACAAGTAGCTGCAGCACATACATAAAAACCCACTTGCAGAGAAAACACTTTTCCCCCTTGCTTCTATATTTAATTGCTTTTTTATATACTTCCTCTAATTTCTGCTTATCCCAACTATTTTGAACTTACCAGTGGCTTTATAGATGCAATAAAATAAGGAAGGAATTAATTGCTGAGACGAGAGTAAGTGCATAATTTTCAGGGTCTCTCTTACTACAGATCACATATTGCAGAGGAGATCTACACTTCACAGCCAGGGGATGGCAGTTTCTGGGAGGGCAGCAAGAGGAAGGGGAAAAACAACAATCAAACTTACAGAAAGACACAGGTGCATTTTACATTGGTATACAAAGGTGATTGTGGATCCCCACAATAACATTAATACTAATTCTACAGGACAAAAATCACACTATAGAATTAAAGTTTTTTTGTTCTCACAGTTAGGATCTTTCGAGTCTATTCTGAAGCAGTTTTGTTTTCAGTGTACCAGCTGCACAGAGGGTAAATTTATGTAATGAAATGGAGAGGGCTGCAATCCCTGTTCTGTCCCTTTTAATTCTGGCTTTTCAAATGATATGAGGAACCCAGGTGGAAAGAATCACTCTACATGTCTGGCCATGTGGCAGAAAGGAAAATGTAATTGATTATTCTTATTAAGGAAACTGGTTTTGCCAGAAGTATCAAGTTTATTCAGTTTCATGCTTAAAATGAAATATGCAGGGTAGTTAAATATTCTGTCTTTATTTTGTACATTGCTTGAGCTGATGTACATATACTATAGGTATTTCAACTATAGGAATAATGAAAATTGCAGTGTAAACCTAATTAAAAAGTTAATGGAAATGAAGAATGCTGTGATCAAAAACTCAGATCTGGAAATGCACTCACATCTTCAAGTCTACACACTGTCCCTGTTTCTGTCTGTAACAATATTGAGGTGCCTCGAGTCCCTCAGAAAGAAAGAATGACTAGAAAAAGACAGATATTAACACTAAGAGATTCAAATAATGGCTTCAGAGACTAAAAGGAACAAGTTGTCTTCCAGTTTTTCATTTATATAAGTTTAGTAATAAGTTACTCCTCTGTGCTTAATCACTTTGCAGACACTTTAGTTTCTGGGTACCCAAACACCATATATGTTATCACTGTAGCATTTGTAAATGGATCAGAAACTGCTGAAGCAAAAGTTCAAGGAAGATACAGAACCATATAAGCAATTTACCCATTGGAAGAGACCCCCACATTTTATATTGTTGATAAGAAAACACTCAGAAGAAATCTCTGCATTTCTGTTCCCAAAGGACACATGCTTTGAGTAGTTTATCAGGAATCTGTGACTTCTATGCAAATTAAGTAAATTATTGTCCAATTATGCCATTTCCATGCAAAAGCACAGATTGCATAAGCTACTATTAAATTTTTATTTTAGAAAAAGCTTTATTAGTGTAGTCAGGTGTCATCTGAAAAAGAGATTTAGAAAATAAAAAGAGAGGAAAAAAAAATCTCAAAATCAACACATGATGCTGTCAAGCAATGAAACAGAGCTGAAATCTGAAGGCAACAGTGTCAGTTTTCCATGCATGGAAAGTTACTAACCCAAAGAAACAGAAGGAACTTTGGGCTATTAGTGAAGTTTCCGTTTCTTCAAAACAGCTATAATTGACAAAATAAAGCAACCTGACAAAATGTAGCTCATGGTTCCAGAACCTGGATTCTGCCTCTCAGCATTAAACAAGTGAACTCTGATGGGATCAGTCACATTGCAGCAGAAAAGCAAGTGATAGCCAAAACTACTCTCTATTGATTTTATTTTTCCAGCTTGCTCTCAGGAGCATGTTTTGAACAGCTTCAAGAGGGGAATCTGGAAACAAGCACTTTCTAAAGTCTATTAGCCTAATAAAGCACTGTAATCTACTGTGAGTTCAATTCTTTGGAAGCTTCTCTCACACTATTTTAGTTGTCATTTCTTTGATTAAGGCTACAGTGATTCATGTACCAGACTAACAGCCTGGAAGAAAGTCTTGTAGCATAAATGATTGTTACAGGGTGAAAGAATCAGCCCAGAAAAACAATCTTTATACTTTCTATTTCTCCTTAATGACTTAAAATTGTGAAAGGTTTAAAGGGTGCAAAATGGGTCTTCCAGAAAAGAAAATAGCTGAGAAAATACAGAACTTCTTCCCCAGCTGTCTCCTGCTTACCTTGCTGCCACACACCTGCAGGTTTTCTGTAGGACAAACAAAAGCAGTTGCCTCAAGCCTGGCATCCTTGTGCTTTCCTCTGGCAACAGCCGGACACCGAGCCCTTGTCCCCTGCTACATGTCAGGGAATGTGTGTGTGCTCTGCCAGGTCAGCAGCAATCCCCAGCCTGAGGGTCATGGTGCAGGTGGGAAATGCTCAGAAGCACCTTCTCCAGGAGTCACAGCCACCTAAAGCATTACACAAATGATATCCAACATCTCTTAGAGAGCTTTAGGAAATAAATGCTGCCAAAGCAACCCAGCTGCAGTAAGTTGGATTGGGATATGTCCTTCATAAGGAAACCAGCCATGAGACCTGCTTGTTAAAATCCCTCTGGTTTTTTTGCTGGTGCCTGACTTCATCCTCACAATGAACTTGGTGCTCACTGGTTCTCTGCAAGACCATGGCACGCTGTGGGACAGTGCAGGACAGGATTATCTTGCCTTGGAAATGAGTCAGACAAACACTGCCGAGACAGACTGAAAACTTCTGTCAATGATGGGAGACGTGAAGCTGTAACACAGAGGGAGAGGAGAAAATCTTGCAGCCCAGTGACTGCTTCTAATATCCATAGAAAGGCTGCAGATCCACAGCAGCAGGGTAAGCAAGAGGCAGCAACGGTGACTGAAAAGTCTCTGAAAGGAGTTCCAGGCATCAAATGCTTTGCTACAGCTCTTTCCAGTGCCTGCTGTCAAGCACTTCAAAGGAAAGCACAGGAGATACCAGTTGAGATAAATATGAGAATAAGCTACTTAGTCAAACATCTCAGCTTAATTCCTGCTGCTTGAAGACTCAGAGGTGATTGCTTATATCCCTGACTGGTTTTAAGGCACAAATTTAAACCCTTCTCTTAGTCAAAAGCATCCAACTTCTTTTGATTCTCACAGATTTTTTTTTTTTGTCCAAGGACAAGAAGAGTGAAAGAATCCAAAGTCTAAGGGAAAAATGTCATTCCTTAAACTCACCTCCACTTCTTCCAAAAAGAAATTTAATTTTGACAGTAGCCTAGAATGTGAGAATCCTAGTATGAAGGCACAAAATCTAAAATGCTTGGTCCCAAAGCCTTTTTCAAGTAAAACAGCCTATGCTGTTTTTACTATGCTGGTTTGGTGGGTTTTTGTTGTGGCAAGAACAACCTCCTTCCACATGGAAGCACTTTTCTGTCAAGACACCACAAATAAACCTGTTATCACCCACTAATTTTCACCGTCATCAAATGTTTTTGTTACCAGAGAAAACAAAAAGCCTTCTGCTACTTAATTCATTTACACATTTATACATTTCAACTATCATTATTTTTTTTTCAGATACTTCCTATCTATTACTGACTTGCTTCTAAAAGAAATCAGCTGTTACAACCCTCCTCAATACCTCTATAATATCTTTTTTATTTTAATGCAGTAATTAGAATTCAACATATTACTTTATGGAAGAACTCAACAAGAAATTTTATCATGTCATTACTTAGCCTGCCTTGCATTCTTTTTCTCTACCACTAAAGCTCAGCTTCATGCTTACTGGATTGCTGGAGAACTTTAATTTTTACCACAGTTATTGATGAATAAAATTAGCACTTCAGAATTCTTTATAGGTAGGCTTTTCTGCTTCCTTAAGCATGAAACACATGATAATTCAATTGCAATTAATTTTCAACACAAAGAAGTTACTGGGAATTCTTCTGAATTTGTTCCTTCTGAATTTAAAACCCATTTAAGTCAGGCACAAAAGAAAGAACATTTAAAGTCATGAAAATATGTCTCTAAAGAACCGAAACCATCATTTTGTCATCCAGTCTGAAGAAAATGAACAAAAATATTCAAGTTTATATTCAATTCCTTACTGGGGGCTAGTTCTGCCTCTGATAACACAGAGCCTATGTACGTTATGTTCTACATTATGAGGTATAATGCAGTGGATTGCATTAAATGAGAAAAAATGGAAAATACAGTAAATGGGATAGTAAAGAGGGTCAAGTATTCTAAAATGAGAATCTTTAGGGTCCTCTACCATGTGATAATGACAGAAGTAAATGTGATTTTCATATAAAAGCTAAACCCAGGAGGAGGTATGTGTTCCCCAACTGGATATTACATAACACTTCTCTAATTAACTCTGTGTGGTGGGTTGGACATCAGGCACCCACCAAAGCCACTTTATCACTCCCCTTCACAACTGGACAGGGGAGAGAAAATATAATGAAAGGTTTAGGGGTTGAGATAAGGTCCAGTAGAGACCAAATACCATCAATGGCAAAACAGACTCTATGGGGATAGTAATTTTATTTATTGCTTATAAAATCAAAGTAGGATAATGAGAAGTAAAATAAATCTTAAAACTATATTCCTCCCACTCCTCCCTCCTTCCCAAGCTCTACCTCCTCCCACCAGAGGCACAGGAAAACAGGGAATGGGGCTTATGGTCTGTTCATCACAGGTTGTTCCTGCAACTGCTCAGGGAAAAGAGTCTTTCCCCTCCTGTAGCCTGGGGTCCCTCACACGGGATACAGCCTTGCATGAACTTTTCCAGTGTGAGTCCATACCACCTGCAACAACCACGTGTTTTTTAAATACCTACACTGTTTTCAACCATTCAAAGGTGTTTTGATGGCACAAACATATTTCACTAAAGTAACAAATTTTTGGAAGACAAAAAATTGATATTAATAACCCAATAGAACCATGAAAGCTCTTCAGAACAATGTTCCAGTTATCACATCACCATTTTATTCATCAAATAGATTACAGAATTGGCTTCATCCACCTACTTCTGCTAAGTACCCTCGGTGCTATTTTTACCTTGCCTGTTAAGTCTGAAGCACTTAAAGAAAGTTTAACAGCTAAAAGGGTATATGGAGTATCAGAGATGCCTCCAGCAACAGCTAGAGCCTTGTTCAATTCGTCACCTTATTTGCATTGCCCTTTCCAATGCAGTAAGGGACATTCTCAAAATTTATGGTAATCTTGTCATATACAATTTTATACAGTTTCCACTGACAAGGAAACTGCTGGCCTTTAGAAAATTATTGGCCATTACTGCTGCAAAGGGGGAAAAAAACAAGGTTTCATTTGCTGAAATCTTTTGATTCCAGAACTGCTTATCCAGATGACATCTTTGCCAGCTGCCAGTCCTCAGTGTGCACAGCACACAAACAGAGAGTTGATCATGCTATGCCCACACTGCAGGAGAGCTCCAGCTGCTGTGCAATCTCAGCCTTGGTTCATCAGGGGGAACCCACTCCTGGCACAGCAATGGCACCTTCAAGTGCCCATTAAAAGGCTCCAAATGCAGACGAAAAGCTCCAAACACACAGAAAAGCAAATATGAATTAAGAAGAAACACTTCTGCTCACTCAGTCATCAGTGCAAATGCAACCCATGCACATTCAGCTGGAAACAGCACTGGGATGTCCCAGGTGCACATATTTTCAGGGATATCACATCAGTGAGGCCGGTGGATTCCATTACATATTTTGTGTTGTAGTCACTTCAGACACAAAAATAAAGTTAAATGACGAACAGTAGCACTTTGTTGGAATGCAAGTCTTCCCTGCTTCCTTTCCCACTTTTCACATAGGAGTTTCCTCAGTCAAACAGCCCATACCTCTCCCACCAGGTGGCTGATAAAAACGTTCCAGCTATCTACAAGCAGCTCCACAGCATCAGTGAGCTAAAGCTTTTTTCCCTCTTTTGAGTGTATTCACAACCAAGCTATCACCAAAAACAGACAGTCTAATGTATGCCAAACAATTAAGACAGCTTTTACAGATAATAGAAACACACTGTATGCCCTAACAGGTTCCAGAGAACACATTCAACATAAAATCTTTTGAAGGAGACAAGGTTTACTTAGATATGATAATGTCTGGCATTTAAACCACTCTGGCATTCTGAAATGCCATTTTCCCCTTCAAATGTTTATCTTTTCCCAGTCTTTAGAGCATCTCTCCCTGATTTTCTAGTACCAGTGTGCTAAACAAATCAGTACAAGCAAATTTTTGTATGCAGATAAAACCAAAATTGCAGTACCAGACTGTAACATCAGTTTCACCACATGGTCACCTGCAGCTGATCTGTGGGGTCTGTGGGATAAATTGTCTGGCAAAAAAGGCAACATTCACATCACACCACCTGTCTTAACAAATCCATTTCCCTGGTTAATCATTCCTTTTCATTCTAAAGATACAACAGCATAATGCCATCATTTCTGGTATCAAAGTAAAATCTCGGAGGTGGAAATAACCATGTGAAATCTGTAGGTGTGTTTACAAAGAGGATTTCAAAATATAGGAACAGTAGTGGAAAAGGATAATGTGAACATTTATTCTTCAAATTTCATTGTACTAAATTTTACCTTTCCTTAGACAGAAAGCTAAATATTTTTAATGGATTCAGAAAAAAAGAAGGAAAGCATGCAAAAGTAGGCACTCTGTGTGTGCACACATTCACAATCCAGACTCATCAGGTACATGACAAATCAAATTCTCACGCATTAGCAGAAAGCATAACAAGGCACAGGATATTTGCCTTAAACTAAAACACTGACAGAGTATGAGACTGCTTTTACTTTCTCTACCTGACAGATGCAAGTATGTCCTCAAGAAATTACATAAGTTGGAGAGTAAGCAGGGCAGTTCTATTTCAGGCTTTCCCATTAACTTACTGCGTAGGTTTGAGGACTTGATTTTTATTTTCAGTTGACCCATGTCATGATCATTATCTTTCCTACCAGCTACGGTTCAAAAGGTCATTATTACACTCATTTATGTTCACCTTTTTTTCATTTATACAAAAAAATAAATGCCAGTGGTTCCACTAAGGAAATTGAAAGTCTGCTATTCCACTAACTGGGAGAAGTATGCAGGGGTGAAGAAAAAATGGAAGAAAAAAAGGTAACAAGCCACAGTCAATGAACCCCCCAATCATTCCCATCAATAAAATAATGATATGTAAACATACAAGCATTTCTCCCACTTTACCCAAAACTCTGCTAACACGAAACTTCTAACAAATTCCTAAATCTGTGTAGCTGACACTGGCCCTTAACCCGGAAAGAATTTGACATTTATGCATTGCAAAGTGTCAAGTGGCAGTGGAATAAGGATTTTTCTATAAAGGAGGATCCAAATACGCTCTGCCGAAGGCGGCGGAACATTTACAGTGCTGTTAAACAAAGCAGGTCGCGTTCTTTCACACAGCGCTGCCACCCCATGGACATTCCAAGTATCCCCATTCCCGAAAGCCGAGTCTTTCCTCACTCAGCTCAGGTATTTTCACCACGTACCGAACCTGCTCTTGCTCTGCCCGAACGTGAAATGCAGCACTATTCACTCTGCGCGGCGTGGGGAAGTTTCTTTCTAGACTCTCACACGACTTTAAATTGAGGAACACCAATTTTATTCTACTGAGGAGTAAAGTCTTTGTTGTTAAGAATATATAACACATAGAGACAGTTATGGTTCATGGTATATAAGGATATGTTGTTTTCTAAAGAATTATAAAAGCACAAGGCAATCCTTTGGCATTCCTCCAGCACATATTTGCTTTCAAACTCTTAACTAATAAATTTGAACTAAAGCCTCTTCATGTTTGTTATTCAGATCTCAAGAAATTGTATAAACAAAAAATTTGCAGATGAATTCTGTTAGAAGGACATCTAGTCTCTGTCCCAGCCAGGGGAAAAAATAGTTCACAGAATTACGTGCTTATGTACTTGACCTGATTTTACACCAGGATCAGAGCCACTGATTTTGCAAAACGTATCTTCCAGTTGAAATCTGCGCAAGACATATTCATGTATTGTGGGCTTTGAGTTAAAGATATCTCTATCTGGAGCATGAGAGCATAAAAAAATTAGGTCTTCAATCAATTATTCAAAACTGAAGTTACTTGAACAGGTAAATTGTATTTAAAATTCTGCCATTAAATCAACACAATTTAGTTCCAAGAATTGAGTATCAGCTCTTCCACACAGAGCAAGTTATTTTTTTCTTATAAAAGCAGTTAAGAAATAGAATCCTGTGAAATATCCTCTGAGTTTTATGTTTATGTTGCAATAAACAGTCTACATTTGTAATGTGGAGTTTAGAAGACCTTCTCACTCTAAGACATACAGTATTAATTTTATGTGCATAAAACAAATACTATATAACAATCAGCTCTTTTATGAATAATTCAAGTCCAAATTAAGCTTTGAATATTTCCATTTTAATTGTGTGCTGGTGTAACATGATAATCACTATGTGAAATAACTATAGACCAGCCACCAAAAAAAGTGCCTTTTCTATTTCTGCTATTAAATGTGACCATGATATTATAAATCCTCTTCAGGGCAGGGCCAAGTTCCCCTTGTTTAGCTTCCAATTCAGAATTATTTTAAATTAAGAAGTCTACAGTCACACATAGCACAAATTTTAGAGAGTACAAGTGCTCTTCGTGCTATATCACCACTTCTCCATGCACACCACTTTCCATTTCCCTTGCACCCCAACTAAAAGGTCATCCCTCAGTATAGAAAAGGCTATCAAAATAGATGACCCATGGTGTTGTTCCTTTGTATGAAAAAATAGAAAATATTGTTCAGACAGGGGTGCTTTGCTATGGATATGCAAACAGAGTTCACAAGGAATCAAAATATACCAATCTACACTTGGAACAGAGCATAAAAAAAAATAAACCACCTAAAAATAGAAGGTATCTCATTGAGCGTTCAGAAGGCACTAAGAAAATGTAAATGTAAGAAACATTGGTCTTTTTCAATTACTTATCTTAATGTATAGCCCACACTACTCCTCATAGCACTGTCCCAATATTTCCTCAGCCTATTGTCAAATAATCACAGCTCTCCAGCTTCCAAATATAACTTCTGGTAACTTTTAGCTCTTACACACCTCTGCTCACAGCACTCACCTGCACAAGGGCACACAGCTGGTTCATGTTTCTGCTGCTGACTCTCAAATCACCCTCTCCTGCTGTTCGTTAAGAACACACGCCCAGCCCCTTGATCCAAAAAAACACCCAGCCCCAGGCTGGAAGCAAAGGTGGGGCTGAGTGGGACACCAGGGCCACGGCATTCCCAGGAATGAGGCTCCACCGCATCTTATGCCACACCTGCTGTCCCAACTCCACCACAAACTGCAGCTCTATGGGGACATCTCTTTTACCATTCCTCCTCTCCACTCAGTTCCTGACCCAAGGACAGGCCAATAATCAGGTTGATAATGCAATGCTACCATTGATTTTTAACCCTACCTTATAAGTGTCACATTTTCACGTCTAAAAGCTAAATGTGGAAATAAATTAAATAACAATGCATATGTTAGTGCTTTAACAACAGTTATAAACACTGTCATTTTCATATATCATTTTATAAAATGGTTGGTTATTTTGCCACTGTTAGGTACCTGGACATCCCTTCTTGGAAAAACAAAATGGTTAGGAATACACATGCACCAGTACTCTCAGTTTAAAAAGGATATTTCTTTAGTTTCATTCACCAAAAGTACAGTTCACAGTGAAAGTTTGCATTTTAATTATATAACCTTAGAGCACTGAAACAATATTTATCCCTGTTATTAAACAAACCAAGACTAGCTCACACTTTATTTTGCTTTAAAAAGCCACTAACAAACAAACAAACAAAAAAAAAAAACACCAACACAGCACCTGAAGAACTCACAAATCATCTTCTTTGTTGCTTGGGTTTGGGGTTTTCCTGTCATTTGGAAAGCAAACATAGGTGGTGTCCCTGGATTATTTTAACACATTGCCTGTGTTTATGCCCATTTCACACCGTTCACCACTATCGTCTTAACATTTTTGTATTGCACCATTGAGTTGCAGATTATCCAGCTCTTACAATAATGATAAACATTTGTTTTAGACATCTTGTTAAAGATACTTTTCTTTCACAACTGCTTTCAGTTGTTTGCAAGAGTTTATTTATAAACACCTGTCAGTTGCAAACAATTTCTTTACTGAGGGACAACTACACTGTCAGAGATACTGTATTACAATTTCAACTTCAGAAAACACACTTCTGGTATGCTCCTCTTAGCAAAGGACTTTACCTCATCATTATTAGAAAAATACAGCTGTTGCAAAGGAAGTTTTAAAGTGTTTTTACATGAATTTTTACCACCATTTTTTACCACATCAAATATCCCTTCTCTACTAGTTTAGCTTAAAACTAAGAGAGAGAAGATATTATATTAAATTTGCCTATGAAGCTGTATAGTTACCCCCAACTTTACAAGCATGTATTCTCCCAGAGAAAGAATGCTAGCCACTACTTGCAGGGCAAGGTTTTTATAAAAATAAAATAAATGAAAACAAATGCCCGACTTTAGATTGAACATTCCCACAAACATAATGTGAATATACACAGCCACATACTTGTCATTAAATACAGGGAACAAAAATTGCATTTGGAGAGAAGTGTTAAATCATCTCTGTGCTTGGTCATACTTCTATCATTACCGCAGAAGGCGACTAAGAACACTCAGTTTTTATGAAACCCTGGCAGACCATTCCAACTCCTGTTACTCGTGCTAAACGCGGCAGACTTGGAACCACTTCGACAGCGCTGGAACCACTAAATTAAATCCATTTTAGGGCGAGCCAGAACAGCCCGCTCTGAGGGAGGAGCCGTCCCACCTGAGCACGGCCCGCCTCAGGCCGGCCCCGCGCGGCTGCTCAGGGCTCTGAGGGGGATCCCTCCCAACAGGGGTACTGAGAGGAACCTCGTTAATAACGGCGGCTGCTGAGGGGCATCCCTCCTTAACCCGGGTGCTGAGTGGGATCCCCCGTTAACCGGGGTGCCGAGCGAAAACTCGTTATTAACAGAGCTGCTGACAGGGACCCTTCGATAAGAGGCAGGGCTGAGGGGAACCTCGTTTATCTCAGGGGCTGCGCGCCCTTGCCCTGTGGCGAGGGAACACGGCCAGGGCTCCAAGCGCCAGCCAGCTCCGCCACAACCCCACGGGCGCCGCTGCTCCGGCCCGGGCGCAGCGGCCGCTCGTCCGCCGCCGCCGCCNGGCAGCCATGGTGTACATCTCTAATGGTGAGGGGCCGGGGGTCCGGGGCCGGGGCAGCCGTGGTGTGCATCTCCAACGGTGAGGGGCCGGGCCGGGGGCTGCGCACCGATCGGGGGGGGACATCGGACCCGCTCTGCGCAGAGCGCGGCCGCCCAGCGCCGCCAGCTGTCGGGACAGCCCGGCCGGGTCCGCCCGCTGCCGGTGTCGTGTCACTCCGCGCTGCCCTGCGGCCTGCGGCCGAGCCTCTTCCGCTTCTAAACCGTATTGAGGGCCTTTGAGGAGTCCAAGTGCGTGCTGCAGACACCGGGAGCGTCACAGAGCAGCCCTTTACCGCTTACGGGGAATCAGACACTGCACACTGGTACTTTCTGTTGGTTCCCTGGACACAGCCCCTGTGGTGGTGGTACTCCTTTGGTTCAAGTACTTGGGCAATAACCTGCAGAAAATTAAACTCGCTGCCAAGAAGCTTCCCCGTCCTAAGTCTGCAAACTCTGGGCTTAACGGATCTGGTTTTGTGTAATGTACTGTACGGTGTCACGCACTGAACGTCATCGGGTGTTTTGTGTCTGTATGTGTTACAGGACAAGTTTTGGATAACCAGAGTCGGGCTCCCTGGAGTTTGTCATCTATAACAGATTTTTTCTGGTCGATAGCAGATTTTGTCGTCCTGTTGTAAGTAGAAGTTCATTCTTTTGGTGAGCTGCATTTTAGATTTGACATAGGCGGAAGCTACTCAATGCTATCAGTAACACAATAAAAATTTTATATTTACTCTTTAGCGTTCTGTATGTATAAATGCTTAACAACCACTATGTGTCTTTGTTTATGAAGCACATTATACTTAACAAAAAGTGCATGAAAACTGACACTAACTTATTGGCAGTTCAAATGAGTTTTCTTATACTTCATCTGTTTTGATACTGTAAAAAGAAAAGCATACACTTGTTAAACAGCATCTACTAGCTGATCAAATAATTAAGATGTTCAGAGAATTTATACTGGTGACAGTAGATTCTGATTATATAAAAGTAATCACACAGCATTAAACACAAATTTATGGCCTCAGATAAAAGCCAGTTAACAACAGAAAGTTCTTGTAATATATTCAACAGTTCTTAATGATTTCAGTTACAAGTTTATACTTTATGCATTTCTTGCATATTTACAAGAAAACTAGATTTTATAGTTTAAGCTTCCCTGTAATTTGGAATTATTTCAGGTTTTATTTTTCTATGTTGGAGACAAATTGCCAAGATTTAAACAACAGTGATCTTGAGAAGATACACTGTTCATTCCTGAACACTACTTACTGGTTTTCAGGCCATTTCTTATCTTCCAATCAAAAAATTCAAAATTAGCTATCAATTCTAGTATCTAGCTTAGCTATCAATTCACCTAACCCTTGTTTTAATTTCTCAGTTTCCAGAGCATTATTCAACCAGATTTGAGAAGAAGAGGCTACACATCTTCCTCCTATTCAGGATACAATGACGGAAGAGGGTATTTTTTTCATATTCACTCCAGTTTTCTTCCCCTGTCTCAGCAAAGTGACATGAGTCTGAGTAGATTACAGTTGTGATTTATATTGAATTGGGTCGTGCAGGAAGGCTAAAATGTTAATTTGCAATATTGTTGATAATGCACAGCTTTGGACAGTTGGAATAGCAGTACAGACTAACACTGTCTGAAACTATTTTTGAAGCCTGCCTAGTGAACAAGATTTTGTTAAAATTCTTCTTTTGTTAGACACGCTTATACTAAGCATTTGATTTGTATAAGTTCAGTGATTTCTTGTATTGCATTACCTAGAGATAAAGCAAAACACTTTGTTATGGAGGTATAATTTCTACAAACACTCCAGCCTAGGTGTTTTGCAGGACTGTTTAAAAGCATCAGTTACCTGTAGTCTTCTCACACAGCAGTAATGAAAACACTGCAGAAGAAAATTTTCATGAAAATGAGGTTGGGGTTTTCTTACAGCTTCTCAGGTGAAACCTCAGCTTTTTCAGAGGTTCAGACTTCCTCACTACTGACATTTAGAGATAGTGTTACTATATTTCTAGTTGAAAAGTTTAATGACAATAGAATTCCTTTCTTTTCAGGCCTCCAGCACATCCTCGCCGTAGGATGGGCCGAATAAATCACTGGGGTGGAGGTCCCAGTCCACCCCCAATGGCTGGAGGTGGATGAGGAAGGTAATTCCAAATCTGCTGTATCCTGCTTTGAAGGGTTTGGGAGGGGTTTTTTAATAGCAGTGATAATTCAAGGTTAAGGTAGAATGGAGTGTTTTGTCCTTCTGTTGCAGAAGTTACCAAACAGGAAAATAATCAAAATTATTCAATAATCAAGGAATCAAATATACTTCCAGTAAAGGGGAGAAAAAGCAGGGAGTAGGGACATTAAGAAGGATTTTAGTTAGGGAATGGTGGGC
Organism: Vireo altiloquus; assembly: GCA_013396875.1. Classification (NCBI taxonomy): domain Eukaryota; kingdom Metazoa; phylum Chordata; class Aves; order Passeriformes; family Vireonidae; genus Vireo; species Vireo altiloquus. The sequence continues at coordinate 1,291,277 of VZRF01010024.1, forward strand.
TTTCACTTCTAATTGCACAGAAGTTGATAGACAAAACATTGCAAAGATTTTTGAGCACAGCTGGTAAGTTATTTATAGCTTCTCATTTTCTTTGGCTGCTAATTTAAAGATCAGATTGGTAGAAACTGAAGCTTTGCATTTCTGATAGTTTTATGACATGTGAGGGCTTTTAGTTAAAGTTGATATTTCTCAACTGAAAAGAAGGAAAAAAATAAAGTTGTTACAAGATAGTAAAAATGGGGTTTTTTTCCCCCAGTATAATGATACAGCCATACCAATCTTGAATTCTAGTCAAGTGTAAAAAAGAGATAAAAGTTAAATAAATAAACTTTAAATAAATAAATAAATAAATAAAGCTTAAAAAGATATAAAAGTTGAGGGGTTTAAATTTCTTACAGCTGCCTGAACTTTGATTCTGTTTTATTAATTAGCTTGGCTGGTAGGAGTTACATCTGACACTGACTGTGTTTACAGTATGGTTTAATTTACTTTAAGACTTAAGTAAACAGTTCTTGCTTTTCATCAGTCACTCCCATTGTAACTATAATAAAAGTTACAAGGAAACAAAAACCCCATGTAGGTGGTTAATACCTGTAAATCTGGTAGGAAAAAGTTCATATTCCAGAAAACACATATATCAGTTTTTCAGTTCACTAGGATAAGGATAAGCTACTTCCAAATGGGAGAAAAACCCTGGCACGTTGTGGCCTTTTTTTTCTTGTTGAGTAGACACAAGGCCAGCAAAGACTGTGGAGGTGTCTTTTCGGTAATCACAGCAATGTGTGACCTGCTCAAAAAATAAAATTAGCAAGTCTTTAGCATGTCTCATTTAGCTAAATTAAAAGCAATATTATTTTTAAATTGTTACCTTATTTTCTCACAAAAAAGTCCTTGTCTTTAAATGTACTGTAATTACTTTATCTTTCAGGTAAACACCTGCTGAAGAGGCAGGCACAAGCATACACATCTGCCAGATGAAAAGAAGAGTTTAGTGGTGGACCAAATGGGGATGTGTATGCCTGACTAGAAACTGTTCTGTGATAGAAGCAGATTCATGAAGTTGTACTGGGAACTCCTTCAAGGATCCGGTGTAACTGAACCACAGTTCTATTAAATACATGTTTACTGTCTAAAGTCTTTGTATAGTTTCTGAACATTTTACTGTAGTTGCAAAGTAATAAGTAAATTATATTTGGCTTGTCACAAGACTGATATTCTCATCATTTTTAGAAACTGAAGAAATCTGAAGTACAATAAGTCTTTTTCTATTCAAATGAGAACAAATATGTATTTATAGTTGGTACAGATGGTCCCTCAAGAGTCAAAGCAGCACTTCCTAAGAGGTTTTGTATTCACTCTCCCAGGACAAACACTCTATACTTTGCTATATTTTTTTTGTATTAATGATACTCTAAAAGCACACTAAAAATGCAGTTAACAAATTACTTCGTTTTACAACTCTGGCTTCATTAAGGCCCATAATGGGTTTTATAACAGAAACAGCTCTTCAAACAGCTTCATTTCCACTATAAACTTACCAAAATGTATAAACCTATTTATTTACTGTACCAATTTTGTTTCTTTTTTTTTACAATAAAATTAGGTCTTGTTTTTATTATAAGAAAAAAGTAGTCAACTCAAATACTGACAGCTATCTCAGAATAGTTCTTTTCTTTCAAATAGTAGCTATCATTAATCTAATATACCCCTTTCCAGGATGGGACTTTCTTACTGTTCTTGGAGTTCATTTGGGGTTTGTGGGTTTTGGGGATTGTTGGTTAAAGAGGGCTGCATCTACTTGAGAAAAAATTAGCCAACAAGAATCCAGATTAAATTATTTTCTACACAGTGCCACTGCAAATTTTTTACTGATGCCTCCTTAATAATTTCTTGTTAAGAAAATTTTCCTGACTATCCAGGTACCACTCTGATAGTCACATCCACACCCCCTGAGCTGAGATCAAACCTTGCCCTGCTTGACTCCCTATAAACAGGACACTCAGTCAGACCAGGTTTCTTTACCAGCTCAACCCGAGGTTTCTCAAAGCAGAGTGTCAGACGTCCAGATCCTTAAAATAATTTAATCTTGGTGCACTAAGTAAATAACAACCGCTGGTGCTTCCAAGGAGGAAGCCCGAAAAAAGAAACTGCTGGGCTTTTATGCCCTCAATGTAAGGATGGGAAAGCCTGGGGTCACGGGCTGCTGCCGTGTGTGTGGGGTCCCTTCACCTGGCTGTGCCGCAGGTCGACGGCGGGCTCCCTGCACTGAGTGTATTCCTTAACACTCGTTAGCAGGAAATTAATAAACAGTGCCCCTCGATTAACAAGCCACTCCAGGCAGCTCTTACTCATGCCACACATACCTCACACAAAGTTTGCGTCTTTTAGACTTGGCTGTGTAACAGCAACTTTCAGCCCTTAAAAACCACATTTCCCCCAGCTCCAGTCAAACATCTCATTTGCACAGTTCATAAAGGAACTCGCTGCCCACAAGCAGGGAGGCTGGTCATCGTTAGCTCTTTACAGCTGTACCACGTCCTTTTTATAGAGGAATATTTTAAGCTGCTGGAGAGCCGTGTCCTCCCTCCTGCAGCCCCACCAGCAGTACCCGCCCAGCTGACAGCGTTTGCCTGGTGCTCCACCAGACCCGCGGCAGCGCTGGGGGTGCTCCCCAGGCTCTCCGTGCTGCTGCTCGGCCCCTCAGCGCCGGGGCAGGACCCCATCCCCCGCTGCGAGCCAAGCCGGCCCCGGCAGCGCCCAGGAGCCGCCGAGGCCCCAGCCGGTACCTGCTGAGGGGCGGTGCCAGGGCAGGGCCCGCCCGCTTCCGCCCCGCGCTGGGCTCGGCGCCGCTCGGCCCCGGCAGACACGGCTTCCGCCCGGCCGGAGCATGACCCAGGCGGAGAAAGGCGAGGCCGAGAACGGCAAGGACAAGGAGCGCGACCGGGAACGCGAGCAGCGCGGCGTGAAGCGGCCCATCGTCCCCGCCGCCGTGCCCGAGTCCCTGCAGGAGGTGAGGCCCGGCGGCGGCGAGCGGCGGCTGCTCAGGCGCTGCTCCCTCCCCGCTGGGGCGGGCCCGGCCCGGGCTCGGCCTTTTAAAGGCCTGGGGAGGGGGTGTGGAAGCGCCAGGAGGGCTCGCGGTGATCGTGAGGACTCGGTCTGACACCGTGCGCGTTGTGCTGCTTTCAGCAAATCCAGAGCAACTTCATCGTGGTGATCCACCCCGGCTCGACCACCCTGCGGCTCGGGCGGGCCACGGACACGCTGCCCGCGGGCATCCCGCACGTGATCGCGCGGCGGCACAAGCAGCAGGGCCAGGCGGCCTACAGGGACAGCTGGCTCCTCAGGGACGGCCTCAATGTAAGCGCGCACCGGGCACGGCCCCGCCTCGCCAAAATCCGCGTGTTCATCGCATGTTCCTGGGGCGGTTTGATTCGTTGTGTGGTGCATATGGCTCCCTCATCCTTCATGTCTTTCCAGAGGAGAATACATCTCCAGTCAAACTTTTTTTCGCCCTTTTCCGGACTGTAGATGCCACCTACTGAAGTCAGTTGGCTTGCACCAGTCTTTGTTCATGTTTGATTTGGTTGCAATGAACTAAGTCTAGAAGGGTTTGTACATGTTGATTTCCCTGTGCTATGGTCTGGTACCACACTCATTATTTCGCTTGATGGAATGCCAACTGCAGGATTAGAATCAGAGCTCTCCGTTTGTGAATGTGTTGGTTACTAGTTCGACAGCTAGTAATTTTAGTCCAGCCTGGTCAAAAAATATATGTAATAATTTTACTTGTAATCTGAATCTGTAAAAATCAAATTAACATCTCTAATATTAAACCTCACCTTTAAATAATTGAGATCTATTTAAACATTTTTGCTCTTACTTCATATTTCTGTATTTAAGTAGATAATGGTCTGAGCACCTCATTAGAGGTGCAGTCCAGCAGCCACTAAAAGCAGTTAAAAGATTCAGCTTGACTTGAGTAGGTGTTGGGAACACTAATATAAAAAATAGTTTCTTTAAAAATAAACATAAGTCCATTTTGCATTGTACAAACATCTGTCCTTTCTATCATCAACTGCAGTAATTATTTCATTTTTTCATAGTAGCATCAGTGTTACCAGTATATAGACATGTGGTTGGAAAGTATTTACGTTGTGTATTTTGTGTTTTCCTTAGAAACCTGAAAGTACTGAGCAGAGACAAAATGGCCTTAAAATGGTGGACCAGGCAATATGGTCCAAAAAGATGTCGAATGGAGCAAGGCGCATACCAGTGTCACCTGATCAGGTAACTCATTTTTAAGATCTTATTAAACTGTTCATTCATACAGTCCTTGGGTGTGATCCTATGCTTCCGTGGACAAGAATAGATACCCTTTGTAGACCAAATGTGAGTAGTGCTGTTGTGTTACCTAACTCTGAGAAAATTAAGATTTTAAATGTTTCCTCAAGAGCTGCATTCAAAGGGGTGTTTCATTTTTCTTCCATGCATAAAAAGTGACCAGTAAAATATTTATCAACAGGGTTTGGTTTCGTTACATTTCAGGCCAGGTCATATAACAGACAGATGAGGCCTGCCATTTTGGATCACAGCTCTGGGGCCAAGTGGACAAACACATCAAATCATCCTGAATTTTTAGTAGGAGAAGAGGTAAGATTGATTTTCTTGCTGATTGAGGCTTCGTGTGTTTCAATGCAGCCCTGTCATCAGTAGCAGTTTACTGTAAGTTGGTATGTACTGAAGCATGTGTAAAGCTAAGCCAGCAAAACTGAGAAACTTTACTGGGGAGTAATTGAGTATTTGTTATCATTCAGCAAGATGAGAGGGTTTCCCCCATTTGTTTAACAAGCGTCTTGGATCCCTTGCTGCTAAAAATCAGGGTTTCTGCAAGGAGCAGGTGAGAACTTTGCCCGTATGGCATAATTCAGAGAAAAGGCAAGAAACTGATAAAAGTATCATTATATGGAATTGCTGCTGAATAACTTGATTTTTATGGGCTTCAGAGTGTTTAAAAATTTTAGTTTCTAATATGAGATAATGGAAAAACATACCTTTATGTTCAGTAGATGTCTGTGGGTAAGAACATTCAAACAATTTAAACAATGTATTTGCTGTCTTTTTGTTTTAATAGTTTATAACCAAGTCCTGTTACAAAGAAATCTACTCTATTGCTGTTACATCAGCCTGAGTTCTACAGTGTCTTCTTGTATCTGCTTCTGAAATACTTTTCTTCACAGTATTTGTTACTCATTTTGTTACTATTTTTTGGGGAAAAGCAATGCACAGAATGTAATCTCTTATTTTCAGGCACTGTATGTTAATCCATTAGATTCTTATAATATACATTGGCCCATTCGAAGGGGGCAGTTGAATCTCCATGCAGGACCTGGTGGCTCCCTCACTGCAGTATTGGCAGACCTGGAAGTTATATGGTCACATGCAATACAAAAATACCTGGAAATACCACTGAAAGACCTAAAGGTGAGTTGTGAACAGCACATTTGTGTGGTGTGGGCTGTATCCACTTCTATAAGTGTTATTGTAAAATAAGAGAAGCAGCTTGCTGTTACTGGTAGCCTCTTAGTGGTGCTTCTCTCAACAAATACATTCTTTCTGCTGGTAAGCGTGGTTCCCAAGACTTCATCTGGAATTTTGTCCAGATAAAAGTTGGTGATAGAACTTCTAACAAGGATATTCAAAAATCCAATTATAGACATTTCACACTCTTAGTCTTTGGGGTTTTTTTGTTGACTGTAAAGGAGGCACCTGGGGAAAGGTTGCCTAATACTTGTTTAATTACTTATCCTTGCCAAGTAAGTGTTTGTCTCATGTCTCCATGTACTTTTAAACATTTTAATGGCTATAGACTCTTGGCACTTATTTTGAACACAGTTTTTAAAATATTAAAAACCTCCCCCTTTCCTAAAATTTTGATTTTTTTTTTTTTTTAATATTTTTTATATCAGACTTTTGAGAGCTGGCTTTAATTTACTGGTCTTGTCTTCAGTACTACAGATGCATTTTACTAATTCCAGACATCTATAATAAACAACACGTGAAAGAACTGGTAAATATGATCCTAATGAAGATGGGCTTCTCAGGTAAAAACCATAATGAAGCAAGTACTTAATGATTAATTGCACAAAGTTGTGGTTTTTTTTTTCTTTTGAGGCACATTTTTGCACATCAATCCCAGGTTGGCTGGGTCTAGCACCCTCATCTTTTGCCTATCACATAACTGCTGTCTCTTTTAAAGAGGCAAAAAGGTTGGCTAATACTGAAACAAGTTTTTTTGGATGTTGTTATGCATTCCCACTGTGGGCTTTTCATTCAGCTGAGGTAAAAGTAGCAACATTCTGATTTACTTAAGTGTTTCTAAAACACATGATTGTCTGGAAGAGCAGACAATGGTACCTTTGGTACTTCCTAGGGTTAAATATGGGCTTGTGATAGAAATGTACTCTGTAAAGGTGGATTGAAAGGAAAACGGGGTGAAAATTGCACCTTATTTTATAACTACTTAAAGACCATACCTGAAATGCTAATAGTAATGCCCTTTGATTAAAACTTGAAAAAAATTAAGAAAAAATTTCATGTACATCTGATAGCCAAGACCTTGCACTACCAGATTAAAAAAATAGTTAAAATTTGAAAACAGTACCTTTAATCTTACAGAAACATGATCATTTGACCCTGCTCTTAGCTTTTTTCAGGACTTTTAAAGCCTTAGCCAACAAAAAATCTAAGTACCCCCCACCCCATCTTCATTACATATATAGGCTTTCACTGCAGATTCCAGCTATTTGTAGATCTTTAAAAGACATTAAAATGTCCTTTAAATGTCAGCAACATGACTGTAAAGTTTGGCATGAATTTAATAGAATTGTTTCTCATATTGCTAGGAATTATTGTCCACCAGGAGTCTGTCTGTGCCACCTTTGGCAGTGGTTTAAGCAGTGCCTGTATTGTAGATGTGGGAGATCAGAAGACAAGTGTTTGCTGTGTGGAGGATGGCGTTTCCCATCGCAACACCAGGTACCTTAGAGCACGCAGAATTATTATAATCCTGGCCTTATTTGCTTATCAAGGATTTGACTTTGAAAAGGAGACAAAATTTCTGTAAATACAGGAGGTTTTTTTTTATTGTGAAGCATTTAACAGGGTTAACTGTTAGAATATGAACCTTAAAGAATTCTGATGTCTTTAAAAGAAGAAAACAGGCAGAACTGTGTTCTGCAAACACTGTGAGAGTCATGATCCCAGCATGTCTGAAATCTTCCTAGCATTCCTCTGCCTATCACTGCAGTCAGCCAATATTTCAGCAACTACATAAAAAGATCTTTTTCTTCTCTATGCTTTAGGCTGTGCCTTGCATATGGAGGATCTGATGTGTCAAGGTGTTTTTATTGGCTTATGCAACGAGCAGGATTCCCATATAGAGACTGCCAGCTAACTAATAAGTTGGATTGCCTGCTGCTTCAGCACCTAAAGGAGACATTTTGTCATCTAGATCAGGTGAGAAGGGGAAAATAGTGTGTTCTCCGCGGTTTTTTTTTTTTCTTTTACAGAATGTTACTCTGGAGAGCCTTTTTGTGAGTCCAAGTTGATTGTAAATATTTTACTCAGTAGAAAACTGTCAAAAGCTATAGAAACTTTAGACTGGAAATGTTTGTAACTTGGTTTGGTTTTCCTCTAGCTGAAAGGAATCCCAATCCTTAGAAAGATAATTTCTTTGTTCTTATTGCTGAAAGAAGCTGATAATGATTGCTTATTTGCTGGTTTTCCACTTCAGTTCTGTAAGATCTGCCAGCAGGTCTTTTCTTCCTCCTCAAACCCTCATTGTAGGGGCTTACTTGTAGAAAGCTGTCTGGCATATCATACTACGTGGAAAAGACTTTAAAAAGCTCAAGAATAGGTAAATAAAATCCATAGTTAGAAGAGAGTTTTGTTACTTTTTGTTGTTTTCTGCAGTTTAAATAGATTATGCAGTTTAAATAGATTTTTTATAGATAAGTATAAATAGATAAATATAAAATATACTTTTTTGTTTGTTTGTTTCTATTGTTTCTGACCTTAGGATATTTCTGGATTACAAGATCATGAATTCCAAATTCGGCATCCAGATTCTCCAGCTTTATTGTACCAGTTTCGATTAGGGGATGAAAAATTACAGGTGATTTTTAAATTAAATTACTGGTATATTGGGCGTTCAGACTCAGAGCCTCACTTTGTACTAGTCCAGTGCTACTAAGCCCATGTGATTTATGAATTGTTCTTAAACTATGCTTGTAGATAAAATTAATTTCTATATGTATGAATGGGCCTAATACAGCACTAGTGGATGCACAAGACTTTCTAAGGACCTTAAGCCGGAATGGTTCTTTCTTCATCTAAATATGATAATTATCCTTCAAGTGCAAAGTATTAATGTTAATTTTGCAAGTTTTTCAGCTCATCATTGAGTTTTCTAATTTTGTAACTAACTACATTTGAATACTTATCATACAATGCTAAAATCTGTAAAGAAACTTGTGTATTTGTTAGGATTTTTTTTAAGTTATAAAAAACAGAAGACACTTTAGTATTTTAAAAACTACCTGGGTAAAATCCACCTCTATTTAATTTTGAATTGCGAGAAAAATAGAACAAGACTCATCTTTTTCCTGTAGTAAATGCCAAAAGGAGGAGAACTGTAGTAAACCCATCCCAATCTCTCTTCAGGCACCAATGGCTCTGTTTTATCCAGCAACTTTTGGAATTGTTGGACAAAAAATGACTATTTTGCAGCACAGGTCACAAGGTGACCCTGAGGATCCTCATGATGAACATTATCTGCTGGCCACACAAAGTAAGCAGGAGCAGGTGTGTGATTATTGGTTTTTTTCTTCATTAACTATCATTTCATTGGGGAATAAAATGAGGACTCATTAGCTTATCTCAAAAACCAGAGCTTGTTACCTGGGTGAGAAGTATTAAAGAATAAATTTAAAGTAAGTACTTACAGATGCCTAAACAATTCTTTAATTAGAAGTGTACATTTTTAAAGTCTAAGAAGGCTTCATATTATGGGATTGATGATCTGATGGAGTTCAAAACAAGCCCTTACTTTGAATGTGAGAATTAAAATGAAAATTAGATGAGGTAATAATGCAGGGCTTGCTGTGCAAAAAAGGTGAAGGGAAGTACAATGGTGCTTAGTTAAGTCTTTGTTCTGTAACCTGCTGAAGAACTTTTTGCATTTTTCATATTTCAACTTGTTTTCTCATTTTTAAGTCTTCAAAAGCTACAGCTGACAGAAAATCTATGTCGAAGCCTGGTGCTTTTGAGGGAGAATTGAGAGGCCAATCCTCAGATGTTTCAGAGAGGATCTACCCGCAGGAAGTGGAACTGGGATCTTCCCAGGGTGACTGTATGATACCTGGCAATGATTCAGAAGAGCCTTTAACTGCACACATGTCCAGGAAAACTGCTATTTCACAGTTTGAAGGCAAAGCCTTGGGCCTGGACAAAGCCATTCTTCATAGTATCGACTGCTGTGGTAAGAATTGCATTTGTACAAGTCTGTAAAATACACCTCAGGGTGATTTTTTGGACTCCTGTATTTCACCAAAGAAAGATGTGTCAGTGGTAGGTTTTATCACCTTGAGAGTAGCTACACTGTTTCTTGTGCTTGCATCTTTGTTGATGTTTCTCAAGCTATGCATTTTGTATCTCCAAGGAATAGAAAAAGAATTTTAAAAGCAAACATCAGTTTCTATGTGGTTTGACTTGCACTAAATTAATTGTATTACAATACAGGCCATATTAAGTTTAAAAAACAGATGTATTTCTATATATCCATTAATTCCAGCATCTGATGATACAAAAAAGAAGATGTACAGCTCCATCTTAGTAGTGGGAGGAGGCCTTATGTTTCATAAAGCTCAAGAGTTCCTTCAACACCGAATTCTCAACAAAATGCCACCTTCTTTCAGAAGAGTCGTTGAAAATGTTGAAGTCATCACAAGGCCTAAGGTAACTTAACTGAGAGCTAAGTGATTATTAAACTGTGATTGGTTGAAATCTTTGAAAGATTAAAAAAAAAAATCTTTCAAAATCCCAGAGTAGTTGAATATCTGAGATTTAAGGGAACTTTCATCTTATAGCACTGGCCAGCTACAGGCAAGTGTGTTACTGGTACAGATCACTGAAGTGTTTATTAACTAAAGGCTCTCTTCTTAAAGAAGCATTTAGTACTGGTCCATGAAGGTAACCTGTCTCCTCAGCAAGAAATTGTGATTTTTTTTTTTTTTTTAGTACTATCAAGATAATAGAGAAACAGGAATTGAGAGCAACTTTCATTTGGCAAAACAATCAGGCCAAACTTTTAAATACACTTCTGTCTATTTCAGAGCCTCTGTTACTGAAGGCAAGGTTTTCATGACATGCTTAGAAAGTATCTTAAAACAAAAATTGACTTCTCAAAGCATCTTGAGCAAGTATTTTTATCTCACTATTTTTCCCTGGATAATACTGAAAAACTTTTCCCCTCTCCTGCCAGATTCTAACTGGTGAATACTGTCGGGAAAAATAGGATACAACCTTGGAGAACTATGCAGAATTAGAGCAGTGATTGTGTGCAATCTGTGTTTTGAATTTAGGATATGGATCCACGTTTAATTGCCTGGAAAGGAGGTGCAGTTCTGGCCTGTCTGGACACAACTCAGGAGCTGTGGATATACCAGAGGGAATGGCAGCGTTTTGGGGTCAGGATGTTACGGGAGCGAGCTGCCTTTGTGTGGTAATGGAGGTGTTTGCAGAGGAACTTGTAGGAACTTCACTGAAGATTCCTTTCCCCAAATGCCCTTTTTTTCCAGTGCACAAGAATTGATCTTCTGCTGATATATATTTTTTGTATTTTATTAATATTAACTTCAACTGAGATTTTTCTGGAAGTGTTGTAAATAAACAAAAATCTTACTGAATGCACTTGACTTCAGCTACCCTTCGTGTTTTGAATTGTATGCATTGAGTTCTGCATACAGACCATCACTGTCATCTCCAGAGTAACTGTATTTATATTATACAGGTTATGTATATTAAAATTGCACAATGTAGGAACTTAAGGTGCAAACTATGATATGAAAGATGTTAAGCCAAGATTCATTCCAGAAACATGTACACAGGAGCAACAGCTGAAGAGTGCTGCTGTGGGTTTAATGTAATATTCTGATTCCTACTCTGCTGTTACCTGGAGATGAATTTGTTATATAAGTGATCATTAGGGTAAAAGTGAAATGAACTAAAACTGCAGGCACTGTTCAATAAATTATTTTACTCAGTGGAAAGACAAGAGTTTGGAAGTGGAGTATTTTTTGCTTGTCCTGTACTCAACATCAAAACCTCTTGTTAGCTTTTCATTATCCATTGTAGAGTCCACTTTTTTCTCTGTTATAGAAAAACCAATACAATACACCCAAAAAACCTAGCTGCAATTTTATACAGCCAGCACGTTTTCCAGTTTCATTCCATCTGAGGGCAGCGAGGCTGTCCTCCTCAACCACCTTGCAGCACCAACCTAGCTGCTTTGGTTGGGCAGCTGCCTTCAAAAGCACAGGACTTATTTGAACTGAAATACTGAAGCTGCAGCTTCCTGAACAAACTTGAGTGTTCCTATTGCAATAATAAAACCAAGTAATAAGACTCCTAAAAGGGAGTCTATTTTATATGACCTTATCTAAAACTATGCTTGGAGCAAAACTCAACAGAATACAAAAGCTCAAGAAGGTGAGAAATCTTACCTCAGTACAGAATTGCAGCTGCCACAGCAATGAGACAGTCACAAGTAGAGAAGCAAGGAGAAAACACTCAAATCCTCCAACTGAACTGATTGTGAGGAGTTCTAAAAGACAAAAAATCACTTTGAAACAAGTTTCTAAAAGCTATTGCCAGTTATCATAATAATACTTATCAATATATGGCATTTATGGATTAATTTGCATGTATTTTAATAACTTTAGAGAAAATGCACACAGAATTATTGAAATTATCATTTCCAATGTCCCTACGTAGAAAGTGCTAAAAAGCAATGCAAAATGATTAATCATCATCATTGGAGTTGTTAACTATTTTACTTAATGTTCTTCCCTACTTAGAAAGAAACAAGGTATATCAACCTGAATCTGCTCCCTACCAATTCCTCCCATGTTCCTGGAGTGTACCTCCACCTGCAACCTCATGTCTCAGCCAATCATTATCTTATCTTGTCTCTTTGTTTACTTTTACCCTGAGCAAAGGCTACAAAATAACTAATTCCTGAAGTGCAGCGTTATTCTAATAAGCATAAAACTTAAGAGAAGAAAGGTGAAAGACAGAATTTGCCAAGGCCAGTACATGTAAAGACACCTAAGACCAAAATCATCTGCATTTTAACAGGATTTTAAAATTCAAATACCCGTATAACCAAAAAATTTACTTTTCCCAGATGTTTGCAAACATACAGGGGAAAAGCTGCTGAATAGATATGATAAATAATTCAACAAAAAACAATGTTTTAGTTTAGTTTGCAGTGAATACTGACTCGAGAATGATAAATATTCAAGTATCCATGCATTAAAAAATAGCAAATTCACCTGCACAGAACTCTCAAAATTTCTTTTTAAAGGCCATGTGTATGATTCAGTTGGTAACAGAGGGACAAGATATCATCACCAATTTCTAGTCAGCAAACCCATGAAATACTGCAGGAACCCTTACACTGATGTGAAAAACTATTTTTTCACATTCAAAGCAATGAACACAATTAGAATTTCGTGGTCTACATCTACCCCTACGTAACTGCTGAAATTACTCTTGTAACTTCATGAAACTTCTAAACTCTCATACATATTTAATGCATATTTTCATAGACTTTATATTTGTTTATTGAATAACAGAATCAAAAGCGTACAAAATTATTTCAACACTGCAAACATGCATCAGTTTAGTTTCAAGCATTCTTAATCACTGCAAAGATTAAAGACCACTTATATCAAGTACACATTTACTCATAGTTCCACAGGGAAAAATTACTCTTTTTAGTAAATGAATAATTATTCAGAAGTTTGGAGTGTGGTGCTTGAGTGTGAATAACCAGCCACCCAGAGACTGTCCATTATCTTCTTATCTGATTAAGATCAAACATTAACAAGTAATTAAGGTAGAAAATTATTGCACATTCAATACTTTCTGAGACGAATGATAAGGAAGGACTTGGAAAAAACCCCAGCATCTACAAGCAGTATCAAAGATATTGCAGCAGAGACCATTGTCAGATGATTTCTGGAAAAAGTACAAGATCTCACCATTTTCTTGGTTTGTCTTCATTCTATCAGCTTTGTTCTGCTACCAGTATTCTGAAGGGAAAACAAGACTCCTGAGTTCATCCTCCAGGAGTGGCATTGACAATCCCTGGTCGTTTCTCAAGGAATTTTATGAGATACTCTCACCACCACCACGTTTTAGTGCGGTTTAGTCTACAACGAACATGCGCTACATTAGCGTATACTGAAGATATTCAGAGGATAAAGCCAATAGGGAAGTAAGTTATCTGAGTTATATTTTGGAGTTATCAGTTCTTCTGGTTACCCAGAGGGATAGTGTTGAGAGTTGTAATTGAACACACACTTATCGGTGATACAACCAAATCCGAAATTCGTCACCGCTGAGATAACCAGTCAACACAGGCCCGGCGGGGCAGCGCGTTTGCTTCTCTCACTTCCAACCAAGGCGTTCTCCTGGAAACACGCATCGCACAGGTAAGGATCGCAATTAAAGCCTTGAACTGCAAGTTCCAGCTCAACTTTCACAGGCTGCCTTCGAGCACTGCTCGCAGCGCTCGTACATACCTCCTGTCAGTGGTATATACAGCAGATAGCTCCTGTCGGTGCCGGGGACAGAGCGGAGCGCGGAACGGGGCACGCTGCGGGGGCACCTGGGGTTTCATCTCCAGCCGCGGTGCAGCTCCCAGCGATCCCACTGGAAAGTGAAGCGTTTTCGCAGCCGAAGCGGGGGGAGGACGACTTTTTTCCTCCCTACTAAGAGCGGGGTGAAAAAGTTGAAGCGCTCCCGGGAAGGAGAGGAGGGGATCGNCGAGGCTGAGGACTTCGCCCGCTGCCCCTCTGAGCGCTTTCGAAACGGCACGAAGCCGCTCTGGCACATCCTGCACAGCGGCCAAAGGGTGCATTCCGGGGGGAAGTCCCAGCCGCGCCCCTGCCCTGCCTCCCCGCCGAGCTCTCCCCCCGCAGCCCGCACTCGCCTCCCTCCCTCCCGCCGGCGGCCCCAGCGCTCCCAGGGACCACCCCGCGCTCCGCCCGCAGGGCTGGGCCGTGGCTGCCGAGGGTCGGCGGCAGACCCCGCGTACGAGCGGCCTCCCCGGCCCGGGCTGAGAGAGAGCGGCCTGTGGGTGCCCCGTCCTGCGGAGGGGACGGGGAAGAACCATCTCCCTCCTGCTCGGGCGGCCGCGGTCCCGGTCCGGTTCAGGAGCCGCCGCAGGAGCCTCCAGAGCGGGGTCGCGGGCAGCCCCGGACCCGCCGCAGCTCTCAGACACGCTTGTGCACAGAGGAGGAAGCAGCGAGGTAAGTCGGCTTGAACGCTTTCAGCCCTGGAAATGAAACTCTCCACAAAGTTTTTGAAAGTGAATGAACTTTCTCCCTAGCAGGACTGAAAGGAAAGTTACTCCAAAACATTCCCACAGCAGACACATTTAAACCCTGTTATACAACTAGCATCAGGGAAAAACAAACAGAACGCAAGATCTGCTGTAACCTGAGGAACTCTTCCTCCTGCTCTTTACATGGTCGGGCCGGACAGAATTTGGTAGTGACATGAAGGGTTAATGTCCTGACAAAGCCCCATTGCTCGGCTACGTTGTGTGTTGTCCATGCTATGGACATCTCTGCGAGAGGGTAATGTTTTACCTCTGGCAGAGAGGATATTCTTGGTTTGCCTCTGTCGAGGGAACAGGGAGTAAAATTTCAGGCACAGTGGCCCTCTCCTTTTTGTTTCAAGATCAGTTTAAAAGAACTGGAGTATGACAGTGCTCGTGCAAAGTGGCCATACAAAGAGGAGAGTGGATGTGAATCAATATGGCAAAAATAATTGTGCATTGAAGCTAGCGTTTTGGGCCACTGAAACTAGTGTTCTAACACATTCAATCAAAGATGTGTGCTGGATTTAGATCAAATCAGAATGACTTGATTTTTGACCTCTGCACTTCAGAACTCAAAAGCACCAAGGTTTGTGAATCATCTACACATTGACTGCCAAAGTCACTTGACTGTTATGGCCAGGACACTGCAGACTGTCTTCACTCCCAGCTCTTTTTGCAAGATAAAAATTATCTCAAACGTTACTCTGCCAGTCCTGTTCCATTTGCAGTAAGTGAAGAAAACTATGAAATAATATCTAACTGTAAATCTGAAACATATATGGTGGAGAAGATTTAAAATATACTACTTAAGTTACTTAAAAGGAACATTAGGTTTAGCTTTCTTGATTAGCAGTTCAGCCTTCTAGCCCAGCCAGTGTGTGCTCTGTCTCAGGTCTGTTTTCACATATGACCCCAGATCAACACCAGCAGACCTGCAATAGTGGGTACCCTACTATTAAATCAGTCTGATACTGTATTCAGAAATGTGTTACAATGATGCAAGGAGCCCCTAACACCTGATTTCAGAATTCCATTGCCCACCTCTAGCTAACCAATGTACGATTAGCTGTATTACTGTATCGTAGCAGCACAATTTTCCTGCTGAGATGCTCCTACTCTCCTCAGTCTTGTACAACCTCCAGCCATAAGCCCTGCTGAAGAGAAACTTTGGTAAATAAAAACTTTTTTAAAACAATCTCCAGATTTTGAAGATCTACTACAATACAGAGAATGTATTTTGTGTTGCTGCCCTATGCATTTCTGCAAGTCTGCTCACAGATTCCTGAGGAACACTTTACTACGTGTTGATAACAAGGTCATGATATAGGGGAACCCAGATAAACACACAGTAACATCCAGTAAGGCCCAAAAGATATTTTTGTTGGCAGTGAGACAGAGTGTCCCAACTGACCCACATTGTATAAACCTCCCTGTTTCTACCTATTTCCTTTTGACATAGCCACTGCAACATTTAAAAGAGCTAGCCATGAAAGTATAGCTCCCTACTGGGACAGAGTAACTTTCTCAGATTATTAGGCCCATATCCTACCAACCCCACCACCAATCTGCTGCTCCTGGATGAATAAAGGCCTGCTTAACCTGCAGGTTAAACATAGATACTGCAGAACTGTAGCCCTCTTCCTCACAATCAAAACAAGTAAAAACCTCACTACCTTTACACCCTCCTCTGCTGCATTACAAGAAGATGATAAACCTTCTTCAAGAAAGAATCCTTTACCAGTCTCCACCTGCAAAAAAACCTGATACCTTCCCCATCTTCAGCTGGGAACAATTTTGAATAAGCCATGTGAGGAGAATCAGCTGTGTGAACTTTAGGCTCAGACATATCCCCAGCATCTTTTTTTTTTCCTTTACAGAACAAAATGTTCTCCATGGCTGGTTGTTCATTCAGAAGTTTTGGGGTTTGTACAGCCCCAGACAAGTTTACTACAAATTTTCCTGAGAAAAGTTAGAGAGTTATGCTTCTTCCCATCTGTTCCCAAGAGTAAAGGAATATACTTTTGCAAATGAGATTGTACATAAAATCGTATAAAATTAAAATTGTACATTTTTAACAATTAGCAGCAATTTACACCTAATTTTGTTACAGAGTATTCAATGTATTTCAGGAGAACACTTGCTTATCTCTTTCAGCTGGGCAGTGCTGAAAGAGATAAGTGTCATGGACCCTGGATAAGTTCCTGTCTCTAGAATCCACAACAGCTTAGACAGAAACCACGGGCCAGGGAGAAATACTATTTACAGCCCAAGGATACCCCATATCACTACTTGTTTAGACCGAAAAGAAGAGTTTTAAGGGCAGAGAGCAGGAGAAACCCTTTAGACTGGCTGGCAGGATCAGCACTTGTGACACAGGGGCTGTGAAAATCTGGCAAAGTCCCTATACCCGAACTAGTGCAACACAGAGCTAAACCTGTGCTACTTCTGAGGCTCACAGGTTTCCCTGGAGGTAAAAAACTCACAAACACCACTCAGGTAAGGAGTGGTAAGGATCTGGTGGTGTTAAAATGTAACTGTACTGAGAGCATTCTTGCAGGATCTGGGTTTAGTAGCAAGGGATGAATAGATTTTTCCCTTTCTCTGTGTTTGGAGATGCACCTCCAAATCCAGCTGTTGCTCACCTTTCAGATAGCCACAAATGAGTTTGCTACACATTTGTTTTGTGGAGACATTGTCTGGCAGTGAGCATACTCATAATTTCCATCACGAATTGCCTTGTGTGATATCACTGTCACAAACTTACAGAGAAGTTTTAGAAGTTGTTTTTCTTAAATTCTTGCCTATTAGAGGTGGATAAAGAGAGACTACAAGGAATGCAAAAGTTTCCACCCCTTATGGGTTTGGCAAATACTTGAAAATGTTCATCATGTATCTGTCTCAGGAACCAGAAGCAAGTCAAAATCAGACTACATATAATGTAGGATAGTACATTTGACTGCTGCATAGACTGCATTAAAATAATAGTAAGACAGTAAATGTTTACTGGTTTATTGGCATTGTTGTTAACTTTTTGGGTAGTGAAAATGGGTAAAGTGTCACCTGAAAATGACTGACATTTTAGAGTTAGTAATGCTTACATCTTAATTAGTATCTTTGGGTTTTTTTCTAGGGTAAACCACCAGATTTTTGTCAGAAATTCTGCAAGAGTGACTGTCAGTAAAGATGTCATATTTAATGAAAGGATTTAAATGTCACAGTCCTGTGATGCGCAAAGTAGCAGGAAGCATGTTTAAAGCACACACGTTAAAGAACATGTTAGGCATCAATGTACAATTCAAAATTTCACGTGCATCATCTCAACTGAGCTCTGAAAAGGCAAACTCTTATAATTACATCATTGTAGGAGCTGGATCAGCAGGCTGTGTGTTGGCCAACAGGCTGACAGAAGACCCTCAGAATACTGTCCTCCTTTTGGAAGCAGGCCCTAAAGATACCCTGCTAGGCAGCAAAAGACTGATGTGGAAGATCCACATGCCTGCTGCCCTAACATACAACCTCTGCGATGAGAAGTACAATTGGTACTACCACACCACGCCCCAGAGGCACATGGACAGCCGGGTCATGTACTGGCCCCGGGGCAGGGTCTGGGGGGGCTCCTCCTCTCTCAACGCCATGGTCTACATCCGAGGGCACGCCGAGGACTACAACCGATGGAGCAGGGAGGGAGCTCTCGGCTGGGACTACGAGCACTGCCTGCCCTATTTCAAGAAGGCACAGACACACGAACTGGGGCCGGATCAGTACAGGGGTGGAAGTGGCCCCCTGCACGTGTCGAGAGGGA
The DNA here is from genome assembly GCA_013396875.1 of Vireo altiloquus. Classification (NCBI taxonomy): domain Eukaryota; kingdom Metazoa; phylum Chordata; class Aves; order Passeriformes; family Vireonidae; genus Vireo; species Vireo altiloquus. Next base: position 1,309,747 of record VZRF01010024.1, read on the forward strand.
AAACAAACCACCCTCTGCACCGAGCGTTCCTGGAGGCAGCCCAGCAGGCAGGGTATCCCTTCACGGACGACATGAACGGCTACCAGCAGGAAGGCTTTGGATGGATGGACATGACTATACACCAAGGTAAATCATAAAGGGGCCCTTAGGAGTTGCAATTATGTGGCCCTAACCAGGGCCAGAGCGACGAAAGAGGCTCCCTTCTCAGAATCATCAGAAAGCTGTTTCTTTTATTCGTGCGAAGGCAAAAGCAAAAACAAAAAGCAAAGAGAGATCTCTTTCTCTCAAGATCCATGCAGTGAGTCCATGNTGACACAGGGGCTGTGAAAATCTGGCAAAGTCCCTGTACCTGAACTGGTGAAACACAGAGTTAAACCTGTGCTACTTCTGAGGCTCACAGGTTTCCCTGGAGGTAAAAAACTCACAAACACCACTCAGGTAAGGAGTGGTAAGGATCTGGTGGTGTTAAAATGTAACTGTACTGAGAGCATTCTTGCAGGATCTGGGTTTAGTAGCAAGGGATGAATAGATTTTTCCCTTTCTCTCTGTTTGGAGATGCACCTCCAAATCCAGCTGTTGCTCACCTTTGGGATAGCCACAAATGAGTTTGCTACACATTTGTTTTGTGGAGACATTGTCTGGCAGTGAGCATACTCATAATTTCCATCACGAATTGCCTTGTGTGATATCACTGTCACAAACTTACAGAGAAGTTTTAGAAGTTGTTTTTCTTAAATTCTTGCCTATTAGAGGTGGATAAAGAGAGACTACAAGGAATGCAAAAGTTTCCACCCCTTATGGGTTTGGCAAATACTTGAAAATGTTCATCATGTATCTGTCTCAGGAACCAGAAGCAAGTCAAAATCAGACTACATATAATGTAGGATAGTACATTTGACTGCTGCATAGACTGCATTAAAAGAATACTAAGACAGTAAATGTTTACTGGTTTATTGGCATTGTTGTTAACTTTTTGGGTAGTGAAAATGGGTAAAGTGTCACCTGAAAATGACTGACATTTTAGAGTTAGTAATGCTTACATCTTAATTAGTATCTTTGGGTTTTTTTCTAGGGTAAACCACCAGATTTTTGTCAGAAATTCTGCAAGAGTGACTGTCAGTAAAGATGTCATATTTAATGAAAGGATTTAAATGTCACAGTCCTGTGATGCGCAAAGTAGCAGGAAGCATGTTTAAAGCACACACGTTAAAGAACATGTTAGGCATCAATGTACAATTCAAAATTTCACGTGCATCATCTCAACTGAGCTCTGAAAAGGCAAACTCTTATAATTACATCATTGTAGGAGCTGGATCAGCAGGCTGTGTGTTGGCCAACAGGCTGACAGAAGACCCTCAGAGTACTGTCCTCCTTTTGGAAGCAGGCCCTAAAGATACCCTGCTAGGCAGCAAAAGACTGATGTGGAAGATCCACATGCCTGCTGCCCTAACATACAACCTCTGCGATGAGAAGTACAATTGGTACTACCACACCACGCCCCAGAGGCACATGGACAGCCGGGTCATGTACTGGCCCCGGGGCAGGGTCTGGGGGGGCTCCTCCTCTCTCAACGCCATGGTCTACATCCGAGGGCACGCCGAGGACTACAACCGATGGAGCAGGGAGGGAGCTCTCGGCTGGGACTACGAGCACTGCCTGCCCTATTTCAAGAAGGCACAGACACACGAACTGGGGCCGGATCAGTACAGGGGTGGAAGTGGCCCCCTGCACGTGTCGAGAGGGAAAACAAACCACCCTCTGCACCGAGCGTTCCTGGAGGCAGCCCAGCAGGCAGGGTATCCCTTCACGGACGACATGAACGGCTACCAGCAGGAAGGCTTTGGATGGATGGACATGACTATACACCAAGGTAAATCATAAAGGGGCCCTTAGGAGTTGCAATTATGTGGCCCTAACCAGGGCCAGAGCGACGAAAGAGGCTCCCTTCTCAGAATCATCAGAAAGCTGTTTCTTTTATTCGTGCGAAGGCAAAAGCAAAAACAAAAAGCAAAGAGAGATCTCTTTCTCTCAAGATCCATGCAGTGAGTCCATGCACAGAAATGCAAGGTACAGTTTTTCCATTGGTCAAAGGAAACACCCCTTTCAAAACATCTCTTCAAAACATCTTTGCTTCAAAACAAGCAAAGGATGTTTATATCTGTCTACCTGGGAAAATTATCCACAGGCTCTCTCTGACTGACCTTGACGCTGTAAGAATCTCTCACAGACAGAAATGCCTGAAAAACTTTTCATGCATTTCCATGCTTAAGTAATTTCTATTTCTAACTCAGAAATAACTTTGGAATATGGATTTATAATCTGCATTGAATGCCATTTGAGTGTTTAGGTTGCTAGACAGCTATGGCACTCTGTATTTACAGCCTATTCATTTCACAGTGTACTGTGTATTTCATAGAAAGTTGCATTGTCAGGCAAGTCCTGATCCACAGTTAAACTATGTCATTGTGAAATTTGTTATGTTAAAACAAAATCTTTAATTATTATATCAAATCACATTGGCTTTGAACTCTATAAATTCAATGAAGGCTCTCCATCTGTAAGTATCCTGGTGATTATTGGCCAAATTCTGAAGAATATTGATCATGACTATTTTGATGTTTAATGTAAATATACATTGTAGGTCAAAGATGGAGCACAGCTAGTGCTTATCTTCACCCAGCCATATCACGCCCAAACTTCTCAGTTGCAGAGAAGACACTTGTAACAAAAATCTTGTTTCAAGGAACAAAATGCATTGGTGTTGAGTATGTGAAAAATGGGCAAAGGAAAAAGGTAAGAGATTTTCAATTTCCAGTATGAAAAGTATGAATCAAAGCTAAATTATATATTTTTTTAAAAATCTATTAAAAATTACACTTTACTATATAAATGTCCTTTTTTTTAGAGGTTTTGTTGTTTCTTCCATTATATGATTATTTGTCAGTTATTTTACAGTAGATGCTCTTCCAGTTGTATTGATTTAGAGATTAACTTCATCATCACATTTCCATCTCCCAGGGCTGAGGGGATGAGCCATAACTTGATGTTACTCAGAGTGTTGTGTAAGATCTCTGACTGTAATTATGGTGCAACCATGCCCTGTCCCAGCACATCCACCAGTGTGCTGCAATGGTGACGCTCCTGAAAAACAATTCTGAAAATGCTGGTCTGGCATAAGAAAATCTGCAAAAACCAGATTAGGAAATCGGAATGGCTCAAGGGATAAATGACAAACCTTGCTTTATGGTTGGCTGTGGAATGAATATTTTTCAGTTTCAGTCCAGATTCCATTGAAAATGTCACAGTGTGGAAGGAAGCTCGAATTGTCCTTACAGATGAATTTTGTGGATAATCAGTTCATTTTATACCTCTTTCAATTCACTGACTTTTGTAAGACCCAGATCATCCTCACTTCCCTTAAGAACTGATGATAGAGTATGTAGCTATGATGCTGCCTAAAAGGGGTTTGTCTGCTAATAACCTGAGATATTTAGTCACAAATTATAATAAAATAATTACCATCTGTGATAATAATATACTGGAAAGAGTAGAGTAAAAATTTTGGTGGTTTGAGCTCAGTAAGGCTTACAAGACTCAGAAGACAAGTGTTCTGTGACCTGCTAAAAGTTAAAATGTGGTATAAATAATCTGCTCTTTGATTTTCTAAAGCACAGAAATCTGCTGCTTTCTAAGTGGATTGCAAATGATAACACTATAAAACAAAGTTGCAGAACCTTTAATTGATTTCATAAGCTATTAAATTTCTGTGAAAACGGTACCTCTAATTGCTGTTCTTGTGCCATTATCAAGGGCAATTTTGTTGAAGAATATCTTGGAAACCTAATTACACATGATCAAAGACTTTCTGAATACTGGACAGTTTAATTGCAAAATTCTTCAATTGCTATGAATTTTCCTACATATTAATATAAGTATGAATTCTACATAGTGAATTATATATATTTATATAATGTATTGTGCAAAGTACACCTTCAAAGTATTTCCCTTCCTTTTTTCCCCCCTGCCAACATCAAAAGTGCAGGATTAGTCTGCTTTTACTTACTGGAAAATTTCACATCTGTCGGGATGGAAGAGCTAATAATTTTATTGCATTATGAACATCAAGATGAAGCACTTAGCTACATTAAAGTGTTTTTGTTTTTACAGTCTATTTTAGATAGAATCTCTTTTATGTCAGTCATCAGCAAAGTGAAAAGATCGCCAAAACCTGATTCAAAAATGATTCAAAACCTATTCACCAGCCAGTGACTTTTATTTGTGTAACACTGAAGTCCTAGAGATCTCCCAGGACCCCATTAAGCCAAAAGCAGGGAAGGTAGACTGAACATTCCTGGAATTTTTAAGTTCAGAGTCCAGCCAAAAAGTATATTTTAAAGGATGAAAAAGTTTTAATGTATTATAGACTAATCCATACAAAAATGTACCAAAGTCACTTTTTCCTCTCAGTTTGTTAGCTGTAACTTTATGGAAGACTGTGTGGGCTAGGAATAACTACAGTGCTGACTTTGCAGTGAGTTTAGACTGGGCAAGCATCATTTGAATGCTACTCTGAACAGACTGGTACCAGTTCTGTGTATACCATAGAAAATGTAAATGGGTAATGTTTGTATAACATGCAAAATACAGCTCTGCTGATTCAACAGGCACTGATATGGTCTTCATTAGTCTTAACATACTAATGACTGCCTAGAGCAAAGCAAACATGAACAAAAAAATATAATACTGGCCATCTGTTGGCCATATTGGATAAATAGTCTGAAAATACTTTTTATTATTATTACACTTTGACGTTACTGTACCAACAACCTCATTTGCCATCATTCTGTATAGCTGAGGTGTCATTCAAAAAGGACAGGATTACAATTTAATATGCATTCCATGCTAATCTGTCAAAACTCCGAGTCAAAGGCAGAGGAATAATTTATCAGCCTGTATCATGAACCAGCTCAGGACTCAGAACAAACCATTTGATGAAAAGAGTGTCAGCACAACAGCATCCAATGTATGCCTGCAGTCAGTTTTAGCAGTAGTGCTTTTGTGAGTGGGGGGCTTTTGAGGACTACCATGAGCTAAGAAACCACACTTTAGTCTAGGTTGAATTTAAAAAAATAAGCTCTTGAGAATTTTTGAGCTGCCATGTCTGTGAATTCAAAATCTTCCTTAGGAGTTTCAGTTTTAATTTTTAAAGGGTTGTTGAAAATGGCAGAGAGGCTCTGCCTGATCTGGGTGCCACAGGTACTGTTTCCCTGTAGGAGTTTATCAACAGCCATGGTACTGGCTGGGCTGAATGTTTATGTGCCATACAGCTGGAGTGGGTTGTAAAGATACAAGAATGATCAAAGTAAAAGCTTGATTATTTCTCTCTGTGGAAAATTCTGACAAGACAGGAATACATTTAAATGAGGAAAATGTGAGGGAAGGGTGTCTAATCTGGATCAGAACAGCATATCAAAAAAAAGCCCTTGACATTACTTGCATTCACCTCAGGCTTAATAATCTTAGGGCTTTTGTGCTATTTTCTTTTAGGTTTTTGCCAATAAGGAAGTTATTTTAAGTGGAGGTGCCATAAATTCGCCCCAGCTGCTTATGTTGTCCGGAATTGGAAATGCAGATGATCTAAAAAAACTGGGGATCCCTGTTGTTTGCCATCTTCCTGGTAATTTTTTTTCTTTCTCCTAACCTTTCATCTTCCTATGGATGCAACTGAACAACCATTAAATTAAATGAATCATGAAACTGAGTTTTCTTTATGTCAAGCTGTGTAGACTGAAACACGTGTTGAAACATGTTTGTTTCAAATCAGTGGAAAGATGCATTGATTTTATACAAATCAGTGGAAACGTGCATTGATTTTAGAACTGAGCAACAAACTCCTACACTTTCTTCACTACATTTGACGGTGAAAAATGACATTCTGAAGGCATATTTTTATAGTTAAGCAGCACACTTGTCATTAAGAGTTTTGAATTAGTTTTGATCCACAACAGATTGTATAAACTCCCCTGTCACAAATATTCAAATACAGAAGAAATAACATGATATTTTCCTTAAAGCTAAAAAAGTTAGCACAGTATTTGGAAGTCATATCTGGCAAATTTAGAACAAGTGATATATCTGCCATTTAACTTTCTATTTTCATTCTAGTTATGCTGTGTTTATATAAAACCTTATTCTGACATATGACTCATGGCCTTGGTCTTAGTCATCACTGCCCTCGTAAGAGGTTGGTTTAGTTCCCACTTAAGCTGTTCTCTGCTTGAAACATGGTGGGAATTGTTCTGTGTGAAATAATATTTTTTTCCTCTCACTTTCTTCTCCCTCCCTCCCTTTCTACCCCCTGCAGGAGTAGGCCAGAACCTTCAAGATCATTTAGAAGTTTATGTCCAGCAAAAGTGCACCAAACCTATTACTTTATATAGTGCACAAAAGCCACTTAACATGGTGAGGATTGGTCTTGAATGGCTTTGGAAATTTACAGGTATGAAGCAAAGTATGCAATCATTCTACTACTGATTGATTTAGAATTATAAGAGCCTTTTATCTGTGAATTTTATAGTCTGGCAGCCTTGATACATAACCTTTTTCATGCTCTGGGAAATAATTGGATCTTGCGAGTGGATTTGAACTATTTCTTTTCTTCCAGATCAGAATATTTAAAAGTTTTTATATCTTAGGTAATGAGGGAGGTTATTATATACCACTTTTAACACTCCTGCATCTCATGCGAAAAAAAAGTCTGTGTTTAAAAATCAGTGCTACTGAGAAAAGCTATTGCAAAAAAAATGGAGAAAATATTATATTTTAAATCAATGGGATATCAGTAAAAACATATTGCTGAACTGAAAAAAGTTTTCTGTATAATTGTATAAAAAAAGAGTTTTTTTATTTCTCTGATCAGAATCCCTTAGGCTTGCAAGTAAATCAGAGTTGACTTTACTTAAAATGACACACGCATTTTACAGTAACCCAGTCATGAGATTTTTAAAAAGAACCTGTAAATATAATCCTTGATGTCAGCTAAATAGCTTGGCCAAAGTTGAGCTCTACATAACTTGCTGAATTATGTTATTATTTGGCAACTTGTTCTGGGTATATGTGGCTTTTTACCATGCAAGTAAATATTGAGGGGTAACTTAGAGATTTAAACAGAAATGAAAATAACATAAGATACATTGCAGGCTTTCCATCTTTCCCTTCAGGGCAGGCACTGTGGATGGCTCTGCCTATTCCATGTGACTGGTGGGATAACTGGGGTGCAGGTCACGGAGTGTGCAGGGCAGTAATGTCAGGGTGTGCAGCCAGATCCCTCTTAGGATCCAAATCTCCTTCTGGAGTCAGACCCTTGGCCTAAGTTATCTTACCGTGAGATAACTGCAACATCCCAGTCTCAGATCAGTGGGATTTCCAAGGTTACGCATATTTACATTTATCTAGGAATAAAAAAGCAGATGAAGGTGATGCACACTGCTTAAATTACAAGCCGTTCACAATGGATTTACATTCCTTGCAATTGACCCTGTACATATAAATTATCCATGGCAGTGCAACTAAGGGTTAAAAAGAAGTCGACTTGTTCCTCTTCTGAGGTCTTTTAATGTCATCTTTTCTCTCCTTTACACTCTCTAGGTGAGGGAGCCACTGCCCACTTAGAAACTGGTGGTTTTATCCGAAGTGAACCAGGGGTTCCTCACCCCGACATTCAGTTCCACTTTCTTCCTTCCCAGGTGATTGACCATGGTCGGGTGGCTTCCACAATGGAAGCTTACCAGGTGAGTTGGAGAGTTTGTCCCAGCAAGGTTTTGTAGCCATTAGCAAGGAGGTTTATGCTCCATTATAAATGCTGATAATTTGGATATATATTGAAAAATATTTTGTTCAGTATAAGATGAAACAGACTGCTTAACCTCCATCAGCAGCGAAAAAACACAAGCTTGTTATTTGATATCGCCACCAAACTTGCTAGTTTTTATCTCTGGGAAAATAGGCAAGGACTGAATTAAGTATTCAGTCTATGGAATTGCCCTAGTGCTGTGGGTTAGGACACAATTTTGCCAGGCAAAAACTGAAAAAAGGTGTTTCCTGTTCCACTGCAGTTTAGACAGAAGTTTAAGTGAAAATGTATAAAATCCTTCATTTATTCACAGGCACAAATCCAAGCCCCATTTTAGATTATCTTGATCCAAAAGCCTGGGCTAATTCTGGGGAACTGTCACTGAATATACATGTTTCTTTTTGTTAATCTATTTTCTTCAGAGATTATAATAATTTGGTCCAGTTTCTGATTGTATTAGAATTCTCTGATACTACTAAATTGGAATGGTTGTATTTTAAATGAAAAGAACAGCTGTGAGTTGATGTGACAGACATTTTTCCTCCTTGCTGTGGAATTTCATATTTACAAAAGAAATTATATAAAATGGAAAAATGTTCAATGGTATTTTCCATTATCCCTGTTTCACATTTACATTTGTTGAATTTGTAAAGTCTGTCTAAATTGCAACAAAAAAAATACCCAAAAAAACATGCTGAATTTGAAAGTACATCTGGTGGGGCTGTGTCATGAGTGTAGCGTGGGTGTTGCAGGTCCACGTGGGACCCATGAGGAGCACAAGTGTGGGCTGGCTGAAGCTGAAGAGTTCAGACCCAAATGATCACCCCATCATTGAGCCCAACTACCTGTCCACAGGTAAATGCAGCCTCTCTTTGCTCGGATGTCAACTTATTTCCCACCTGTTTCAGTAGCTGATATGTTACCTACTCAATACCAGTTCAGAAGTGCTGTTTGGTACTCTGGTACTTATTTCTCATTTATAAAATCAACTAGTATCAAAAAAGGCAACTGTGCAAAGCACTGTGTAAACTAGGAAGAATTCCCTGATGGGGATGAAGTCAGAATTCTCAGTATCTGCTGTGTCTTGCTGTTCATGTCATCCCCTCCTCTGCTTGTGAAGGAATGAATCACTTTTGCTTCTTTGTGCTGAGACTATTTTCCTTTTCCTCGACAGTGGGTACAGCACAATAAAATGCAATTCCTCATAGTTCACTTCTTCTTTTTTGGGGTTGTGCAATGTAAGTGACAGTTTTGTTCACAGTGAATGTAAATATCTGTGACTTTGAAAAATATTCTGCTTTATTATGGCTTTCAGCAAGAAGTGAGAGACTTTCCTTCCAGGCTTTTTTCTTCAATGCTGCTTTTCCCTTTTTTGCATTCTGTAAATTAAACACATACTTACAATTTTCTTATTTTCTCTCTACACAGAAAGAGATATTTGGGAATTCCGCCAGTGTGTCAAGTTGACCAGAGAGATATTTTCTCAGAAACCTTTTGAAAAATTTCGTGGGCCTGAAATTCAACCAGGAAGTCATGTTCAGTCTGACAAAGAAATAGATGCTTTCATAAGGCAGAAGGCTGATAGTGCTTATCATCCTTCCTGCACCTGTAAAATGGGTCAGCCTTCAGACAGCACTGCTGTAGTTGATCCCCAAACAAAAGTAATTGGCGTTGAAAACTTGAGAGTAGTTGATGCTTCAATAATGCCCAGTGTTGTCACTGGAAATTTGAATGCCCCAACTATCATGATAGCAGAGAAAGCTGCAGACATAATTAAGGGCCTCCCATCACTTCAGGAGAAAAATGTTCCTGTGTATAAGCCCAAGTCCCTGGAAACACAGAGATAAATAAATATTCTCATCCTTTCATATAATTTGCTAATTAGGCTATCATCAGCATGTTAGTATCTCATACTGAACATGCCAACGTGATAAATATCATGCAAAACAACATATCCTACTAAAATAACTATTAATTTGAATAATTTTTTTGTATTAGACTACCTACTTTTTTTAATCAGCTGTCTTAAGTTGCATATTTTAGAGTCATAGAATATGTTGAGTTTGAAGGGACCAATGAGGACCAATGAGGATCACTGAGTCCAATTCCTGGCCCTGTGCAGGACACTCCAAGAATCACAAGTTTAATTAAATATGACCTTTTGTGGTAAATTCAAATTTTCTGTTGGAGAGAAGCTGTTTCTATAAGACCAGACAGAAGCCAGAAATACCTTGTGATTGCATGAGGAATGGAAGAGATTAATGTGTGCTATTTTGAAAATGATTATGGTAGCCCTTGTTGTTTGAAGAATTTTAACTGCTATGAGAATGTTACCCAGGATAACAGCAAGTCAGTAATCACCACATCCTGCAAAGAATGGTCAAGCAAATGTAATCCCTTACACAACTCCACATTCATGATTTTCATATTCACGAGCTGAGTTAGTTTGTATCAGAACTCATAGGAAAGGGAGGACTCTGCATGTGCTCAGAGTTTGTCAAATGTGGTTTTTATGAAAGGAATTCAGTTTATAAATCCACACTCAAAGTTAGATTTCACTAAACTCAGCAGTGTCTAACTGTACAGTATTCAGGGAGAAGACATACAGTGTATTTACTGGAAACATTTCTCTAAAAAATGCAGAACTGGAGTTGATATTTATAAAAATCTACTGGAAAACTGGAATTTCTTTTTGTTTTGTTTTGCTTTTTTTCACAAGGATCTTAGTAGAATTCTGCTCACAATTTAAGCTGATTTACTTGTACTACTCTAGTAAGAGATTTGCACTTCCTATAACATCCTTAAAGTGACTGGTCTTTGCTCAGATGATTGTTTGCTAAAGATATTTCTCAGTAAATATTCTGAATGGTGCCTTGCTATCACTCAAATTTTATTTATAAAAATTGCAGCCAAACTATATTTAAATGAAGTCCTACTCAAAATAACTATATAAGGTCAGATTTGATTATATGGGAAGAGGTCTTTTTAAATTAGAAGACAAATCTTATTCATTGAACCAATGTTATATTCTAGTTAGGACTTAAATCTTTGTTTTTTTAATCTTCAGATATGTAAGTTAAGATATTGAACTTTCATGTCTGTTTTTGGTGTCAAACTAACTTTCAGGTACTGATTTAAAAAAAAAAACCTAAAGGAACTGAACTCACTGAAAGAAATTGAATCCATTAATTATTTTGTATTTATTAAGTATTCCAAAGTAGTTTCTGACTAAGCAGTTGTCAAATCATAAAGCTTCTGCAGCCTAGGATTGCTCAGGACTTTCAGCAAACAGAATAAACTTTTTTCCAGAAAAAAAAAAGGAATTTTACACCATTTTAACAGACTGTAGAAAACCTTGCTGACTCAGATGTTGGCTGGAGGGACAACTGCAGATGTTTAAGGCAGATTCTTGTACCTGGTGCTGCTCGCTGTAAGGCACTGACTGGAAGCCCTGCTGAGGGAAAGGATTTAATTCATTAGAGCATCTGCATAAGGCCAAACAAAAACACTGAAGATGGAGGATGATAGCAGCGAACTCTGCTCCAAAATGAGACAGGTAAACCCTTTCTATGTATGTGATGCATTCTTTTGAAAGGAGGGGAAGAACAAGACTATTTCAAGTCATAGGTGATTGATTAGCTGAGTTAAGGAGAAAATTCATCTGGTGCAACTGTTTGGGAAAAGCATGGACTGTATATTCTGTACCTCCTAATGGTAAATAATTCTTTTTCAGCCTTATGTTTGTGAGATTTTTCTTTAAAGGTATTCAATAAGTTCTAGTGTCATTTGGAATACAATAAGGATACTCTAAATAATATATACTGGTGAGACTTACCACACTCCTGTGGAGTTGAGAAGGGAAGCAATTTGTCAAGATGAGATGTTGAAGTTCCTGCATTTGCAGATTTACAACGTGGGTTTCCACTCTAGGCATGCAAGATGGGAATTGTTATTGTGCAACTGCAGAGGATTAACTAGCCACTGGCTTACATAACTTACCATCAAACACGCACAGCCCTCTCCTCTGCTGTTTTGTCAAGCTCTAAAAAGAGGAGTAAATAGCAAGGTTAGGTATCCATGTGCCTGACATTCAGGGAGATATTGCTGCACTGAGCTATCAGATAATCAAGCATTTCTTGTGAAACATTATCATCTTTTCTTGCAGTTCTAAGCAAGAACCCAGACACCTCACAGATTCTTCCCCTTTTAAACACTTAAACATTTTCATTGCTGTGAACTGCAGTTGCTTTATTAATTCCAGGCTAACTGCTGTAGAGTGTTTGGGCTCCTTCATGAGATTCCTTTGATGCAGTGCTGAAGGGATTGTTGCCCTGGGGAAATCTTTAAGCTAAACACCTATTTTCTATTAGTTTCTCCTGTGTTGTATCTGTTGCTGATACTGAACTCCTGTTAAAAATTGTTGCCTTTCAGCAGAGCCAAGTCTGCTAAAGGGTACTCAGAACAGGTTCAGCATATTCTAACCTACCCTGTGGAGCACTGGCAGTCTTAGCTAAAATTAACCATCTTTTACACCTTATTGGACTGCAGAACACAGAGTTTTACCTATTTAACAAAATAATGCAGTGTGATTATGCCCAGATCTACTGATACAAAGTCTATAAATATACAGATAATATATTATGTGTTCAAAAGCAGTTAACTGTAAAAGCTGTTTGATGCAAGAATTACTAGACCTGCCAGCTTGGCTTGGACCAGCAATGGTAGTGCAAGAGAGAACATCAGCATTTCCATGGAAATGGCTTGCTGCAGATGTTCCAGGCAGTTGGAGGTCTCTGGCTGGGGACAATGAGATTAAGAAAGAAAAGTGACCAAAAATATTTCTTTTGTACACACATTTCAGTTCAAGCTGCTTTAGTATGAGAAGTGCTTTTAAAAGCAGCAGAAAAATAGCAGTATTTTAAAAATTGCATTGTATTTAATTTATGTAAGATTTTGTACACCCCTGCCTTAAAATCTTCCCAAGTGTCTGCTTTCAATTGGTCTGCAATCAAGTGAGGCAGCTAAGGAAGCACTGGAAAAGAAGGCTTCGAACATGGACTTTCTATAAAATAAGCATACAAGCAGATTTTGAAGAATAACAAAAGCATAAATATATTAAATACTTAATAAAGAATAGAGATATAGCATAAATCATTAAATAATAATAAAAATAATTACATTTTAGATTATTTAGTTCAAATGACGAGGGAAAACACAAACATATCTTATTATACTATTATAATTTTTAGTCTCAATTCTTCTTTTTCAAGCTCCAAAAAAAAGACACTGTTCAAATATGTATATATTTTATAGATTTAATTTTTTCATTGAATTTACTTCACTGTAGAATACCTACCAGTGTTTAATTCTTTATTAGTATTTTCTGTCATTAAATACATAAATAAACAAATTTGGAATCTCATAAATGATGATTTAATTGTTGAGAGAACTTCTAGGTTTTTTGTACTGAGTAATTACTATGATTGGTAGTATTTTAAGGGTGCCAATTACCCTGTAATTATGAATACATTTATTACCTTTTACCACATATTTCTGTAGTAAAATTGAACAGGTATTTTTTGAACCTATACAGATGTTCTCCCCTAAATCACAGAACTTGGTCTGTAACTAAATTTCCTTCATTGTTATTTTTGCAAACAGTTCTCTCATAAAATTTTTTATCTACCTTAAAGAGTCTCTCATCAGATTATTAAAAGCTAAGGACAAACAGCATGAAAAACACAGTGAGGTCAGCATCTTGTTTCCTGTCTCCTTGGAGAAATCATTAACTAAAAAACCCTGCCACTCTGCCCAACCTGCCAGACCTGACATGCTATCCAACACCCATGCTGGACAAAATACAAGTCTGAGATTCTTTTCCTCCTTCTTCTTTTTTTTTAAGTTTAGCCTCAGTTGCCTCAAAGGTGGTTATCAGAAGTGGGTTTACCACAGCAGGTAGAACTTTGAAATCTACTCATTGTTATTTCACAGGGCTAGCTCCATTTTGGCCTCCCAGATTTTGTTTCTGTAAGCTGGGAAAGTGTAACAAAGTGAGTATTTCTGTGTAACCTACCCAAGAGCTTCCCAAGACTGCGTGAAAAATTTATTAAGATGTTTCAAGGTATTTTAGTCAAATTTTCCTAATCATTTCCATAGATCTGTGTCTAGGGAAGTAGTCATTCCTCTTGCACATGAATACTCTAATTGGCTTATTTCTTTGTGGTTTAGAGCAAACATTCACAGAAGAATTGCACGATGTGATGCTGTAGAATGACACCCTATTCCACACGTTCCCTCTCATTCTTCAAATATTGCAAATTGAATTTAACCTTTGGAACTTCTTGGCAAAAAATTATTAGTAAAAGGACTCCCAAGTATAATAAAATTATTACACAGTTTTATTTTGAAGAACATTTTGCATTTGTTTTAATACAAAATGATGTAGGTCAAGAAATAATTTACAAACCTTTAAGTTCTTATCCTGGCATTTGAAATAAGAATGATTTCCGAGGAAGTCTGTAAGCTATTCATAGGAAACTGTCATTATGTACAAAATGTTTATTGACATGTTTTAAACATCACATTTGTAAAAATGTGAACTGGATTGCTATCTAGCATATGAACTACAGGTAAAACCTGATAAGATAACTTGTTAGAACAAGTCATTGTTATCCAGTGCTAACAAAATAGACAGTAGCTTTCAGTGTGTTTTAATTATCCTCCAAGGTCATTTCAGCCTCAAAGACATTCCAGGGTTTTACTGCATTGTGAACAATATCGAAGCCCTCTCTTGATTGCATAAAAATAAATCTTTGAAATAGTACACATAGAACAACAGAAGGGTAGAGGCAACAAAATAATATATTTTTTATATCAAGGTTTTTGGTTCTGTGTAGAATCATATCATCACATTTCTTCTCTTTCCAAGCAGAGAAAGTAGTACTGAAGTAAAGCATTTTCATTTAACTGTGAAATATTTTCTGCCCAAGATATTTCCTGTGTCAAATTAGGGTATGTAGGTATTACACTTTGTCAAAACTAATTGTCTCATCACCAGGAATACTCTGGCATGAATTTGCCAAGGTTTTCAGGGTTTTTTGCATGGGATTATTAAAAAAATAAAATTACACCTTACTTTTCAGTCAAGAAAAAAGAAAGTTTAAATTACTTTAAATTTTTTGCCTTTCCAAGTATAAGACTGTGAGTAGTCAATGATGCATCCCTTACACAGAGAGATTCTTTTGACTCAATTATTTAAAAAAAAAAATCTGTTCTGTTGCCAAGTTCAAACTTGACACTTTATCCCAAAAAGAGATTTACACTGAGAGGTGGCTCTATTTAAATATTTATGCTATAGATCTATATATTCCAAGTAAAAATACTTCTATCTAGAATTCTGTGGAGAGTTACAATAATTAGGGTCCATAAATATTGCTGCAGTTCAATTACGGTACAATAATTACAAAATATAGAACATCTCTTTACAAATACAAATCATTGTATATTACAATTAATTTACAATATTTTCTACTATATAATTTTTAGCAAACTATCTTATCTAATTCTACTATAACCTGGTTGCAAGTGCATTAGTAAGAATGCAATTATTCCAGTATATTTTGCCCTTAACGTGATAGTCATAAAACAGACCATCTGAATGATATTTTCCTATGTAAACTGATGTTACATATGACAGATTATTCTTTATATAACTTCTTTTTCCAATGATCTCTAACAGGTAGAGCATGACAAACTGTATTTTAGAAGAGCATTAAGAAAAGAAATCAGGAGGCAAGTTTGAAAACAATGTTAGAATGGATATGCAATGGGTAGCTGATATGCTTTGAGCACTGAGGTAATGACATTATTGGTTGTCATCACTCATCTCATGTTGCTGTTTCCCACACAATCCTGTGCCAGACCCATACAGACATTGTCACTGACAAAATCCTGCTCGACTAGGAAGGATAGCAGCACAAGGTTGAAAGACAGGCAAGATATTACACCTCAGAATCCTGCTCTAGCCCTCAAAAAACTGATTGTCACAATCTGCTTGGTTTCAAAATAACCTTATTCCTACAGAGGGATTGAAGATTCTGTGGGAGAAGATTTGACCTACTGCAGCTCTGATCACATTTCGGCAACCTGGAGATAATAAATTTATTAGTTATGGCTTCCTTGAGGTGTGACATCACTCGTACAAAACTCAGATTGGTTATTCACTCCAGCTAGTGCCTAGCATCTTGAAACTATGAGGCACTTTTTCTGTTATTAGAACATTTTTCTTGCTAAATACTATAAGCTTGTGATGCATATCATTTCATCAGCTAAGTCTTCTTCGTATCGTCCCGTTTCCGGTTCTTCGTCACTGTAGCCAGGACCAAAATCTTGAAGTTCATAATCTTGTCTGCTTAAAATTGGAAACATATCCCCGTTGGTCCCATTGCTGATATTTCCATTGAGAAGATTACTTGCTGCACTCTCCATCTCATCAATAGTCATGTCACATGCATCAGCAATCTCGTGTTTTGTAGCCGAAACAAATTTGGGGTCCTTTGCATACCTTCCTAGGCCTTCAGATATAAGTACCTGGCAGATGGAGAGGAGAGAGTGAGAGTTTCAGTGGAATTACAGAACAACAGACAGATCACAACATTGCCCATTTGTGGAAAACACTAGAAACTCCATGCTGAATCACTGGAACAGCCCACTGTTACTCAACCCAAACTGTACAAGTAAATAACAATTAAATCAACAATCAAAAGCCTCCAAAGCACAGGATGATGAGTGATAATGCAAGTGGTGCTGCAGCACATCTGACACTTCTCCTTAGAAATCTGGCAGTAGTCTTTGCTGAACATCAATCATCAGGCTGATACACTAAAGACAACAGTTAAAGACATCTCAGATGGTGCAGTTAGAACAATTGCCTGAAATACAACATTTTATATGTTCTCAGTACTTTGGAATATGTGGATAAAAGATGTTGAACTCTCATTTGCAAATAGGTAACAAAATGTGTTTAGCTCAGAGCAATGGAAAGGAAGTGATAGATGGAAGCTACAACAGTAACTACGATTCAGAAATGCTGCACACGCTTTATCTTCTAATCTTTTTTAATGTAAAAGGGAGTTCTTAACATTCTTTTAGTACACCTAAAAATCAATCCTTGCAGTTATTATTCTCCTCTCTGCATTTAATACACTGATTCATGGAGTTTTTGATCTCTTATACTGATTTCTGCAGAAATGGGGATTTATTTCTATAGAAACCGCAGAGATAACAGGCATATACATCATCTCTTCTTTACTGCCATTGTGGAAGGATACTTCAGAACTAATCCTTGTCTAGAAAACTTAAAATTTCAAAATTCTGAAGTATCTTTAGTTCTCTGATCAATCTCTCACTTGGATTCGGCAGAAATCCCTCACCACGTGACAATTACGAATACATTCCCCTCTTTACCTAAAACCAGTTCGGGGCTGTAAAACTGAAAATGCATTTTCGAGAGAGTCGATGCCAATCAAATTATACCCTTTCAAATGTTAACCCCGAAACCACAAGGACAGACACCGCTGAGCTCCTTCAGAGGTGCCTGCAGCTCTCACCGCTTCCACCAGGCTGTCTGCGCTCCTCTGCTTGTCGCTGTGCTTGTGCCTGAGGTCGCTGGGCACGGTCAGGTTGGCCGGAGTGAATGTCCGGTAGGAAATGTCAGGGTCGTCCGTGTACCAGGAGCTCCTGTGCAGGGAAGGCAGGCTGCCGTTCATGTGCTCCGTGGAGTCAGCCCTGTCCACCTGGATCAGAGGGGTGTAATAGGGGGAGCGGTCCCTGTTGGGAGGGGTGGCGGGCGGGGTGGCCCAGGAGCGCGTGGAACGGCTCGGGGAGTGCTTGTGAGCCTTGCTGGAATCCAGACCCGCGACAGCCATCACCTGGGGAAGGGAAGAGTTTTAGAATTAAGCGATTTCGGATGCTCAGTCACACTCATTTCTCACTTCGCCAGTTAGCTCAAGCCAATTTCTCAAGTTGAAATGTTTTTCAAGTTAACATTTTCTAGCCATGTAGGAGAGGAACAGGACTGAAATTGGTAAATTTACAGGACAAAACGAAATTTTTCCCATTTTACTCATATCACAAAATATTTTTGCTTGTTCAATATATTAAAGAAAACAAAGTATAGAAACATTCCTTCTGTCTAGAACAGGATAGGAAGCTATCAGCATTTTCCAAGGTGGGCACTGAGCCTTGGAAGGTGTGTAGGTTGTACTTGAAAATTCCCACAAATGGAGTTGAGAGAGGCAAAGATTAATAGGCAGCTGCTGTATTATGCAGTCCTGGTCAAAATTCCTTAGGGGATGGTGACTTTTTGTGGACACTCAAGAGTGTCAAAGGGGCAGGCTACTCATTCTGTGCTTCATACAAGGTCGATGTTTGAGAAGCTTTTTCTCCAGCAACGAATACACCAATACTGCTTCAAACAACAGTGAAAGTCAGGAGTGCAGTGTAGAGGCTGGAAAGATGTAATTAATCTGTAGTTAAGGAAGAGTTTGTGTTTACCTGCTGTTGCATCAAGTGAAGTGGCAAAGCCGTGCGATGGTGAAAATTAGGAGAGAGTGGGATGTCATCTTGGCTACTTTGTCGGCGGAGGCATTCAAAGTTAAAGGAAGATCGTCTATGTGCTAAAGGGAAACCATAAATTCATTAGAAAAACAAAGTATTTTCCCCAAATTCTATTATTTCCGGAATTCCAGTGTGCGTCAACTATGATACAAATAAGAACAGATCCTCCAGTAAGAAACAAGTTGCCCTAACAGAAGCAAGCAGCTGGTTATAGATAAAGTATTAATCACATAAGCAAAAGCAGTCCTAGGTAGAAATCACAGGAGTAACCTAAAATGACAGAATTTGAAGCAGCTGTTTCAGAAAACAAGCTTGTGTGATGCAGCTGACTGGTTCAAACACGCATCAGCTGCAGAGTTTTGCCATAAACCACAGTGAGTTTCTTCTTTATTCCTCATGGTTTCAAATTCTTTATTCTAATGAACCAGATTTCCCAAAGGAAATATGAAATCCCCAGTTTCTTGGAAGCAATGTGCAATATGCAAAATCATATCCAGGCAACTCAGATTGTCAATCCCTGATGTTTATTCTGTTGCTCAGGACAGTGATCAGCCATGGTCTCTGCTGTTACGTGCACTGTTATTCACGACAGAAAGGAAAAAGTAGAAATCTGAACTGAACCAAGATGTTTGGCTGATGTGGAGATGTTTCAGCTGATCTTGTTGAAAGCCTGCAGAATGATGGGAAGCACATGGGTATCATTCCCCCTGTGCCAGCTTCAGTGCACAGAAAGCCTGGATGCTGAACTGCAGCTGGAATCCAGATCCACCCTCACAGCTGCAAGCAGCAGAGTGGGATGCTGCAGAGAACCTGAGTGTAACAAGTTAAGTGCCATAGACTTATGGCACCCCACAGTTATCATCAGACACTTCATGCTGGATACTAACAATCAAAGAGACACTGAACTAAAATGGGCACCTCCACGAGGTGATTTGGTCCAACTAAAGCAAACTTTGTCTTTCTCCCTTGTCTCTACGGTAAATACAAATACAGGAATGCAAGGCTTAGCTCCTGATCCTGGTATGCCAAATGTCCCAATACCTCAGTGAAGAAAAAGCAACACAAAAAGTCCCTTCATTCAAAACAAGACACTTTTTTGCACTTCTCTGCTTCTCTGCAGAGAAGAGGCTGGAAGAAAATCTCGATCATTCCTCAGTACACTTCTGGAAGCTGCTCAAATATCATGGTGATGAGCTTGGTATAAAAACATCCAGAAAGCTTAATGTGGAGCTCAATTTACTGACTGCAGAACTCAGCCAAGGCACTGGATGTTATGCTCACTTGGACTGAATCAGATGCTACCAGGAACTGTTTAGTGCAATGCTGCACATCGTTTTCTTTCTGTTTTATTTCTTTTTTATTTATTAAGATCAAAGCTTCCTCCCATGTCAAGCAGCCTATACACAAGTTACAAGTAATAGGACCGAGATTCTTTTAATATCTGCTCAGATACTGAGCTGCTAAAACCTCTCAACTCTTTTCCTGAATATAAAATAAATGCTTATGACAGGACGTATGATGCTGATTGCTCTTGTGATATTACACTGGTGAAAGTCAAGGACTTCCTACATTACCCTTATGCAACATAGATCAGAACTAAGTCCTCTTATCCTAGGATATCAAATACTCTCTTATCTAGTACCTTTATCTAGTCTCCTGTAGGTGAGATAAAAAGGGTAACTTCCTCTAAATAAATGACTGCCAAACACTCTCATTAAAACTTTATCACCAAGACTACAGTTAGAGGAAATCTTCAACCCTCCACTCAAAGCACTTTCATGGGCAGACCCGAGACAATTTTTATATGAAAGTTTTTCTCCTGCAATCTGGAATGGATATAGAAATCATCTACCTATTTCTTTGGCTTCAAATTCCTCTGCTATCAGAAAAGCTTGTAGAAAGGTGTACAGGCGTCTCCTTTCACAGTCTCTGCTTCATCTGATGTCTTTCCCTTCTGCTACTGGAAGACAGCCAGCAGCTTTCTGTACCCTTCACTATTGTTCATCTGAGTTATTTACACGCTGTGGTGCAAGACTCATTCTGCTTTTTCCCCTGTGCTCTTTAAGGTTAGAAAGCCAAACAGCAGAGAGCATTGCTGATCTTGTCGTAAGGAGTTGAGTGCCTAAAGTGTGGCTCCAATACTGGCAGTGTTGCTGGAGAATGCTACCTTTATTATATAATAAAATATTTTGCTGCTGCCCTTTACCGCAGCTTTCTGTAGCTATAAACAGTCTGGGATTGTACATCAGATATAAAATGATCTCAATACACTTGAGAACATCTAAGAAAAAGCCTTAAAAAGAGGTTGCTTTTGCACATCTAGTGCCACCTCAAGTACCTCCTCTCTGTGAAGTGTCAAAGGTCAAAGACCAAAATCCAAGAATTTTGAGTCTGTGCCTAGTTTCACCAGAGGATTAGCACTGCTAATCTCTGCAGTATGGCCTGGAATATTCTAAAACAGAATTACAAGATAAGAACCACGACAGCTTGCAGAAATGTAGACGAAGCAATATTGTTCTTGAGATAAGAAAAAAACAAGGGAAAGATCTAAGGAAGAGAAGAAACGAAAATTAAAATAGGAAAAAATATCTGTTGACAATGCCAATTCTATCTATAAACTGAGACATTTTCTCCCTCAGAAGAAACACGGAATTTTAAGCACTGTTCCTGAGATAGCAGAATAAAGCACCAATGTGAATCTGAAATAAGATGATTAAAATCCAAGTTAAAAAGAAGCCTCTTAAAACTGGAATCTGTCTGAATCCATTTAAATTATTTCAGATTTGCAAACAAATTGTCCTTAATGCACTTACGTGGTGGTGTTGGAGGTAGCAGCCGTCTCCTAGGAGATCTTTTTGTATCATAACAGAGCTGTGAATCATCTTCCTCAAAAAAACCATGTGGGTGATGGTAACCTTTTGGTCTCTCAAAATCTGAGTCATGGCAGTGATATCTACAGTGGTAATCATATCTGTGCCTGCATTAAAAAACAACAAAGAAAATATTATTTCAGTGACCTTTGTAAACAGGTCTATTAGTTTCCTTCTAAAAGATTTTCAAGTCTACTCTTTCTCCAGCAAGATAATTAAACACTGCATTCTATAATTGCACAACTCAAATTTAAAATCCAGCTTCTGTAGGATTTTGAGACAGTGGGCATATACTTCTGTGCTGGTACAGTTACAGAGTCAATTCTCTGGTTAAATTTTTAATCTAATTGTATTTTTAATTAATTTATTCTTACCAGTACAGGAAAAAGTGTAAGATCTCAGTTGCACACTGCTTAAAAAAATAAAATAAATACTCAGCTCTGCTCCTGCCAGGCTCTCTTGAGAACCCTGGGTAAGGTGCAGGAGAACAGAAGCTCAGAATGGATTTAAGCCTTTTACATTCTGGACATTCTCATGTTTAAAATCAGATCTTGCAAGAGTGTTGCTTGATGCTAACTATCATACAAAAAAAATTAGTGACCTGAGAATTCTGTAAAATTTAGCTTTCATGCAAATCTCAGCTTCCATGCAAACCAACGAGATGCAGATTAGGATGCCAATCTTGCCAGAATTCAGCTGGTGGATGCAGTCCACATAGCAGGAGAAGGAGGAGGAGAGTTAAGCATGTCTGGCACTTGAGCATATGCACTTATGGAGCTAAGATAAAGTGGCAATAAATTTCTCTACTTCTGGGCTGGACTTGAAAATAAAAACATATGAACAAAAGTGGAGATTATTTTTCAGATGTTACTGAATTTATTCAATAGAAGGGAAGCATTCCACCTTTAGAATACTCTCCATTCCTACTCATCATTTCACATTTCAGCAGTTGCAGAGCATTAATTTCACTAGGGAATTCGCAGTGTGAGTGTGCTTAATGAAGCCTTTTACATCTATGTACCCAAAACACTGAAATATTTTTGCATTTTCATATTTTATTTAACCAGTATTTTTATCTAACAACAACATTTGATTTAACAAATATCCCCACCTGTTTCCTGACAACATACTGTCGTCTTCGTAATATTCCTCTCCGCTGTAATACTCCTGCTCTGCCAAATAATGATCATCATTGCAATAGTCCTGCACTTCATGTTCTTCACGGCGAATCGTAGGTCGGCGCACATCACCAGCGTCAGATCTGTAAGCAGTGAATAAACAGGGGTGGTTTTTTCCTATTTATAGCAACTTTATATTGTTTATTTTACACACAGTAAATAATATACATGTTATTTTAATGTGCCTCAAAGGAGGAAACAAAAAGACACGCCTTAAGGACCCTCTAGCTCATAATGTGGTGTTACAGCTGTGCAGAGCACTGCAGTTCAGAACACGAATGATGTATCTGTTTCTTAAAGATGGCCTTCCTGCTGCAATTTAGGTAAAACCTGATTGCCTGAATGAAGGCCTTGTTGCCTTTTTGTAAAATCATGGCTCAGACCTGTTATTTTGGCTAAGTAGAAAAGGACTGTGGGAAAGGGACACAACTGAATTAGGGGTAGAAGAACTGTGTGACTCTCGCGTCCTCACATCATAGTGTGTGGTTAAATTATGTTTGTTGTGCCTTAAAACTATAAACAGATATATACTATAAACTGTAAACAGATAACTGGCTAACTGCTTTAAAAGGCTGGATTTCTGCAATAAAGGGCTCCCTCTTGCACCTGCCTGAGGACTCCACGTCGCTCATTATTGCAACACCTTCCTTTATTTCCTTGTGGTACAATAGGAAACAATAAAAGGATGCCCAGTGAAGTCAAATACATTCAAGATGTTTTTACATGATATACATTCAGTCATTTGGAAAAACAGCCTCTCTCCAATGCCTGAAGTTTGCCAAAGGCCTCAAGTATTAAGAAGTTCTCACTGAGGTATTAAAAAATAAATCTGAAATGGATATGCAAATCTAGACATTAAAACCACCACTGAATGTCCATTTACCAATGCACTTCAATTAAAACAAAAGATCCTATTTTTTAAAAGTTGCCTTAGAAAATACTGAGACATAAGACCAGGAAAGATTTTGGTCTCCTATAAAAGGAACTGTACACATTAACATTTATCAAAGCTAACACCAGTAGTTTTTCCAGTCTTGGCAAGTCAATTTTTAACAAGGGCTACAATCAGGTGTGATCTTTAGCCTGTTGAAAACTGCAGAAATCTGCCTGGACATTCTAAAGAGTTTGAATAATTTTGAACTTTACCAGAAGTTCGTCCTTTTAGAACAGGCAGTAAAAAAACTGACTTAAAAATTATCATTTAAGTTACCAAGCATATGCATTGTTATACAGTTAATTTAGAAAAGAAAAAGGAAAGGAGAAAACAATGAAGACAAAAAACTCCTCTGCCCTCTTCAATTATATCAGAACAATATCAACTCACCTAATATATGTTTCATAGTAGCGTGTTCTATCCAGGTAAGCCATGAAAATGAGAAAAATATTTTAGAAACAAGTAATTTAGAGAAATTCTTTGATGATTACAATGTCTGAGCTATAATAAATGATTTCACTTTAAGGAAAACTGCTGCTTTCAAACCCTAGTGAAGTTTTATGCATTTCCCATTCATCAGAACTAGGTTTTAAATACAACTCATACACTGGTAGGCAACAGAAACAAAGATTCAAATTAATTTCACTTAGCTTGAGTTCCTTATAGTGTATTTATAAATTTATTTAAAAGCAAAGCTGTATTTGCAGGTTTACCTCCTACTGCTTGGCCTTCTACGCTTCTCGTGGTCACTCCTGGAGTGTGAACGGTAACCATTCTCAGATCTGTGCTCACGACTGCCAAAACCTGCGTGTTTTCCATGGACTTTGGACACGTTGGCATTATTGAGATTGGCATTTGTTGAGTTTGGGACGTGCTTTCCTACCGAGTTGTGATTGTGATGGTTGTGGTACACAGAGTTTCCTGCCGGGTGATAAATGTTTTTCTCAGTATCACTCGCAGAGGGAATCGAAGGCCGCTGGACATGTAAGGGACGGTGTGTGGTGTTGATCTGTTGGAATGAATCTCGTCTGTCACTGCTAATGTGGTTTATGTGGTTGCCAAAGAGGGCACCATTCCTCTGTTTTAGGGGAAGAGAAAGAAAAAATTATATCAGATATCTTAACAGAACATACTTTTGACAGTGACAACTTACTTTTCTCTCCTACATGCATAGAAAAGTAGCAATTCAAGTAACCTGTGATTTTTCTTTCTAATTTTATGATGCTTCAGATGGGATCTCCTGAAGTGACACAGATGTGATCGTGGTGATGACAATATTGTAATTCGGAGTCAAATCAACAGTATGCTGTGATCATTATTCTTTTCCACACAACTAAAAGTGACATATCCAGCTTTCTCCACATTTTATTAGGCAGGAGAAACCCAGATTCCCAATACATGAACATGCACCAGCTTCCTCGGGAAGAGACGTGTTTGCTTAATTTTTGGGCACACTTTGGTGGAGTTCTCTCCTGCTCTCCCGGAGCAGCAGTTTGCAACAGGCGTCACTCAGACAGGATGGAGTGCCATGCAACAGCTTGCAAGCAAATCCCAGGTAGGGAACATTCAGCTCCAGTGCTTCCATTCTTTCTTCTCGCAGAGGTACAAGAAAGAGGAGTTTCTGTTTATCAGCCCTGGGAGTGTAATGGATGGTGAAAGAGAGGATGAGGTGCTACATTATGACTGTGACATGCAGCTCTCTTTGACACCTGACCCAGGTTAGGGAGCCTCCCTGTCTAGCCAGGTGTGGGTCCTGGATGACAGCAGTCTGAGTTGCAGCTCAATCTAGAGAAGACAGGAGGTAATGATGGTTGGCAGAGAAATGCATCTACTGATGGCAGCTGGGGCACTGTCTCCAGTGCCACGTCCTCCTTTTTGCAAAGGACAGTAGCGAGCTATGGGGCTTCTGCCATTAATTCCTGCAGAAGCATGGCTTTACATCTGCTTCTTCTGAAATGCTTGGGAAAAAATAAGTTTTCTTGCTGGCTCACAAATGGTTTGCAGATTGCATCTAATTATAACGCCCAATTTACGTGTTCACCATTTAGGTCTAAATAGCATAAAGAGGAAAACTAATCTTTTTTTCTGATTGCTCAATATCCCTCATGGGATTGGAAATGGCATTTGTATTTGGTTGACCTCCATGTAATTCCACGCATTCATTTTAAAATACTCAGCTCCATGTCTGTTGTGGTTTGCTTGCATAGACTTTCATTCTCTTCTTCCTATCTACCACTGAAGAGGTTAAAACCAGTTTAAACCTTGCCACTATCAAAATTTGAGACAGTAAGGTTCATGACTTTTGTTAGGATTTGCTTAAGAAAAAATAAGAACGAGAAAGAATTGGGGGCAGGAGAACCACCCTGCAGGAACTGCTTCCTAAATTTATGAAGAAATGCAAGTGTCCTGATACTACAATTTTTATAGATCTATACATGAAACATAGTTATAAAATATTTATATTTTCTGATTTGGGGGGTTTAAAAGTATTATTATTATAATTATTATATTATTTCATATTCAAGAATAAGGTCATTCTTTACTCTCATACTATACTCTCATATTATACAAAAAACAATTCACATGGTTGTTTTCTGACATTACTTTATAAACATCTTCCTCCTCCTCTGGATTGTTTTCCTCTGGTTCATCATCTTGCAAGTCACAGGATATAGCTCGGCGTATTTCTGGGCCAATATCATGAAGTGTCCTTAGTCCTGCCTAAATCAATGACAATACCATAATATATTAGGAATGCAAACTCTTTTTCGTTCTTTAATTACAGGTGTTAAATTTATTTTAAAGGACAATTAACAGGTTTTGTATCCTGACATCCACAGAGGATGCCTCCTGTAAGTTCCTTTACTGTTGTTAATAAAAGGTTTATATATTCCAGTACAACCTTGTTGAGGTGATCATGTCTTTATTATCACAGTGTAGATACTGACTAAAACACCAGTGATGTTTATGGACCCCTTTAGAAAAAAAATTAATCTTATTAAAAGGTATAAGTAATCAGCAAGAACTATAATAAAATGCATTTCAATGAGATGTATATTTAATGTTCAAAACATGTTTGCAGCCTGTGTCAACAAAGGAAACACAAGGAGATCTTTGCTATAGCAACAGCAATTTCAGCAGAGCTCAGATGGAAAAGAAAGCAGTGAAATAATTCCAGCTCATCTGCACTGCACTGTGATATGCAGATATTTGGTTTAAAGCTTTAGTTTAGGACAGAAAAGCAGCAGAGACTCAGCATACATCAGTTCATATTCCTCTCAAGTTTGCTACCACAAGCAGCATTTAGGAAAAGGGATAATGCTGAAACTGTCCAGGATAGACCTGCACATGAGGAGGGAAAGAGATATCATACCTGTGCCAAGAACTCAGTGCTTTTGTACAGGCCTGCCTTACTTCAAAAAGGAGATATTTTTCCTGATTTAACTCTGGCTGTTGTGGTCCGAAGCAAGAAACACACTCTCCTTCTTCCCAGCCCTTTCTTTTATCTCCTCAGGTTCAGAAGAAATCCAAAATGCATTTGTTTAACCCTTTACTACCCCTACACTTGGCTCAATTTTCTATTATGATCTAAAAACCTTTAATTTTTTAATTTTTTTTAGCATTTTTGAAGGAGATATCAGGGCTGTCCCAGCCCATCACAGCTCTACTTCCAGGGCGCAATGCTGACATTGCACGTTACTTGCCCTGGGGTAGCATGAGGATGTGCAGAGAATTTTGTGTTTCAGAGATCCAGAGGGTACTGAGGGACCTCAGAGGACCCCAAACATGGGTTGGTCACACTCATGATGTTTCCTCACACATTCCCAGGAGCACACTCAAAACTTCCACTCAGAACAGAAACAGCTGCTTTGCTGGGGAGAAAAATGGCATTTATGCAGTGTGGGCAATCAGAACCTGGAAAAGGATGAACCAAAAAGCTTTGAATCTTAATGATGTAGATTTACTACAGGCTCCACTTCAGGTTTCACTCACTCCAGTATTTCATTTCCTGAAAAAGGTGCCTGACTAATCACATTATCTACATCTATCTGGCAATCCAATTTTCATCCTCAGGGATGAACTTTGAGAGTTATGCTATAATTGAACAAGGCTCTAAAAATCATTTACTAGTGAGTTAATATACAATACTCGTTTCATGAATACATTGGGAATGGTGGGAGTGCTTTCTCCCACTTCTTATGCTAATTGCATAGTCAAAACCTCAGCAAGGTTGCTAATGTCATCATTTTGCAAGGTGCTAAAGGGAAGCAAAATTAACACTTTAAGGTACAGGTATTCAAGTGAAAGACCAGAGGCTTCTATTTATTTAGCAGAAACAAAGGCAGTATTGATTTAGTAGAGGACTGCTAATATATTTTGGTTATTTGACCATCAGCAAGAAGAGCAACTTGCATTTCACACTCACTACCTGCTTACTTTAGAGCAAGGAGAACTAAAAAAAGAGCAAAAAACCTCAGCTGGCACTTTAACGTAAAAATAAACTGAGGTTAGTATGAACAGAACACAATTCGAAAACTGCTAAAATAAGGAAATTAGCATCCAGAAAAATCCCTGAATAGACCCACACTACAGAACTGAACATAAGAGACACAGCAAAGTCTTGATTGTCCAGAGTTATTCAGGCTCGAGGAGCCCATCTCCTGGGGCTGAGTGCAGGAGACCAACACTGGCTGAGTGCATTGCTCCACCACTGCACAAAAGCTCTGAGCTTTCAGCCAGCCCAAGCTGCCTTCGAGCTGAGCCCTTCTGTGAACACAGCCCTGGCAGAGAGCAGCGTCAGACAAAATTTAACCCTGACAAGAACTACTTGCTCATATTCTTGTCTGCCAGATTGTGACAAAGTCCGACAAATACGTGCCTGGAAGCTGAGAAAAGCCACATGTTTGACAGCAACACGCTGAACAGTAATTTAATTTTGATTACATTTCCAACTGCCTTCTGGCTTACTTCTTGGTGAATTACCCCTCCTTTACTCAAGAGAAAGCAGGCAGCCTTTATCATCTCATCTCATCTCTCTCCAGTAATACTCATTTCCAAGTAACAGACCTCTTGCAGTTACACAGTCAACAGTGGAAGACAAAAATGGATCACCGTATGCAAAGGTATATGTTAGTGGCACTAAACCCAGCAGCTTTATTCACTCAGCCAGCACTGAAGCTCTCAAACAACAACAGTCTGTAGAATTTAAATATTCCTCAGTTTATTTGCTCCAATGGAAGAACCTACAACAATTTTGTGAACTCTATCCTTAAAATGACTACTCCCACTTCCTGTCTCATTTTACCTGGTGCAATCCAACAGCATTCTGAGTCATTTAAGAAACATTTTTATGACAGGGGAGCACCATCCATGCAATGATACAAATGCTTATGCTGAGCTCTTACTGATAAGATGATTCTTCATGAGATCAGTAGCCATTACTAAAGTGGGACTATTGTAAAAACACGGGAATTTTATGTCAATAGCAAAATCCCCTCTTTGAATCACACTTCATGTCTTCTGTGAAGACTGAAGGGGCACCATGGACTGATCAAATATTTGACTTTACCTTCAAGCACTTCAAAACCAAATCAAAGATCTCTTAAATAAAAGACTGCACACAAATAGCAAAGCAACATTTCCCACATCTCTTCTTTAATTTACAGGGAGGAAGAGTCCTTCAGATACACATTCCCCACATAATATTCCCCTTTTTAGTCTACCCAGCAAGAACCCTGGAGACATTACAACACACAAGAGGGCAATGGAAGCACTCCATGTCCTCCATTTGGGAGGTTCTAAAAACTGCTACATCTAAATCAGAGATAAAAACAAAAGCAAAGCAGATGGGACTTTTTGAAAAAAGAGAGCCTAGAGATTTGTAAACCCTTGCCAGAGGTGTGCTTGTTTCTTTTTCACTAC
Source organism: Vireo altiloquus (assembly GCA_013396875.1). Taxonomy (NCBI): domain Eukaryota; kingdom Metazoa; phylum Chordata; class Aves; order Passeriformes; family Vireonidae; genus Vireo; species Vireo altiloquus. Next base: position 1,339,120 of record VZRF01010024.1, read on the forward strand.
AACTGCTGAAGTTCTTAGAAGGTTATTACTCTACCTAGAACTTTATAAGACTTTTTCTTATTACATACAGTGATTCAAGATGTGCCACATTCCTGAAGCATCATGTTATAATGACTTTAAAAAAAAGTCAAATTTTATATACAGGAATTACTTCCTCACAGTCCTGGACCATGACTCTAACCCTGTTCTACAGATTTCACTAGAAGTTTGCAAAAGTTATTTCTTCTTCAGACACACTGTTTATCCAAAATTTAATTTTTGATTCCCTACTTGCTTCATCTTTTTTCTGTGTAGGTATGAGAAAGATGAGAAATATCAGTCCAATGGTTACTTAGCAAAGCAGTGACACACAGAGGGCTGAACAACATAATTACAGGAGAAACCCAAGCATGTCTTTAATTAGGCTTTCCCATAAATGCACAGAATGACTTCAGATGAACATAATAATTCTGTGCAGCTGTGCTTTGGAGAGACAACAGCACCTGCAATGTTTTTAGGATGGAACGAGGCACTGATACACCACTGATGGGTCCTAAATAGCATCTCAACAGACAATGACTGATGCCCCTGTCTCTGACACACCATTGAGATGATACAGATGTGTTTTCAAATGCAGAAATAACAGAACTGTAGGAGTCCCTCACCCTCAGTGAGAAAAGATATCATATGAGCAGTAACTGTACCCGTAGACAGGTTATTTAGACAAATGCTTTAAGAGGCTTGAAAGGCACCTCACACCAAAATATCAAAACATTTGAAAGTTAAACAAGTAAACATCTTGAAAAGACTGCTTTCAACAAATGCCACATTGCTTTTAAATCAACTTCCCACATCTACAGTATCCATAAAAGTGTAACATTATTTTAGATATATGTCATATACTAAGAAATCTGTGTATAATGCCAGACTCCAGTCATGACTTCCAGAAAAACATTCAAATGCTTATGAATACTGGAACTACAAAAAGATCATTTTCCCTGTACCTAAACTCAGTCCATAACCATTTTAAGGTATGGTCCAACCTACATATAGATGCAGTTTAAGCTTAGTTTAAGAAGTGTAAGCACAATACCCTTACTTAAATAATATCATTGTCACTACACTATTTCCAGTCAGTAAAATATCCAGTGGTCCCTCTTTTGCAGCATCTTAGAGTGATACCAGGAACTGGAAGACACTGGCAAGCTTTGCTTCACAGACTTCAGAACAATTATGTATATTTATGTATATTGCTATATAAACTCACTAGAACTGGAAAAAAGCACAAACATTAATTCTAAATACTTAGCTTTTCAGAGCTTCAAAATCCTTGAAGCCTATGACTCTAAAAACATTTATGTAAACCATTAGATTTATAGGTAAAGAGCATGTTTTTACTATCTGCTTATTTTAGAGCAAAGAAAACTACAAAGAGATAAAAACCTCAGAGCCACCCTGACACTTTAACATAAAAATAAACTGAGGTTAGTATGAACAGAACACAATGACAGAACTAACAAAATAAGGAAATAGGCATGCAGAAAAATAGCTGAACCACCTACACTATAGCAGTGGACATAAGAGACGTAGTAGTCAAGCCTCGATTGCCCAGAGTTATCCATCGAGGCAGAGCTCAGCTCCCAGCGCTGACTGTGCCACGCTGCAACTGCACAAAAGCCCTGAGCTCTCAGCCAGCCCAGGCTGCCTTCGAGCTGAGCCCTTCTCTGAACACCACATGAACATGGGAGCACAATTAAATGGAACCTGAGCAACAAATTAACCCCTCAGCTGATGCCTGCCAGAGGGTTTGGCTTTTTCCCTTTTCTATCACTGTTTACTGCAGGGTTAATAACAGTTGTGACATTTGCAGAGAGAAAAAAGCATAATTGGTTTAATCTGAAACATGTTTCCAAAATCAGGTTCAGTTCAATAAATCAGTGCTTTTGTGTATCTGGGATGCGAAAGAAAATATCCTTTAATTTTTATTTGTGCGTATTAACACAGAGGGCTACACAGAAATAAATATGAAATATAGACACATTCCATAGTTTACAGTAAGTATTTTCCATAGGAAAAATAGTGTAGAATTAGTTCATTCCCTCTATGTGCTAGATGAAAGTAATTAAAATTGTTCATGCTTCACTTAACATCTATTTTACCAGCAATGTGACTACTGTTTGGCTCAATACAAGTTTCCATCATTACACAAAGACATCTCTTTCTGACCTAGAAAACATATTTGTTGTCACGGCACAAGTATCAGTCAATAGCCCAAGAAAGGCAATGGAAGCTCTCTTTTCTGGTGACCTCAGGGCATGTGTAACACCACAAAAATGGCCTAAATATCTGAATTGAACTGGTCACCCATTTCTTTTCATTTCATTTCATTTCAAAGCCTCTTGCTCTCTTGCCTTCATAAGAGAGTGAATTCCCAGAAGACAAACTGTGGAGTTCCAAGTGATGCTGGTTTTGTGCTGTGAAGATGCTTTTGGTGACAATATGGAAGTTTAGACAAACTGCTGTTGGTTATCATTTCAAGTGTCCTTTTCTGAGTGAGGAGGAATTTGAAGCTTCATGGCAGAAAGACTTCCTTAACTTATCAGCCTGAGCAGATCCTGAGCAATAATTCCCTCTTCACTTTCCAGGCTGCTTTCCTCCTCTGACATGTATGAAACAGCAGCCTGGGTTAGGCTAACAGCAAATGCTACACCTTTGAGGAAAACCTGACCTCTAAAGAATAAAAATCACCCTGAATGAAGTTACTGAGGAGAGAAAGAAAAGGAATTCCTGCCTGCTGCATGCTCTGGCATACATGAAGCAAATCTAGTTTTGCAGGGAGATCTGCTCTAGTTTTCTAACTCAACCCAAACTTCCACTGTTTCTTCTCCTGCACTAAACACATCTCAAATCCAGTGTCAGAAGAAGATCCTTTCTTTATTGCAGTTGGGTGGAGGTTCTGGCCCCTAAACATGAAGGGGCTGCCAGGGACATTCTTGTGGCACAGTTCACAAGGTTTGGTTTCAAATAACCAAACAAAACTCAGACAAAGGATGCAAGTTTCAGTTTCATGTGTTGAAATGCCTAAGTCTTAATGACAAAAAACCCCCTATCTGTATATTCTAGTGTTCACTCACCCTGAAATCAAATGCTCTGTGTGTCTCTCTGAAATAACATCTTCTAAGAACAGTATTTTTACACATGCTGCTTGGTCAGTCTGCCTTCCTGAGTCCACAGAGTGAATCTTTAGCTAAGTAATGTGGTTTCCAAGGGAAGATTTATTCCCACACTGGGTGCAACAGAACTTATTAACACAACTACTGCAGGCCACCAGAAAGCCTCACTGGACTCCCCTGAAATCACAGAATTTTACTCTGTGTTATGCAACTCTCTTCAGCTAACTAAAGACAGTGCAGATGGCTCCCTGTCTTTCACACTACACTTTTTCTGGAAGTGCTTTTCTTGCTGAAAACATTACTTTTTATGACTTTGAATTCTAGTTGTGGTATTGTGGAGATTTTCCTTTGCAGTTTCTAAAAACCTTTTTATCTTGCATGTAAAAGGTTCTTTAATTATTCTGCATCACTTTTCTGCCTATGTTAACATAAGTCATTCCATCAGAGACAGCAGCATAAGAAGTACATGTTTTTAAAAGCTTTAGCTAAAAGCAAGGCATCCAACTTAATATCTCAGATTATAACTAAAGGACTTGTTAAAAATAAAAAATGATAAGTATAATTCCCTTGGAAAAACAGGACCTTGGGCCATGATAGCTACAGGGTGTCCCTTCAGTATCTTCAAAAGTACTGAATGAAATTATTGTTAAAAATCCAGCCTTCAAAACCCCAACAAAATACCACATGAGCATGAGGAATAAGAGGGCAAAGAAGCGATCTTTGCTAAAAAAAAGGCTGTTGCAGTCTCATAAAACAGGGAAAATGGCAACATCCATTAATTTTTTACTCAACAGTTGTCCTTAGAATTAAAACACAATGGATTCTGTGACAAGGAGCCTTCTGTCTCACAGGGGCTGTTTACTCTCTGAAGGCAGGAAAGTGTGACATGGCCAGCTGTAAGAATCAGCAGGATTATAAAACTGTAACTCACCTCATGCTTCATTCAAAGGTTAGGAAGGGACTGTAAATCTCAAGAGCAGATTGTTTTCTTCCTCTCTTGTAAAAGGAGATAAGGAAAGCCAGGCAAGATAATGCAGGAACTGCAGGGTTTATTAGATCCTTGGAACCATGTTCTTCACCAATTAACTAGTTCATTCACCCCAAGAGAAAGCCACAGGTATCAGCAAAAGTACAAGAGCACTTATGGCTCAGATAGGTTTTGACACAAATTGAAACAGGTGACCTTGCTTTTATCTGCTGGTTTGCTTAAGGATTTTGCAGCATGACAACTGTTCTGCAACGGGGTGAGATGTAAACTAGAATATGAAAATACAATTGCTCTTGTTCTTTACAAATAGAAGAATGAGATGGCTGGAAAGATCTTATTAGCCTGGTAAAAGTACTTTCCTCATCTTATTTAAAGCTCCAAGCAAGCAATTCCTAGTATAGAAAGATTCTGAATGACAGAGCTCAAAAAATCACAGCCAGATGTAGTCCAGGTTCTGCTGCTCTCATCTCCAGCAGTTCAGAAAGCAGGGGCTGTTTGCAGTGATATTATCATGACTACCAGACACTGTGAAATCTTACCTAGTTTAGAGAAACTTAATAAAAGCTGCTGCTGAAGTAACATGTCCACCCTGACTATAGAAAGTTTTTAATTTCAAAAAGAAAATTCTCAGAACAATAGAAAAGGTAAACATAGCCAAAAAATAAAAATAAAGGTCCTGTATTTACAGTCAGATTTCAGTATCAGGAACTCAGGTGTAGCTGAGGATAACTTTGCCCTCCAGAGAAAAGGCTGACAAATTATTTTTCTATTGTCGGTCATCATCTGTTCCACTCATGTCTTGTAACAAAATCAGGTGCTGCAATATTTAATGTGCTGCATGTTTGATTAATTAATGCTGGAGCAGCTCTGCTATATTGACATAACCTTCATCATAACCACTTCCCTGAAAAGCTGGATTACAGAGTGATACTGCATGTTTCTGCTTTTCTCAGTCTATTGTTTACCAGAGAGATATGCAAACATTGGTTTACCCAGAGTGTTCAAGAGAACAAATGGGAAAACTATTACTACTAGCTCTCCAAGAACTGTAAAAATATTTTCATGGTTACAAGCTTTTCAGGGATCATCCAACAAAATTTCTATAATTGAGACACAAGCTGGATCATATACACATAAATTATGCTGCCAAAAATGGTTGTTAAGAACAAAGGCTTCTGTAAACATTGAAGTTTTACAAGCATTTAAGCTTTAGACAAAGCCTGGAACAAAGAGACTGAAAACGAAGACACCTGATTTTTATACATTATAAGGCCAAAAAGATTCTCTGTGATCATTTATACTAAACTCCCTATAACACTTCCCACATGACTATTCTCAGGGTCATTGATCAGAAGAAGTCAATTCCTTGTTGAAGTAGAACATCTCTTTTAGAAAGATATCCAGCTCTGTTTTAAAGCTGTCTTTTCATATAATTAATTATTCTAACAAACACAGCATTGTGACTTTAAATTTGACATGCTGTCCTTCCAGTTTAAAATTTGATTATTCATTTATATGCTGGACTGGGCTTTTTTTTCCAACCACAGCTTTCCTGTCTCTTTGAAACAGTATTTCCATTTTTATTTTGTAAATCAAGTTGAGTTCCTACTGATTTGTTAGAAAGACAAAAGCAGAAAAGAGGAAGATGGGGAAAAAGGAAGCAAAAATCTCCCCATCTACCGGCTCAGTTCATTTTAATACCATGGGAACATTGTTTTAATCAGAAAAAAAGTTCCATGCCTCAAATCCCATAGGCCTTTGCAGATTTCTAGTAGAGATTCATAGTCGTTTTTAAGCTGTTTTGAATTGAAAAAGATTTGCCTAAGGAGAGAGGAAGAGTCTTTCCAGTTCCATCTTGCCTTCCGTCTTTGTCACTGAACGGGAAGCAGAGTCTGATAATAAACAACAGAGCTCACATTTGAGAACTCAGTGGTTTTCTCTACACTGTTACGTGTGCAACTTCAAAAACACAAGTGGGAACCTGCAATACTCAGGCTCAAAACTTAGACTTCCTTATGCTTAAATGCTTCTGCAATGAAGAAGTCTGAAAAGCCCTTCCTAAAAATCCAACGTCTTTCACTTCCCTCTCAACTCTTTGCAGCCTTTTTATCAGTTCCATTACCAATAATTATCTCCCGTTTTGTGTATGCAAATACAATTCATACGGTTCTGGCAAGCCATGTGGTTACAAATAAATAGGAAGAATTGTGAATCCTTCCCTGCTTGCTGCATCTCTTATGTTTGTGGTGATTTGGGAAACAATGGGAGTCAGAGCTGCCAGCAGAGACATTCTTAGGAAATGGCAATGAAACAAATTACCCACTTAACATGGCAAAGATCATTTTGCTAAACTGAAGTACAAACCAACAGGATTTTAACAAACAGTATCTCAATCAAGTTAAACCAATTCTTCTCTCTTAGAAAGGGATTTTCACAATGCTTTCCTAAATTTTAGCATCAGAATAAAAAGCCTCAGAAACAAATATATTTATAGTTTGTAGCAAACGACTAATCATTAACTGAAATTCACAAAATCCCAATCCAATAAAAACGGTGCAGTGTATGATGGCTGGAATTATTTGAAAACAGCTTTCCATTTGCCTGTTTCAAAGTTCATTCTACAAAGGGTACCAGTGGAAAGAAGTTGTCAGAATTTGCTCTTTAAATCACGTGTACTGTATGGACTGCTGGCTGCAGGCCTGTTGAGACACAGAAGGCCAAATCTATTGTCCTGGTTTCCATGTGATAGCTTGTTTTAAGAGACAAACAGAAGTGGGTGACATTAATGCAGTATGTTAATATTACTTCCCATGAAAGAAATCAATGGATGCAAAATTCAGAATTTGCAAATATTAAAAAATAGGAAGATATTTCACAATATCATAAGTGGAAAAGAAAAAGAACAATGAGAATTAAGAAAAATGATACTGTATAAAAACCTCTTTACTATGAGGCAATGCACAGTAGGAAGTTCCCTGAGAACTGCCTTGTAGCATAGTAGGAACACGAGAAATTGAACAGTTAAAGCAAAACAAACATAAATGACAGCTCAGAGCTTTATTTATCCAATATCCAATCAGCAGCTTTAGACTGTGATTTATCAGCTAGACTTGCTAAGAAATTTTATAATCATTGTTACTGTTTGAGTAATCCATAGAGAATAAGTTTTTGAACTTACCTTGTTACAGACAGAATAGCAGCATTAGGTTTTACTTTTCTGATGAATAAGAGCCAAAAGTGTCCCAGCTAAATAAAATCCTGGCAGCACTGCACAATCATCAATATTCATCTACCTGCTATTTCAAGTAAGCTCACAAAATGGTTAGTTAAAAACATTAAAAAATCACCTGCAGAGCAATCGTGGTGTTCTTCGCAGGATATTTCCCCACCAGTCCTTGTTCTTTGCGTTTCTTGAATTTCCTAAAGTAGTCCTGTATCAGGAAGGTGGCATAGAACTTCCCCACGGTTACCTCATCATCTAAATGAACAGACCAGACAGATCTCTCCCAAGTCAGCACATTTATCAATAGCCTGTACACTCACATCTGATTTGGGGGCAAAATGTGATGGGTGCAACAGGTACTATGCTTCCAGCTTACAACAATGGAGCCTGTAATGTGCTCAAAAGCAATGTTTCAGCAAGCAGGTTTGGTTCAGTCACTTAAGTGAACTCATCCTAATAAAAGAGAAAATACAATACTTTACCAAGACTCATGTACTTCTAAATAAATTTCTACCAAAACCATAAACATGTTTGTATGTATACATAGAAGCTGAAGTAGTTACTTGGAATAAATAGATTAAATAAAATCTACTATGACTCACATACAGTGATGTTCACAAGAGTGACTCTGCCTACATCTCTTTTTTTGTCACTGCTGAACCAAATTTGCTTGTCAATGTATAGTGTCAGTTCTGTAATGCTGAAAGGAATGTAAATAATGTCCATCAGTGAATTCAGCACAAATCAAACAATAGGCAAACAGCCAGGGCAGTGAAATGTAGCATTTTTACAGAGTCACTGTTGCCAACAAATTTCAAATTTGAAAGTTTCCAAAGGCAGGTGCCTTGTGAGGACACCAAAAGCACCTGGTTCACAGCAGGTTAAGAATCCATGTGCCTGTTTGTGAGTCCACTGGATCATTCAGCTGGGCAAGTCTGATTACTCGGTGATTAATGCTTGCCAGAAAACTAGGAATTGTTTTCTGTCCAAAAACATTGCTTTTGTTGTCACACACTTTTTTTCCCTGGAGTTATCTGACATGAAGTTCCATTTCCCTTCCTGCTGTACTGTCAAATCTCCCTGTGTTTTTCAGCATCCAGAGGTAGATATTTGCAGCAGGATTTCTGGCTCCTGCTGTCCATAAAGAGAGCCTGGTGTGGTTTAGGCATCAGCTGTTATTCTGTACAGTCATGACTTGACTGAACATGAAAATGCCCAGACGCAGTTTAGCACACCTCTGTTAGCAATTACTGGCTTTTTTAAAAATTTGATTCAAACAGACTGTCCATGTATCTTCATTTTATCAATAATGTGCCAATGTATCTCACTAAGGATAGTATTTGTAGTACTGTAATGGTTTTTCCTGTAATTTACCTGTAATGGTTTTTCTAATTTAAATTGACTTTCTTCTTTCAGTGACTTTCTTTCATTGAAAAGGGTGAAGAACCCAATCCATGGACAATACTTTTCAAATCCATTTTTACCTCTCTGATAGAATTTATCTCATAATGAAACTTCTAATATACAAAAGTAGCTCCTCTCATTATAATGTCTGAAATGGGCTGTATGCATGTGAGGAAGTACAACAGGCTTTAACTGCAGTGAAAATGCACCTAGAATGTCTTCTTCTGGCAGTTTGTCTTTAAAGATACCAAAATAAAAATAATTATAACAACTGCTTCAAAAGATACTGGCTGGGAGACCAGTCTGTTGCAGGAAATATCTTAGCATATTAAAGAGCCTGCTCTGCCAAAGTCTGACAATTCCTCGAGGGTCAGAGTCCCCTCAGTTCCTGCTAGGAAAGGCAGTAGCACAAAGTATCAGGAGCAGCTCACAAGAAAAGCTCATCATTCTATGGATTCCATCTCAGCAATAAAAAGCTTTTTAGTTGACTCCATGAATCTCATTAATAAACCTTTTGTGACCATTTGCTTTGATGTACACCTGTAATCTTTCTTCCTTTGCAGCTCTTCAGGAGACCAATGGTGCACTGTATCAGGATGAGATCTCCCATACAATGTGTGATGTAAAATTGCCTTCCCTAGTTTAGATAAACCCACTGATCTGCAACACAGCTCTGCTTTCACTCCCCAGATAAGCTTTCCTCTTCCTTCATACTATTTCATTTAAAATATTTGAACAGAACCTTTAAGGAAGCGAGTTAGCCAAGGGCTCCCAGAAAGAACAAGCACACAGAAGTGACAGACTCGATATAACAAACACCGCCGTGGGTTGCACTTAGAGCACATCTCACATCAGGCCACGACACTGCACCACCACTGACTGTGCCTGAGACGACAACACCTGTGAAATACCAGGATGCAGAAATGAAGGGCCCTCACTGATCACTTTTGGGCATGCACCAATTTTTTATAGGCACATCAGACAAGAGCACTGCCAGGCGGCTGAACTGTGCGTGCTGAAGTCTGTCTGTGTCTCCACAGTGCTCGTGGATGTCACAGGCACAGTCAGCTCTACTGCAGACCAGCACACAGGAACTGATGCCTGGCCAAGGGGAGCCACCCTTGACTCTGTTTTTTGAGTAACACACATATAGCCAGATAGAGACAGGTATAAGAAGGCAGCTAAGCATAACTGACCACAGACTAGACAAATCACTAATTACAATTAGAGATGGCAGAAGGAATCATGTCAAAAGGAAGCTTTTGGAAGAGGGCAAAAAGTACTAGGCAGGATTAAATGGATTTGCACGTGGAGACTGGGAAGTTTAGAGAATACAGGTGAGTCTTCAGTGAGTTTTATGGATTTCTCTTACTCTCTAGTCTTATCACTATATCAGGCATTTGAATGACATTCTATGTTTTTGCAAAGCAGTTTCACCTTTCTGTATTGAAAATGTTTTGCTCTCTATGAAAAGTCTCACTGAGTTACAGTAAGATGTTATTTAATCAGTACCAAGAATTAACTGTTAATTTCTAGTGCATTTATTTATAATTCAAGGGGGGAAAAAAACCTGCTATACTGATTATTTTCATTCTGCTCTGCAAATAAGTGTTCTGGAAACATAGTCATGACACAAAGGACCTAGCATTCAGTAATACCAGCACAAGTAACACTGGCACAAACTACTATAAACTAGACCTCTCAATAATTTTAAGTGCAAGTGATTTTAACATATTGAATTTGAATGCTTTGTTGATTTATATTCAAGAGAATTTTCCGTCTCCTAGGAAATTGTTACTATCAGCTGTCACTGGTGTTACTTCATAGACAATTTTCCATTGAATATTAAACATCAAATCTAATTTCTACTGTACACTAAGTTATTTTACACTCCTATGGCATACGAATGTAAAATAGCTTTTTTTCTAGGTGGTTTAAAATATTTTCAGATAAATTTTCAGATAAATCATAACAAAGTCCACAGAGGAACAAAGTAAACTGGAATTGAAAATTCATAAATCTGCAAGATGTCCCAACACATTCCTATTTACACTTGGTTGCAGAAGCCACACTGTTTCCTATCAATTGAGCACATCCAGGTTTTCAGCCCTCTAGCTACACTGAGGAGCTACATTTGCAGAATAAACATTAGCAATGAATTTTAGTATAGCTGAAAATGAATACACAGCTTATACTCAGCAATGAAATGAAGCTGAAGTTAAGAGTGAATTACTAGGTGAGATTAGTTCTAGGGATGTAATCTGTACAGGTTCATTGTCAGATTGATTTAGGCAGGCAGAGCTCGCTATTCTGAAGCATGCGTCTCTATTTCAATAAAAATGTAGGGGAATAAAGTTGGCAAGAGGCAACGCTAATTCCATGCCACCACCCTAAAACAGAATTGCTTCAGAATATTCGGAAAGACTCATAGTTGAAAGGAACAGAGGCTGCAGAAAAAGCTCAAGCACATAGTTACAACAGTAACAAAGCGATTCATCTATGCCATGCAAGCACTTAGGTGTAAGGCTAAAAACAACAGAGTAGAACACAAAAGTTGTTTTAAATGTGCAGTATCAGTTCCCCTTTGGAGAGTCAATTTAGCCAGATTTTTGCCTTCACCCCCACTATTATCCAGCAGCAGCCCCACCAAGAGCAAGTGGCTCCTCCAGCCAGGGCACTGCTGCTGCTGCTGCTGGGAGATGCCAAGAGCAGTGCAGGCAGAGCTCCTCCTCCTCCTGGCACTGAGCATCCTCTCCCAGGGCCATCCCCTTCTAGGACCAGCCCCTTCCAGGGCCAGCATTCCCCTCCAAGGGCCAGGGGCTGGAGTCTGAGCAGTCTTGGGGGCTGCCATAGCACTGTGAAGGTACAACGAACTACAAGAAATACCAGGGGATTACAATGGATCTGGGATGTCTGGGTAAATATACCCTTGGCGTGGGTGACAGTGAGACGGATCCTGCACCTTTAAAACTTGAAAAAGCAAGTAAAAAACAGTCACCTAAACCTACAATACAGCATATTAATAAAAATGTATATATTGAAAAAGCCTAAATATATATATCAGAATATATATATTTACAAAGAGAGATATTGACATGTCATTTTATGGCACATAGGAACATTTAATAAACCTTGTAGTTCTTGTGCCTTGTAGTTTTCTCACAAATGCTTGGTGTCATTAGAATTCAGATATCTCTTTAGATGGGCCACATTCATATCTCAGTCTTATTGGCATAAAACTGAACCATTTCCATCATCTGTGGAATGGCTCTGGTTTAAACTAGTGTAACAGAGATAATTTAGCTTCTTGCTTTACTAATTTAGCAAAAAAAAAAAAAATTAAGCTGGCAATTAATACTTTTTTTTTGTCCCAGAAGTATTCAACATATACAAGCAAATAAGCTATAATGTAGCATAGTACAAAACATGTTGTTTTGCTCAATGCATTGTAATCAAGCTAGTTTATTTTGCTGAAACAAAGACTACATTTCGGTCTAATAAGGTATTTTTTTCAAGCAAGAAAATAATCATAACATTTTCCTCTCTCTCTTTTTGATCTAAGTTTCACTTATCAGTCCTATATGTATTATCTACCACAATAGGATATAATTGCCTCAATATTTATTTTGCTATTGTTTGTTGTCCTCAAATCACAATTATAATTGCAAAATTTAGCAGTTTTATTTCTTTGGTTCCTAACAACCTAGAAAGACCAACATGCACAGAGAACAGCACAGGGCAGAGTTTTTGGGACTGACCGCCAGCGGGAGGGACAACTTGGTCAAGTAATTTCATGCTCGTTTTCTTCCATATCTTCTTTATGACTGCTCTGAGCTCTTCATTGGCTTGCTCTAGGTTACCTGTGGCAAGGAAATGGGAAGCAGAGGATGGCAATTATGGTTCAACCAGCTGCAGTGAACTGTCCTTTGGATATTAATTAGCTGTATACAATTACAGACTTTGATAGAGATCCTTTGGGGCGAGCCCAGGCTATGTGACGTAGCAGATAATGCCACAACTAAAGAGAAAAAAAGGGAATAAGACATCAAATTCCTGGAGCTTTCAAATGCAGCTCTGAAGCATTGCAGATGTCAAAAGTGACTTCCAGACCTAGCCTCACTCTGTCACTCCTTCCACTTAAACTGTCCAGAAAGTGACAACTTGCTCTTGATAAGTCACTTCTCCCTTGATCCAACGCTGAGCCTTTATTTACCTAATCACAGTAATTACTCAGTTGTACAGGCTTGAAAGTTCAAACAACTGAGTACTGAGCAGTTTTTCATCTCTTGCAGTGCTCACCTAAACCACAGCAAAGCCTGAGGGGCCTTAATCTAAGTTTGTTATTGCCAGTGGAACCCAAATTCTCCTGAGAATAGCAGAAGAAATTGAACAAAATGCAGTAAAAGATGGCAAAAAAATTTGAAAAATGTGTAAAAATTGAAAGAAAATTTTTTGAAACATTTATACTATCATTAAAAACCTTTCCCTCTTTAATACAAGTGACAGAAATCCAATCAACCCAGGCAGAACTGGCCTTGACCAGATTGGGAATGTTGCTTTCAAGTGTGCAAAAGTTGCAGTTGCACGACTGTGGGCTCCAAGGCACTGAGATAAAATGTAGAGAGGGAGGAGCACCTTGGTTGGGTAGGAAAGGGAGTTCATTCATTTCTTGAAGTAGAACTCCTGCTATGCCATTGCTGCACGTTTTTATCTGACCACACGAAAACACAGAATAATTTCTGAGGTATCTTTGGCTCTGCCCTCACTAACACTTTCCTATCATTTTGTAGCAAATCATTGCTAACAACAGTGAATACAATCCATGATCCAAATACAAACCAGATCCAGCAAGACCAAGGCAGCCCTACTCCTGTCCAACAAAAGAAATAAATTGTAACTTTTCCTCATTGTGCTTTCTGATGAGTGCAGTAAAGGCTTTACAGTGCAGGACCTTACCTTCTGTTTTTATCTTTAGAGCAGTCCTAACCAAAGCAAATAAAGTAGCATTGAACATGACAGTTCCATCACTGTTTAGTGGCATATTCATGGCTACCAACCTCTGAAAATGAGAAAAGGAAAAAAAAAAATTGATGCTGCTTTCCTTGAAAAAAAACAACTCCTGTAATGTTAATTTTTGAAAAGTTGATGTATCCAAAGAATAGTATTACTGAGAGGAACACAGATTATGTAAGTTCTTCAAAACAAAGTTCAGTCTTCCATCCTATATGCAGTCAATATTGCTTCTTTCTGATATTAATCACATGCATGCTTATTCAAAAGTTAAAACTGTACGGTAGTTTTCCTGAGCTATTTATTATGCTAACTTTCAAACACTGAAGTTCTTGACTATGAGTCACACTGTGCGAGTACTAAGGACAAAAGCAGTTATTTCAGGGCATGCCCTCCAGCTGCAGCTGTGTCCCAGGTTTCCCAGGGGTTCCTCGTGCTCCATAAAGAACCAGAGCATTAGGTCTTAATTGTCTGAGCCCATTTATTCCTCAGGTAACTCTTCAGTGATGTGAGCATCTTATGCCAGCTACACAGAACTGCTGTGAAAGGGGCTTTTCTCTTTGGGTCAGTCCACCCCTGCATCAGTACCCTCCTTTTAGAGCAGCATTGCTGTGACCTTGTCTGCCAAAAGAACACCATTCCACCTATCAAAATCTTTCCTGATGTCTGACTTGGATTGTCTTCTTTTCTACTTTAAAAGCTTTACTCAATGAATAATTGATGTTAACATATTGATAGATAGAGGTTTGCTTTAAGTTTGCCTTGAGACATTCCATTCCAACCCAGTGGTTTATACAACTTTATCTATTTATAAAACAGATATACATGAAATACAAATTACATGTTGTAACAATCCTTTAATTAATGAGTCTGATCTTATTCCCAATGAAATTGCTAAAATCACAATATCCATAACGCTGAAGTCCTCAAATAATGTAATAATCATTCCTCTCCTTTGTGTTGCTTTTCAACTTTTACATTAAAATGCCATTAATCCTTGTCAAAATTACACATTTTGCCTGACAGATTCTATATAATTTTTAAATCCCATTTATTTTCTGTCTTCTCACTCTCTGCTTTGTGTTTTATTACACACTATTATTCACTCCAGCCTGGTTTACCATCTTGCAGTCAGACAGAACATCAGGTGACACTCACCTTGCAGGCCACTCGGTGAGGGCATAACTTGCCAAAACCAAGTGGTGGCTGAATCCGTCTCAGCAACGTCACCACATCAAGGTGCTTTATCCTTCCCCTAGAACCAACACACATCCGTTACCAAACATCCACTCCCAAAATAATACACCCTGTTCTGCCTGTATTGTTTTCACCAAATAAATTGTACCAGAGAAATGATCAAACTTACTTTGCTTCAGGGTCATATTCTGACCATATTCTTTTGAATTCATCCAAATGATGGGGGCCCAGAATAGACCAGTCACGTGTCAAATAATCAAAATTATCCATAATGACAGCCACAAATAAGTTTATAATCTAAAAAAAAACCAAACAAGTAATTAAGAAGAATCCGCCTTGATTATTTTGATTTTTTAAAAATTCAATATATAGTAGGTTAAGAACTCAAACAAGCAGATCAATTATTTTTGGCACATATCATCAAATAGCACAGAAAATATTTGCATTTAACTGACTAACTGGAAGTCTATCAAATAATGACATGACAAGAACATGGTTCTATTTTAGAGTACTCAATGTTTTGACATAGGCTGCAACATGGTTTTGCTTCTCTTCTTTGATTTGCCTGATGCCATTACATCAGACTGAAGAATGGATGCAATGTACATATTATGGCACAGTGTGTATCTCGGGAAACTGTTTCTGTAGCAAAAGGATTCAATTTCATGACAATACATTTTGTTAACACAGAAGGTGATAGAGAGCAGCAGAACATATGTTTACATCAGTTCACAGAATTTTGTTGGACCACTCTCCTTTTGCAAGGAAACGATTACTGTGAATAGAACAAATCAATCAGCTTATACCGGACACCTGCAATTAGGAAAAAAATATTTCAATGATTATTTCAGAGCAAATAATCCATTCTGACACAGGTTAGTCATTGTTCACTTCTCATGTGCTACATGTGAGGCCATGTGTAGAGACACAAATCCAAATTCTGCTAAGTTTAAACAAAACAAACAGCATTGCCAGTCAGTCAAGGGAATTGCAGCTCTATTATTAATGAATATTTAATGGTACCACTGAGAAATGCATGAAATAACAGCTATGAAAACACTAACTCAGCTTTGAAATGTGCAGCCAACCACCCTGCACACATGTGCAGTCAGAAGAAAATCTCACACGTGAGAATTTAGAATCATAAAACAGCTTGGGTTGGTAAGGACCTCTAAAGGTCATCTACACCAATTCCCTGCAGTAAGGAAGGACATCTTCAGCCAGATCCAGCTGCTCAGGGCTCTGCCCAACCTAACCTTGGGATGTTCCCAGGCGTGGGGGTCATCTACCACCCCTCTGGGCAGCCTGTGCCAGTGTTTCACCACTCTCACCATAGAAATTGGTATAAAATACAGGATTTAAGGCTCTGTATGGAAAAATATAACCTTGCGAAATTATTCTGGGTATGGGATTTTCAGTCTTTCTCTCAACTCACTACCCTTCATTCAGAAGAAAGCCAAAATGCCAAAGCTCATTGCTGTTAATAAGCACAAGCTAAACTCACCAAAAATGCACAGAGCATGTAAAAACTGATAAAATAAATGATGGCAAAATTGCTTCCACATGTGTATTCTTCCCCAGGATTATAATCGGATTCTGGATCACAGCGCTTCCCAGGCAAACATGCCAGCATGATTTCCTGCCAGGCTTCTCCAGTTGCACACCTTTACAATGTTACAAAGATAAATTCAGCATTATTCGATCAAGATGGATTAAAAATGTATTAATTTCTTACATTCTGAGAAAACACTGGAAGCTGTACAAGCACAAATGTGAAGACAGACTATGAACATTTCAGAGCAGGAACTAAGCAAAGAAAAGTACAGAGCAAGTTTTAGAACTGACAAACACAATCTGACATTGCAGACACATTTTATAAGGTAACTAATGCACCATAAAGGCTTGCACATAAAAACTGGAACCCTAAACTGTGATTTACAAGTTAAATGCTTATTTCAGTGGAGTTACTGTGTACAAAAGCAGTGTTGTGTATGAAAATCTCTCATAAGATTTCAAAGTACATATTTGTAAAAAATTAGCTGTCCTCTGTGGTTGAAGTAATGCCTGTCTCTAATTTCTGCTACTGCATTTTTTGCACTGTTGCATAAAGCCTGTGTAGAGTCCCACGATTTCAAATTTTTAAAAGACAATTACATAGTTATGACATCTTTGGCTGTGCTCATTACCTAGTGTCAAAGGTATAAAGTGACTTAGACATCAGTGGGTGATGCCTTTGGTCCCAGATAAGAAATGTTCTGCCAGTTTTTCCAGCCAGGTGAGTAACAATGCACAGGAGCTGAATTACAGAACCTCAGGCAAGAGATCCCTCAGCATGGTCACCTTTAGAGGCATCCCTGTCCCATGTCATTCTCTCCTTGTTCCAGGACATTTTGAAGCACTCCTGGCAGGTGTTTGCCTTCTTCTTAAGCTCTCTGGTGATGGAGATCCCATAATCCCCCACCCCACACTAAGATGTAGCCACCTTCACCTTCAGGAAGTTTTTCCTATGGCTTATGAGATATTTTCCTTCTGCAAGTTACAGCCTTTACCTTTTGTCAACTCTTCAGCAAATGTAAAGAACAGTTTATTTCTTTATGTTTGCAATAACTTTTCATTTCTTTGAACTATCACACAAGTTCTACTTGTAAAGCTTTCAGTAAGTGCAGAGTCTTTTGCAGCTTTCCCAATACTCACACAGATTGATACCTGGGCTGACTGGGTTTGGGCTCTGCCTGGAGACAGTTACTGCCCAAAAGAGGAATTTCACAAGAGCTTTCATGAGTTTAGATGTGTATCACCTCATCAGAACCCTGCTGTGCCAAAGGACACTCAGCACACAGCCACAAACACAATGTGCTTGAGTTGAATTGATTCTCACTTGCAAACACATTTTGCACATTCCTCATACATCAATGAAATTGGATGCACTGAGGGAGAGTTAAGGTTTACTCACCTGAAGAGAAGAAGCACAGCTTGGGGGAAAGTCTGAAAATTGTTGTTTCTGTTTATTTGATTGTTGTCCCTCATGGCCACTTTTCCAAATACCTACAATGAACCAGAATTTTGGCTTTCATTCCAGCGACCTGTGCTGTCAGGCCTTGCAATCTAAGCTTCCTTCAGGATGCAGGAAATTTCACAAATACACTTTCATTACACTTTAGATTTTTCATGATAGTCATATAAGTGCAGTAAATTTATCGCATATACAAGGAAAGGAAAAAAAAGCAGCACCAAGATCTTATCTTGTGTCTTTTTGAATTTCCTGATCATGAAAATCAGAGCCAAATAAAGACTTTTCCATTACTCTGAAAGCTCTACCTTATACACAGCACCACTATCAAAGGAATTTTCCAATAAGCAAGTTAAGAAACAAGTCTCACATAATTCTGCACTGTTGTTTAATGCTAAAGAAGTTCTCTAATTACCTGCATTCCAATGACAGCATAGATGAAGAACAGCATGGCTATCAGAAGGGCAACATAAGGCAGAGCCTAGAAAGGAACAGGTGCATTGTCGTTTAATAATTTCACACCATAATTTCTATTTCCCTTTGCAAAAGTAATTTTTCTGTTCAACAGAGACTTTTCCAAAGTTTTCTTCCTATACAAGTGCTTAAAATGGTATTATCTGTCACTCTTAATATTTTCCTGCACTCAAGCTTCATTGTATTTTAAATTACTCCTGCCAGCAATCCAGAGGGAAGGATCATCTTTAGTCTTTTTAATTTTACTTTCATTACTGATTCTGACCACGTAAAGATACTTCATTCTATACAGTTACAGAGTTTCATTAACTTCACATTTGTCAGTTTTCAGGAGCAATGATTCCAGTACCTATTTCACTTTTGAAATTGATTTTATGTAAAATATGTGTTAAATTCTTCTTTTCTAGTCATCTAATAAAATGTGTGGAAGCATGAGATCTACATATGTCAAACCTATCCTACTTCTTTTAAATATAGCAAATATTTTTTCAGGAAGTACCATAGAAATCTCACAGTAACAGCTAATATTAAATGACAAAGAATGACCCTAAGACTCACTGAAGTAATTGGTGGAATTTATTTTGGCACTAGCATGGAAATGTATATAAATATGCCATTTTTGTTAACGTCAACTAAAAAAAATTTTTTTTGCACTCTATGGGGTATTGCTTGATAAAATGTGGTGTATAAATGGCTGTAATTATAATGCAAATTTGGATAAATAGTGCCAACCTGAAATGACTTGATAAATGTCCACAGTAATGTTCTGATTCCTTCTCCTCTGCTCAGCAGCTTCACCAACCTCATCACACGGAAGAGACGGAAAAAGGTGATGGAGATCCGAGCGCTGTCCTCAGAGTTCTGAAGAGCATCATGGAGAAGTCAAACCAAATACAAACTCAAACATGCAACACTTCCAGAAAAAACAACATAAAATGCAAAGGTGGAAAGAGGTAAGATTTGAAAATGTATCTCGAGGGCCTGTTCACCTTGTTAACCATGATATGAAAGGAAAAATTACATGCTGAAAACACAGGACCTGTAGAAATGCTTCACACACCACATGCATTTCCAAGTTTTCTGGTTTGTTAATAGGATCATATCAGGTTTGTTTGTAGTAGACTCCAATAGAACACTGACAATGAATGCAAACCACTGCATAACACCTTTGCAGTAAGACAGGTATGAAAAATACAGAAAAACTTGGTGGAAAAAAGACATGGTAAAAAGAATAAACTCAAGTATAGGTAAAACCACTGGGGTCACTTTACTGATCTTACCCCAGACTCATCAGTTGTGACTGTTTCAGTTGGCTTTGGCTTTAAAAAATTAAGAACATTAAATATTAAAATCAAATAAAAGATTAAAAAATGTTAGCTTAAACATAAACAAAATGAAGAACATTTTAAATTTCTAAATGTAAATAAACATCTTTCAACTCAATATATATCCTGAAGAAAACATTAATACCCTTATTAAAACCATCATCTCATCATTTGGCTGACTCATGTGAAAACGCTTTTGGCTGACTCATAATAAAATCTGCTGGTATAAAACACTCAATGGAAAGTAAATACAAAATAAAATATCTGCTCCTATGTAGGTCGAACAAAATCAGCCATCAATTTTCACAGGTTGTGTGAAATTATAGCAGGAAGCCCAACTAAAACTCTGGAACAAAGCTCTGGGGTCAAACTAGCCTTTCAAGTTTCTTGCTATGCCTTTTTTGAGGATTAATTATTCCATCACTGGAATCTAACCCCAGTCTAGTAATTGTGTTTTGTATCGTACCAGGAGATCCCTTGGAGCAAAGTTAATTCCCTGGAGGTAACTCAGGGATGGACACTGGGTGTTGCAGTGCTTAACAAGGACAGGATTTGCCTCTGCCACAGTGACAGACAAACATTTCCAGCCCCATGTCCTGGGCTGACCCTTCCACAGCAGTGCTCATCAGGAGGCAACACTTGAATTCTCTCATCATACTTGAGCTGCTGGAACAGGATCAGGCATGGAGAAAGGGATCAGGATTTCATTGATCCTTTTCGATCAGATCTGCGTGGCCCTCGGGAGCTACAGGTGATGCCTTCGGTTTTAACTTTTATATTTTTCCAATCTTGCAGTGCCCAGTGTGACTCTGCAGTTCCCTGGAGCTCGTTCAGTGCTGTTCTCTCATGCTCACACAGACATAACAAAGCCTCTCCAGCTCACTCTCCAAGGACACCCAGACCGTCCTAGGCCCAGGAACTGCAAACCTTCATCTTGGGGAGAGGGGGGCAAGCTTGGGGAAATTCCATCCTTGCCTGGCTTCTGCTTGGGGAATTGATGCTGATATCAAAGTGTGAAGAACTCGTGACCTGTCATTGTCCATTTTGGGATCCACTAAGGCAGGAGCCTCTGGAGCCCAGAGTGTGACCTCTGAAGGCCTTTCCAATCAATCCCTCCTTTATTCCTTTATTCCTATCTAACCTCTGTTTCTAGGGAGCCATTTAAGGCATCACAGGGAGCAGAGGGGCACACGTGACTTCTTGTTCACAGAGCCAAATTCTACATCCTGTGAAGAACATCTCACTTTTCTCCTTTTATTCTCTCTGTCAGATTTTGGAGAAACTTTCCTCAGAGCCTAAATGGTCACACACTTTTCAGAGCAGGCAGCAAAGCTTAAAGGACAAACGTTCTCTGCTTGCTTGTGCACTGACAGACTTGCAGCAGCTTCTTCCAAAATTGGAGTGACTTTAAAAACATTTATAGCACTATAAAAAAATGGGATTCTGGATGTTAGATCCCAGTGATGGGTCTTACCCTCTTGCCTAAAATATCCTCCTTTTAAAGGGGCAGCTTTTAACAATTCCTGTCACATAGAGCAGTAGTGAAGACGATGCCTCCCCAGAGCTACTTCCAGCAGGCTGAGGATGCACCAGCCACACTCAGTGCCACACTTCACCTACTCAAATCTCACCTACTGCTGTTACTCAAGATAAAACTCAAGGAGAAGGAAGGGAAAAGAGAGGAGCTGATTCTGTTGAAAATACACTGTACAAAGATACTATGGTAAAGAGAAGCAACAAGGAGTAGTACTTCAAAATCAGATCATTAATAAAGTACTAATTGTTTTCTCTATTACTTTTTTTTCAAAATATATATAATATAAAGGTATCACAAGGGGAAAATTAGGTATAAATAACTATTTGCTCAACTACTTGCAATCTACATATGGATACATTACTGCCCTACCAGGATATCAATACATGCTGAAACAAAGAGTTTTTAACTGTATAAGGGATTATTACTGAATTTAATGCATAAATTAACCAAAACCCAGATCTCCTTATTAAACTTCAGCAATTTGTAAAACTGGCTGTAACATCTAAACTTTCGAAGAACTTATATAAAATAGATAGAAAATCTAAGCTAAGGAAAGACAATCAGAAATTCTCTGTAAATTTCAACAATTTGAAATAAAATTATCAAAATATAATTAAGGAAAGATTCATTATCACAAACATCATAAATGTCAAAATATCACAGATCATGGAAACAATCTTGCAAAGTTGCCTACCTAATCAATCCCAAACCTGTACCAGTTCACACAGACCCACACTGCTACTGACTTTCTAGCACAGAAAAAAAAAATCATTTTAATAATCCCTTAAGCTTTAAAGAAAAAAGGTTTCATTCCACCTTCTGCAGATGAAGCCTGAAACATCATATTAATCTCTGGTGACTGACTCAGGTTGAGCTTGATACTCTCTTAAATAGTGAGCAAATTACTTAATTTGCTTCAGCATTTTGTTTCATCAAAAATTGAACATAGTATTTGACAGAGATCAGATTAAATTATAGTATCATCACAAACTGACACTAAAAAAAAAGAAAATAAAATTTCAGATTGGCATTTGGTAATTTTTCCCACTATGTTTTATGGGAGCAGGATGGGGCCCTAAATAAGTTAGCATCAGTATTAGGATGGGAATATATAATGGAATAGATAAAACCAGAAAAAGGATACTTTGGTCCTCCATATTTTTATTTAATCACTTTTCCAAATGAAAAAATAATGAGTTTGGATTATGACTTGGTTATGAAAAAAAAAACCTCTCAGAAGGAAAAGTCAGCTAAAAAAAGGTTTTCTACATATAGCTCTCTTAGTAATTACTTAATTCTCACTTTTAAAAATGCAGAGGTCAAATTACCCAAACTATGTGATCAGTTCTACTGGAGCTACTCAGGAGTGATGATCCCTCAATTTTTTTGTCAGGAGGTCACCGAAGGTATTTGTGTTTGCACAAAGTGGTGTTTGCCCAGGACTGTCCAATGCACACTCCCCTCAAAAATCCCTCTTTCTCAGCTTTTTGGGACTAAGAAATCCTAATTGTCTGTTTCTGATGGCTGATCTGATGCTGCTGGGGAGTGTTAGGATGTATATATGCAAGAGATTACAAATTATGGACACTGGAAAGTGCAGGTCAGTAATGAAAAATAAAAACACTCTGTTCACAAAAAGTAAATTGTACAATAATACCAAAGTGGAGATAAATGCTAGAAACAAAGTGTGAATATGAACTCCTGATACAAAAGGAGTTTTTCCTAATGAAGTTGAAAATATTTATCTCTGGGCAAGTGTTTTGGGTTTGACATTTTAGAGTTTATCTAATTTTTTACCCTCTTTGGCATTTCCCTCTGATAATATAGCAGATTAGTTGATTTTACTAATACCAATTATAATGAAGCTAATGTAGTGATATAGCACAAAAGAAAACATTATTCATATTTATAAATGAAATGCTCATCAGGGAGACAAAGTTAGTTAATGGTTTTGTGTGTCCATCCAGCAGGAAGCAATGCTCAGATGTGGGAAACTGAGATAGAGATAAGACAATCTTCAGCAACAGAAACAGACCGACTGACAGAAACAGAGCTTCTGCTTCCTGCAGATAAGGAAAAACCAGGCACTCCCCAAGCACACAGCCTTATTTGCAGCATCAGTGACATTACGTGCACGTACACACGTAAGAAGGTGGCACATTCTGATTTTGTACATGTAGGGAAGTATTAGAACAGACCCGAGACTAAGGGGGACAGGCTGAGCAGAGACTGCCTCTGGGGATGATATCTGCTGGCAAGAATGCAAATAAAAATATTTCCTGTGGTCAGACGACTGACATCCAGTCTCCTCCTTCCCCTCACCTTTCACCAATCATGCCAATGCTACTCGGTCCCAAATGCTTTGGCACTGGCTGGGCATTGGTAGGATTTTTTTCTCCCTCAAAAACTGGGACTGTGTGATTCCTATGATGGCAGGTGTACTTCTGGCTGCTAGAAGCCTGGTACTGGGCACAGCTGGAATAAATGGACAGCTTCTGCTCTCCCTGCTTGGCTGACAAACACACTGCAACGAGGAGAATGAGCACAGAGACTGCCCTCATGGTTCTGCCACTTCTGTCAGATGTGGGCCAGCTACACTCGGAGCCTGGGTCAGCAAAGCACTTCATAACTATGCCATTTTGTGCCAATTCTTAAATACTTCAAATAGGCAGTAATACGTGGGTTTTATTTTTTACTTAAACAAAGTGCAATAGAACAGTTTTCTACAAACAATCCCAACCCAATCTCAAAAAAACAGAACCAATGATCAACAGAAATTTCTGACTCACTGATTAAAATTACCAATTTTGGTCAAGTACTAATGCTGCTTATGAAAAATTCGGCACATTTCCTAAACAAGAACTCCTTGTTACACTCTTCATATTGCAACAAATGTTCAAAATAAACATCCTGACTAAAAAGAACTTCAGTGTCAAAACCGTGAACAGTGTGAAACACATTGGATCGTGCACTGGAAGCAAACTCTGTGCTCAAACAAAAAATAAACATGGTGAAGACCAGTAATGTTAGTAAATGGTGTTGGTCAAATGCTTCTTTTTTACATATTGTGCCAAAGGGTCCAAAAGTATGTCAGAACAAATGACACGTGGTGATCATGTCCTCATCACCCCAATTAAAGAAGGAATCATCTGAATGACAAGCACATACGATGACAATAGCATACATAGCAAAACATTCAGGTTGCCAAAATATCTCCAGAAACATGTGCTGTGAGTCTGTGTGCATAAACACACACGAATTGTTCAGAGAACAGTCACTGAAATCCAGATGTGGGCAAGAAATTTTCTTCATAGTCTTATCAGTGCTCTGATATTCCCTGTTCAACATGAACCAAGTGCCCATAAACATGAATAAATAAAAATTTTAAGTCAATGTGAGAAACCCCAGAAAAGATTTTTTAAAAGGGCCTTTTCCCTTGTAAAAGATGTATTTAAACTCTAAGTTCACAATTAGTATGTTGGTGGCATAGGGTGTTATACGATAACTAACAAATATTCTGTTGTATAATAAAGTAAATAAATTATTACTGTTAACACCATGAAAGCAGCTCAGAAATTTATTTCTGGTTCCAACTTAAATATTGCAACTCTGTAGAGATTTAATATTGCACTAAGACTTCACACTAATGAAAGAAAATCTGTATGAGATTGTAGTTTTCTGACCTACCCTTAAGCTTGAAGAGAGATGATTGCAAAAGTTTACAAAATGTATCAACAGTGTTAAAAAAAAATTAGTACTACCAGTACCTAACATATCATAGGGGTGGTACTCAAACTGAATTGGACTGCTCTTGTTCAAAGCTGAATCCAGAATCTCTTATAGGAGGTAGACATGAGGTTTTTACTCCAGTTCTCCACACAAGCACAAGGCCAAGATTCAAGACAAATAGGTTTTCCTGAGGGGCTCAGGAGGAAGACATAAATGCTGTTCCTTTAAGCCCTATTTCAGCAGAAAATCTCAAGTTTCCTTAATGTCAAGAATAAAATCCCATAGAGATGGCATTAACCATTTATGTAAAAGATGAGGAAAGTGAACTCTCTGTTATTTTCTCGACATTTTGGCAGCACGTGAATGGTAAAAGAAACTTAAATAAAAAATGTTAATTAAAACCTTTGCAATCACTACTGCAACACCGTGATCATGCTTCTAAGTCATTCAGTGTTGGTCATCCAAATGGCTTCTGAGCTGACAAACAAGATCACTTCTATGCAGTCAGGCCAGATTGAAACGTGTACATTATTTCCTTTTAAAAACTTATTTACTCAGATTTTATTTCCAATTTATTTCTCTCTCATTCTCATGAGTTATGGATGTCCCTCTCCCAGACTGGACTGACCACATTTTGTGTCTGCCAATCATTACTCTGCTTTTTTAATTGAAAAGCAACCATTTCTATGACCACACAAGATCTTGCATGTCATGTGAAAGTTTCTGAAAACAAAAGGCCACAGAACCCAAAAGTAGTTGAATAGGTTTTAGTAGTGGTTTTAATTTTTTTTTATTGCTACACCATATGTATATTTACTTATATACTTGCCTCTAATAATTTCTAAAAATAAAATGAACATGAAAACCAATTAGGTTCATAAAAGAGGAAGGTTGAAGGAAGGGATATTAAATGAAAGAGTAAATTAATAAGACAATCACAGAAAATTTTTATTGCCAAAATATATGTTGCTCTGAGGTGGTTCATTTCTGGAGTTGGTCACTGATCCAGTCCTTGAGGATACTGACCAATCCTGCAAAGTGCTTAATACATCAAAGACTGAGTTCCACAGGCACCAAAAATATTCAAACCACAGTAATTTCCTGGATTATGTGAGATTGGGAGGTTACTGGATCAGAAGAATCAGCTGGGGGGAAGCATATATATTACTAAAAAACATTTTAAAAAAATTAACAACCAAATAAAAGAGATGACATTTAATTTC
The DNA here is from genome assembly GCA_013396875.1 of Vireo altiloquus. NCBI lineage: Eukaryota > Metazoa > Chordata > Aves > Passeriformes > Vireonidae > Vireo > Vireo altiloquus. Next base: position 1,365,392 of record VZRF01010024.1, read on the forward strand.
CAGTATTTAATACTGAAATCAAGGCAATGTGTACCACAGTCCAATGCATTCTCTTGTAAAAAATGGGTCAGATGCAAACTTGTTTTTTACTAGAAGAACTCACTGGCCTTTTCAATGGATCTAAGCACACCCAGCTACACAACAAGAATGCTGCTGAGCTGTTTCCACAGCAGGAGGCAATAACACATGAAATCCTACAGGAATGTTTGGTTCACACTGAGGATGTGAAGTGTTCACACTCATGTCTCCTTCACACTGCTCAATTAGGATGGTTGCAATTAAAACTGCAACAAGATCTGATTTTCTGTCGGTGCTGCTGATTTACCCTGCTCCAAACAAGCCCTCAAACAAGGCTGAGCTTCCTCAACTTAAGAAGTTTCTAGTGGGAATTTTCACAGCTGCTATTTCAATCATACTTGAAATCCCATTGGAAATAAAGTCTTGTTAGCATCTCAGCAGAGCTGTAGATTTCCTAGGATCACTGTCAATGTCAGATAATGAGTACAGGTAGAATGGCACAATTCAGAATGCTGAAAGAATACTCAGCAAAATACTGGATTTGGATTACAGAAATTTACACTAAACTAGTCAAGTGGAATAGTTCAGCAGAATCAAAACAATAAAAGTAATAAAAATCTAAGAAATTTCCCTGGACATTCTGCAGCATTAACTGTTTCATGTTGAAAATGGGAAATCAAGCCCAGAAATATACTGAAACCATAATACATTCTCAACTTGCACAAACAAAGCACAGAAAAGTGGCAAGACCAGAAACAAACAATGCTTAGTACACAAAGAGTCTGCTGTGCAAAACTAGAAGAAATGGAAGATGAGCATTTTTCCTCTTGTGAGTACAACGTGAAAACTGAGAAATGGCAGTGCTGCTTGTTGACTGTGGTGTGTACTTATCCTGGAGATCATTAATGGGTCTCCAGAATATTTTCAAGAGAAAATATCACACGAGATATGAATGCTAAGACAACCGTGGGGATTGCTGAATGACAGTGCTCACAGCTGACAGCTCAGCAGTGACCAGGTACAAAGAGCTCTGTCCAATTCACACTGCCCATACACTGCCAAATCCTGCTTTGGTCATGGAAGTACCTCTGAGACATCTTTCAACCTCTTCACAATCCAATACCTTTTGCAGTTGTGAGGGAAAGCTATTCTAAATGATTGGTCTTTTTATACTCCTCAAATACTGTGCTCACCTACGCCAGTACTAGGATGAATGGAAATCATGGGTAAATTGCAAATATTGAGCCCTAAATATAAATCCAAAATTTTCGGGGGTGGGGGGGGACCTAATAAAACAAAACAGAGAAAAAAACCCAATCAAAAATAAATCAAAGGCAGCTTTTAAAAATGTCCTCCATGAAGAATAATTATACTTTAAGAAATATCTCAAGGGGCACTGCAGTTTTGTGCAGACTGACCCTCCCTGTCAGCTCAAGATCCTTCGGTTCACAAAAGATCCACCCCCACAGAACTGAGAAAAATCAGCCTGAAATCTAAAGGTCAGGATAAAGTTCTTAGGCTCCTATGTTCTCACATCACTCCTCCATTTTCTTTCCAGAAATTCAGTCAGTCATTAGATTCTCACAGTTTCACACAAGATAAGGAAGCAATTTCAAGGTTAATCTGTTGTCCAAACACCTCTGTGTGCAATGGCCATCAGTCAAAACTCTGGTGAAAGATGGAGTTTTCCAAGTACTTAAGGAGTAATTCAAATTTCCTAACACTTACTGCAGGATATGAAAAGCAAAAGGACTGGGGAAAAAAATAAACATTCTGTTTTCCACAGTATGGAAAGCCTTACTTTCTATGTGCCCTTCTCCTGCTACCTCATGAGATATGAATGCTAACGCCCCTCTACAACCCAAACCTCCCACACAAAAAGAAATCATCAGTGGTTAAACCAAGCCACTGAAAACTTACAGAACCTTGAATTATCTTGGTCAAGTTACCTACAAAAACCAACGGGCTTCAAGTAAAATAGTAAAATAAGCTTAATTACTTTTTTTTTTTAATATTTTCTGTGCATATATAGAAGAACAATTCTTATTGTCTCACTGTGCTGTGTGTGCATGTGCAACTATACAAGTATATAAATAAATTAGAGCAGCTTGTACAAACATCTTTATCAGTGTTTTGGTCTTTGATTCCAGGATTAAACATACTTTTCCAAAAAAGGACTTTTTTGGGGATTAAGTTTACATTTTCTGTATTTCTTGATGACAGCAATTATGTTTTAGTGTATGAACAGTTGCTACTTACATTAACTTCTGTTATAGCAATATCAACGACGCTACCAACAACAATTAAGGCATCAAAAGTGTTCCATGCATCAGTGAAATAGTGCTGTTAGGACAAGCATTCAGCAGAAAGAGAGCAAGAGAAAAACACAAACAGAAAAAGAGAAGAAAAGGACAGTGTTATAACACAGAAACACTCTAGGCTTCTCTGATGTACCACTATACAATCTAAACTTTCCCTTTCATAGCTAAAAGAAATTGGCAGAAAAAAAAGGCTATTTATTTCCCATATCAACATAATTGACCTATGACTGGTCTGTACTCAAAACTTTAGAAACATCAGATCAAAATCTGTGACTTGTCCAGATGATGGAAATAGTGGGGAGACAGAGAAAGAGAAGTAGGGACTGGGGAAAGTAAGCTGGGATATACTCACATCAGCTTCACTGAGAACGACGTCTACTATGCTGCCAATAACGATGAGGGAGTCAAACGTATTCCAGGCATCACTAAAATAGCCCTGAACAGAGCAGGCAGGGTGCAAACGTTTGTGATTACACATGAAATGTCAAATATTTGCATACTTCTGTTTAGTTTTGCATAAACAGAAATTAGTTAAACAAAACCTGTGGTCTAATGAGAAAACAAAACAAAACCAAACAATATTGCCTACTGAAGGAAAAGCAACATATATGTGCATGTGTGTGTATATATATAATTATATATATGCATGTACAGACACACACACAGACACACACACACTCTACACATGCAGAACACACCATGTTGGCAAGCAAGCCATCATCCAAAATTGGTTTTGGGCTTCTAGCAAGGTTGAAAAAGACTAACATATATACCCTAACGAGGAAAACAAGACCCTTTTCATTTTATTTCTGCAACACCAAGCCAATTGAAATCTCCCTGACATCAAGGATTTTGAGATAGTCTTATCTAAGTGATTGGTAAAAATATTCAAAGGGTCAAGTCTCATCACTGGCTAAACATGCACAGTTATTAATGTGAAACTGTGCATAAAGGTTGGAGAACTGACTTAATCTTCTATTCATAAACTAGGTCTAATCTAGGAACTCATCCTACATCTGCAGTCAGAGGCTGATTCTGTAGCCAGTGAAGTCAGTGCTAAGAACCACACCAGCCTGAACAATTTCTTAATGCTTTTGATCGGTGCAGCCAGTCCAATGCCTGAAAACTCATTTTCATAAATTGCTTCATCACCCTTCAGACATTTTATGGCTCCAAATATATTCCCCACACGTATGTTACTGGGAAATGGCTGCAAAGGGTTATAAAGAGCCATCATGCAATTAGCTGACTATGGGCATAAAACTGCATATTTGAGAAAAGAACTACTTCAGAAGAACCCTCCAGGTTCAAGTGTGGAACAAATCAAGATGTATTACAATTGTTAAGATGACTATGGAGACCAGAGTTTTCTGCAATAAGTGGATTTTCCTAGTTGTTATAGAAATCCAGAACTGCAGAAATTACTGAACTTGCCCTTTACCTCATTCAGATACATTAATGTATCAGTCTACCATGACTAAGGAAAGTGCATTACATCCAAAAGCTGAAATGTACATTTTTGTACATGTACATTTCTTGGTAATTAATTTTAAAATACTAACTTTTCAGCCACTATTGAAGATCTAAAGTAATACATTTAGCAAGTTTAAAATTACAAACATGCTAATCTAACCTTATGTATAGTTACACTTTTTATTACACTGTTTGCTTTAAGATAATGTTTTAGCTGGGTAGTTAAAGTTATTACATGTGTTCTTAGAGAAAAGCAAAATCAGTTCAAAATATTTTAGAATTGGACTGATATTATTTTCAAGATTTTAAACTGTTAGAATTTCAAGTAATTTCACGTTTAAAGCAATGCACCTGAGTGCATTACTATTTAAAAAAATGCTTACTTTGTGTGAAAATTTGCTCTTGGAGACTACAAGAGAGCTGCTACAGTAGACAACAGCTCTACATTTTATTCTTGGAGAAGAAGCAGGGTCAGGAAAGGCTCATTATGTTTCCAATGCTATTCTCTTTTAAAGCACAAATTGCTACTACCATTCCTTTAAGGAAGGGGTTGTAAGAGGAAAATAGATCAGAATATGATCTCTACAACCCTTGGCACTGCTCTGGTTCTTTGGGATTAACCATCTACTCCAGTTTTGGGGCAGAAGCCAGTGCTTGTGGGTTTGGCCTCTTGAAGAAATGCCTCCACTCCTAAGAGCTCTTGCACCATTCCCTATTGCTCCCTCTCTACTCATCCAGCTCCATGGGAACCAGCCATTCCCAAAGTTTTTCTAAGACTCACCCTGAACCACCCCCAGAATACTGAAATTTATAATCCTAATGAGATTAGCAGCTGCCAACCAAAGAAAGGGAGCTTCTCTCATCATATTCTTCCTGATCATTCACATTCCTTATTTCTAAGAATCTTCCTTGATTTTAGAATAGCTATATATATATATGTCTCTCTCTCTATATATATCTATACAAAAAATAAGAGACTACTGCCAAACAGCAAACACATAATCAGCACGATCCTGAGCTGTGCTATCCATCTTCCTCTACAATGGGAACCAAAAAATGTCCTCCAAATAAAGGATAATTTCAGCTATAGAAAAAGTTACTTTACTAGACATGCTAAAAGATAAAGCACTAAAATAAAAAAAATCACATTTTGATTCAATACAGCTAAAACACTTCACATCTAAAATAATCTACACATTTATTTATTTATTTTATGAAACCTTTTCCATCAGTATAGACAAATATTGTTCAAACTAATATGTAAAGCAAAAGCATACAAATAAACAAAAAACTAAGAGAAAATAAAGATGGTTTTGGAAAAGGGAGGAATGGACAAGTCACAGCAAATAAACATCATGCAAATAAGTTGTTTTCACCACTGCAAGGACCCAAGATCAATTCACTTACTAGCCATCTTTCCTTTTTTCTTACAAAAATCTGATGTAAAACGACATGGAAAATCATTACAAGTTTAAGCAACAACTGGCTACCAGGAAGCTGTACATACAGTATGTGTGGATGAATTATTTTTGATTCCAGAGCTGTATTTTGTTTTGAACGGCACTGAACCATGTTGGGTAACAGAGTTTAGCAAATGTGAAGGAAAAGGCCTGGTTTTTTAGCTTATATTATGAATAATTTGCTCATTGAGAAATGCCGAAGGACAAAATCACAAAGCCTGGGGAATATGTAGGCATAGAGAATTAGCAACAAAATACGTTTCCATACATCTACCACATAAATATTTTAGTTCTTTTAGTACTCTCTTAGAAAATTTAGGGCCTCATTCTGCAGAGCCTTCTGTGAGCCAATCTCCCAGCCAAGTGTGCTCAGCATCACCTTTACTATCTAGCACTTCTCAAGTTTTTATGTATTTCAGAGCTGGAAGTCAGTCTGCAGTGCCTGGGTTTTACACAACACAACATCATAGTCAGAGTATCAATAATTTATAGTAGCCTTACGTTTATATGACCAGCAAAACCAAAAGTTCACCGTTTTCACAGGACTTTTGTCAACATATTAAGGGGACACTGTCAAGCAGATGAGATAAAAACTAACAGGTTTTTATCTATTTTTATTTTTACAGAGTGAGTAATGGAGTTTTTATTTGATGCTTTGAACATCTCTGAAATAACTTTTTTAATGCACAGAATTAATAAATAAAACTGTTTATTCTGTCAGACTAGCCTAAGAGACCCACCCACCAGTGACACAGACATAGAAGAAATTAATCAGTCTTCCCTCATGGACCCTAAAGAAAAACATTAAGTTTAGTTTCAGATTGTTCCTACTATTGTTAAACCTTAATATGAGTTAAAGCAATTAATTGTTCTTTTAAACATGCATCTGTTTTGAAATTTAGATTAAAGACATTAAAATTCTGCTTAAGGCTGCTGGCTGATTTGTGATTATTAATGAACTATGTAATATGTGTTGCCAATAGGTTTTGTTAAAGAGTATCTGATAATTTAAAGGGTTACAATCTCCAAAGAATAACAGGAACAACCTTAATTGTACTTTATTCCCTTCCTTCCTGCTAATTAGTCTCTTCCAAAAGTCTGATGATTATCATGGTCTTTAAACCTTGCCCTGCTAATTAACAAGTTTAAGGTGTTCTGCACCTATGGAGGACCTAAATTTTAGGACCTTCCACTGCAGTGTCTGCCCCTCAAACTCTCAGGGTTCAGATCCAGGGATCTCTCACAGTGAAAGCATCCAGTCAGATAGAAAGCATGTTGCAACAGAATTAAAGCTCAGATTGTACAGAGTCTTAGAGACCAGTATTAAGACATTGCATTTGCTAACGAGTAGGAAGCCCACAGTACAAATGGAGCACTGTGATTTGTACACTCATGATCAGACCACTGTGTTTTGCATTAGCTGCTATTTCTGACTACAGTCACAAGTGCATGGAGAACCATACAAGGATTCACAATCTTCTTTCAAAAAGCAGATGATAAAATGCAGCAAAGTCCTCTGTGCAAAACAAGGATATAGAACAGGAAATACAGATCAGGAAACACAACCAGCATACTCATGACACTGTGGTCCACACAGCTGAGCTACCTCCTCTGGGGCCTCATATTGTGCCATTTTTAATGTGAAACCCTTAGCGTTTAAATAAGATAGCTGACACAAAAATACAAATAGATTCATTAGAAAGGTACAATGGACTGGACAGTGCAGAGCGAGACTACGGGAGAGTGGGTAAACATTCACCCCCAACTCCACACTTCTCAACCCAGGATCCCAAGTGATGGATCATTTGTTCACTTCTGCAGGCAAATAGAGCTGGCTTTAAACCAAGTAGCTGAGGCTGTCCAGCCAAGCTCAGTGCTAAATACAAGCAGAATAAATAGTTTTGAAAAATCTGGAAAGCTGTTGTACACCTGGTGCAGCCTGAGCTCTGGGCAGCCTGTGAGCACTGAGCTCCCTGGGTCAGAGCAGGAGCAGGGCTGCCCACAAAGCCAGGGCTGCTCCACACCTGCAAAGGGATCGCAGCCAGCTCCACAGGTAGACATCCTGCTTGCCTTAAATGAAGGGCAATGGCAAATGAAAAGTACCAGTCTCGGATGGTGAGATCAGTAAACTTCAAATGGCTCATCTGGCTTTTTTCAAATTCCATGTAAAGTGAGTGAACACATTTAACTTATTTACACAGCCCAAAATAGACATTCATTTCCTTGTACTGAAAACAAATTCAGTCTTATTTTTTCATCATTAACTTCTGCACTTCATAAATGCAGTATGAGAAGTGAATAAAAAAATGCATCAGCTGCCACAGAATAATTTTATCTTTTTTTCAATTATAGTTATCAGTTTTTCTTGCAAATCTACTTTTGAAAATGTGTCTGCATCATTCATATTGACAGTGTCCCTTTAAGACAAGGAATCAACCACTCAGTGTGGGGCCTTTTACCAAATATTATGTATATATAACTGAAAACATAAAAATCTAAAAAGGCTATTTCATATGTAAATTATTTATATGTATGTTTGTAATACTTGGCTATATCTTATCAAGTAAAGAAATTATTTTGCATTTTAGAATAGGAAATGATACAGGATACAGGTCTTTACTGGAGATTAAATTAGTGTAAAATAATGAATGTAGTACCCAGAACAGGAGAGGTGGTAATCCCTATAAGAGTAAAGGATTTATCTGATTTAGAAAGGGACATTTTCATTACCTCAAAATATTCCAGATCTCATCAACCACTATGTAAGATTTTTTTTTTTTTTTGATACCTGCATTTCATTTCCTGGAGTTACATTTCTAGTATAATTTCTCTGATAGATAAAGGTGGGAAATGTTGGTTCTTTTTGCTCTTTGAATAATATACAGCAAGTGTGAAACTCATTACACTTAATTCCTGTGGGGACCTAATTAAAGCATATCTTACCTTGGGTTTGAATGCAATCAGTTTCAAAACCATTTCAACAGTGAACACACCAGTGAAAACCATATTCATAATGTCCATGGCATCATTAAACAGCTTAGACTGCCCATAGTGCTGTGAATGAAAAATAAAATACTTTCAAAATAAAGGCTTTAAAATATTAAGTGAAAGCAAGGCAGCCTAAGAAAGTTGACAAAAACACAGCATAGGAAAGCATCTTCTGATAATATTTATGAATTTGACATGGAAGATTAGCTGAATATCTCTGGTCAAGCATGGAACTGTTTAAATCCCTTCTGTTTAGGCACTGAGCAGAACAGAATCATCATTCCTTGACATCCTAAGGGAATCTCCAGAGAAATGGTTGGGAGAGGAAAATTGTTCCCTCAAAAGAGGAGTTTTAGACAACAACATTTTCCCAAGTTTTTTATGCAAGGTTTTAAAATTACACAGGCTTGTGTCACACCTGCTTAGAAAGCCTGAAGGATGGTAGTCACAAAATAACACAGTGTGTAGGAGGTATATTTTTAAGAGGACATAGTGTATGCAAGCTTACTGAAAAAAGCAGAATGGTTTTGTAAACTGAATTCAAACCATTCTTTCTCTTATCAAAATCTGAAATAGTAGGGAGAGAAAGAGACAACTAGAACACGTCACAGAAAAGCACTATGATCAGAAGTGCTTTCTTTACAATTCCACTTCATTAAAAAATACAGGTTGCCATAAATTAAAGACATCATATCACCCACAGCCTTCCCTGAAATTTATGCCAACAGCTTCAAGAGAGTTTCTGGTCTTCCTACCTGCATAGCCAAGCAAAGGGTGTTCAGCATGATGAGGACAAACATGATGTACTCAAATCCAGTAGAATTCACCACATACCAGAACTTGTACTGGTAAGGATTTTTTGGAATATATCTGCGGAGAGGACGTGCCTTCAAGGCATACTCTACACACTGACGCTGAAAAGCAAATACAGCAAAAACTGTTAGACTATAACAGCAGTCATTCAACCGGTAATATAATTATTAAGTGCAAATTGTTAAACATAACTCTCAAAACCATAACTCTCTGTCTACTTATGTAGAGCTTTTAACTTATGTTAAACATAACTCTCTGTCTACTGGATATAGAGCATTTCATTATTAAGTGTTAATAAAGTGCACAAGCAGCTCACCAGTCCTCACTTGATTATTTATTGCTGTATCTAACCATACACACTACTCAGCCACATGCAAAAATCAAATAATGCTCATGGAAATTCTGGAGGGTTTTGCCTTTATACACCAATATGTTATAGAACATATAGGTATAGTACATAGCAGGACTATTAAGTCATCTGTAAACTATGTTTTGTCTTTACCCCCATTTCAACCATCAATGCGCCTGCATAGCATAAAACCCTAGAGGCAGCAAAATAAATACTGAGGTGGTGTTACATCTAATAGCTCAGTTAAATCACCCAGCAAAATCATGTCATGCATGTAGGAACATCATGGATTCATCTCATCATCTACCAGTGCCCAAAATCTTCAGGGCTGGGCCTCCCACTTGTCCCTGAAGGAATTCTTACAGGCCCTAAGTGATGGGGCACGTGGTGCAGGAAGATTCCTGGCTACCTTCTCATGCTTGGCTTTCTTTAAATGAAGTGTATTACAGTCAGCCAAAAATACCTGGAAAATTGTGACTTAAGAGTTTCGCAGTCATAGGATTAAACAGTAAATAGGGATGGATTTTAATCTGAATATCCCCCATGAATTTCTAAATAAATGGAGGTGAGAAGTGGAACATTTTGAACACTTGAACTTTGAACACTTTCAGTCTATTCAGAACACAAAAACTATTTTCCAGCTCTTAGTGTAAAACCTATCTCTGCCTCAGGATTACCTGGCAAGTGCTGAATTCTTATTAATGTGACACCAAAAAGCAAGATGCTAAGAAGCCAAGCTTAGTGGGCCACCTTTCACAACAAAAAGACTGATGGGTTGGGATCACAGAAAGAGGAACATACAACAACCTGAAAACCCAGTTAAATAAATATTCAGATAGTAAAAAACCCTAATAAATACTAAGCTATGTGTTTGGTGCCCTCTTCTGCTCCAAAGTAGAAAGGAAGCTCTTCATGCATAAACAAAAAAGGCTACTTCTAAAACATAAGAAGTCATTACTTATTTTAACCTGATTTTTGTCCAGCTCACAGTTCTTGTACTCTTGTTCTCCCTGTTCTTGGAATGTAACAATGACAAAACCAACAAATATGTTCATCATAAAGAAAGCAATAATGATGATATAGATGATGAAAAAAATGGAGATCTCCACTCTGTAGTTGTACACAGGTCCTACATTCTCGCCATTTGAATCAATGGCTTTGTAAAGCAGCCTGAAAAAAAAACAAAATTTTATCTTTATTACCATTGAAATGAGAAAATAGTAAAATATGCAGACTCAGAGGACAGGTTTCAGAAATGGTCAGATATTCACTGTTAGCCTCCTCTACTTATTGACAGTGCTTGCAAGAATAGAGAAATCAGAAGAATCATAGCACACATTGCTATATTCTTTTTTTTTCTGGAAGAATTAAGGTAATGACCTGATGGATGTAGTTTTCATTTATTTATTGATTGATTTATCCAAATAAAATTTTCTCATTTAGGGAAATAGTGAGTGGCAGTGCTTCCTAGGTTTCTCTATGAGTGTACTACTGCCTGACTTTTTAGTAAAAAGTTTACTTGAAGGCCTAAAACTTTCAAATTAACATTATTTAAGGGCCATTAATGCATAAGCATCTAAAATTAGAGTTTCCGTTAGAGCTAAGAAGTAGCTCCTTACAGCAAAAGTAGCAAGACTGGGAATCAAATGGTATAAGTGCACAGACTCAGGATAATGGGGTTTTTTACTCCTTTCTTCTTTACACCATCACTTAAAACTGCTTCATTGCCCAAAATTGAGACATTCTGGCAAATGAGAGTGAATTGTTCTGGAAAACGCAACTCCCACAACAACACTGTGAAAACACAGAGGAGCCACTCACGCTGGCCAGCCTTCAAAGGTGGAGACTGTGAAAAGGGCCATCATAGCAGACAGAACATTATCAAAGTTGAAATCACTGTTTTGCCAGACCCTCTCTTTGACCATGGGACTATCGACATCTCCATCCTTATAAACGATGTATATTCCTCTGTGAGAAAGAAACTGTCGTTAGTGAAATACTGAGCTCACCTCAGAGCTACCCCATGCACTACCCAAAGCTGGCTCTTTTTTTGCCTCCTTATGTTTGTTTCCTTGCTAACCTGCGTTTTCTGGTGGATTTAAGATGACAATTCCAATTTACACAACCCTAAATGCCCTGACACATGCCTGCCCATACACAGTTTAAGTTATTCAGAACAAAATGCGTCACATTCTTAGACCAAAGGTCTCCTCACCGGCATTCCTCGGGGTTCTGTTTTGCCTCATCAGTGCACTTGTAGAATTTGCCCTACATGTAAAAACAAAAAGCAATGACAAAATGCAGAATATGCAAAATACATGCTTTTATACTGCAGTTGGGTCAGGATGGGACCAACCAGTACCAGCAGCAAACCACCAAGAATTCAATTCAGCTTTTTCTTTTCTTGAGAGTGACTTACCTTGAACAGCTGCACCCCAATACAAGCAAACATGAATTGGAGCAGAGTTGTAACAATCATGATATTACCAATAGTTCTAATAGCCACAAAGACACATTGAACAACGTGCTGGAAAGAAAGAAAAAACTATGTTTCAATGCAATTTGTCACGGACTACACACCATAAAAATCTATTTCTGGATTCTTTTTTAAAATTACTATTTTTGTGTTGCCAGTATCATACCTTATACTGTAATTTGATTGGTTTTCTAAATTTGTCTGTAAGTCTGTAGACCCATCAACATCAAGTGGCTAGAAATTACACCGGCACTATGGATAAACAACTAAACTGCACTGACATGTTGGTTCATCAGAGTCCAAATCTGCTCTCAGTGGCAGTTCCTGCACACACAAACTGCTGTAACCGTGGGCAGAGCCTCGGCTGGTTGAGGCCAGATATGTTTAAGAATTAGGAACTGATTTCTGTCCTTGTCCTGTGGACTTCTGTAGACAATTTTTCTTGAGTAAGAATTTTTAACCTGAGGCAGGACTAAAGCATCAGGCCAACAGAAATATAACTTTAAAAATAAAAATAAACACCTTAAGTCCTTTTGCTCTGTTTATTGCCCTTAGAGGCCTCAAGACTCTTAAAACTCTGAGAATCTTCACAACCGAGATAGCACTTGATCTAGGAGAAAAGAAAAATTATACTGTTACTGTTAAGGTAACTGATTGTATTACAGAATAACAATATCCTTGCAAATTCCTTAAATATGAAATTAAAAAAAAAAACCTCCAACTAGAATTCTCAAGATATATATGCAATTTTTTTACTCTTTATTCATTCTTTATTAAAATTAGAAAATAGTATCAATCTCAGAAATACCATAAGAATCATTTTGATTTCTGGAGAAAATTTGGAATTAACAGTTCAGAAGCTCACCTAAGACTATAATGGAGCAAAATAGTCCCCAATGTATTTTTCAGTGTTGACTAGCTCTTTTGAAGACACTGTGTAAGTCCTGTAAATCAATGAATCCTTCCATTTCCAACTAACTTGATCTAACTAACTAAAAGATCTCAAATGACTCCCATTCACTCTGTTTAAGTAGCTAGGACTGCATTTGAGGAAATAGTGCAGAGTCTTTTAAAGAACACCCCATGAAACTGAAATCTTGTGCAGGAGGCTTTCTGGTACCAGCAGAGTTCAGAGTGGGGAGCAGCTGCCCAAAACCCTCCCGTGCTCTCTTTAAGTCACTAAGGCTGTCACAGATGATATTTCATAAAGAAAAACCACTCAATGAATTAATAAGCAGGTTTTAGACTCTTTTATTGTGTTTAGTCTGACTCAAAAAAACAAAAACAAAAATCCTCTCCACCACCATTTAAAGTCCTGATTAAGGTACAACTTCCCCTCCGTTCAAACACTGTCTAGTTCTATGTCCCCACAGGCCAATACTGAAAGACCAAGCTCATAAAATCAGATTGTAGATGTGACAAGAGCTCAAGAGAAAGGCTATAAACCTCCTGAAGCTCCAGGAAATATCTGTTATACCACACAGGGTCATGGTGCTCCTCCTCATTCTCTCAGTAATAGTGGGAAGTAGTGATTTGTTTCCAACCCATATTAGTAGGGAATTACAGCACTCTCCATGCAAAGCACTGCCTCCTGGCAGCCCCATCCCTGAGCACTGACACTGCACACCCACACACTGTGGGGGAACAAAAGGAGCTGAAACACTGATTTCAGCAGAAAACCCCAGAGCAAAAATAAATCATTCACATTATAAGTATAGTACTTACTGAATCCCGAATGATACCAGAGAAACGCCCACAACCAGCAAATCCAGCAAATTAAAATAATTCCTGCAGAAGGACCCTTTATGAAGGAATGCTCCAAAAGCTGTCATCTAAAAATAGAATTGTTACACACTTAGTCTATATTTCAATTTATTCAAATTCACATTTAGGCTGTTTACAAGACACTTGCCTAGAGTGTGAATGCATACAATACTATCTCACTTTCTAAAATCCTTTGATATATAAAACTATCCCTCTACATACATTAAATCTTTCATTTAAATCAGAAAAATTCTACTCAACAACATCAACAAATATGCCAACTTTTTCTGATGTCAACAAATGTTCCATTTTGTGTAAGAACAAATGAGGCTGAGATTATTACCCTGAATTAATTTAGCCTTCGTTAGAAAAATTACTACAAAAAACCACTTGAGATTTCCATGTTTACTAAACTGTAGGGTCCAGATTCTGACTCCTAAATATTCATATCTTAAGAACTGAAGGAGCTGAGAATGTACTGCAAACTCCTGAGAGTCAAAGCTGGTACAGAAGCAGGACGAGGCTGTCCTAATGCAGCATTACAAGGCTATTTAGCTTTGGCTTATGGGAGACATGAGTGGGGACCTTGGAATAACCTGGAACAACTGATACAGGGGTTTTTTTATCTGTAATCAAAGGTCACTAAATTTTGCTTTCTCAAACATTGCTCTTTCTTTTGGGCTTTCTCTAAATTTTTTTTTCTGTCCCTATATTTAGATGAAAAATGCTAACAAAGTGGATCCTGTCTGCACCATTTGCAGGTTTCATTAGGAGCTAGAGGCTCTATTAATTACGGCTGCAGCCAGCACGTGAGCAGATGATTTTGGATATCACAAAGCTGAATTTGACTGCTAAATCCATGAATTAGACCTCCTACCATAACTTTAAGTAAGTATCAGTTAAAAAATGCAGAGAGGAATTTGATTAAACCATTAGATGCAGGCTTACCAGCTGCAGAGAATATTGCATAAATCTTTCCATAGTTATGGATTAAGTCTGAAACACTGAAACTAAAAACTCATAACAAAAATAAGGATACCTCTGAAAAATACCTTGTCAGCTCAGTCACATGAATTCTAATTTCTTCAGCCTCAAGATCCTGTTAAATGAATACAGAGCTATTCCTTGTTTTCCACAGGTAAGAATACTTGATGCCATCTAGAGAACTTCCCACACTGACTGTGCATTTTAATCCCTCTACTTTCTATTCTGTTCCTCAAGGTGTAGAGAAGAGATTTTATTTCATTTCCTCTCACAGCAGATTACTACAGCTTTCAAGACTGTTCCCCAATGTAGAACAGAGCTACAGGCAATTGGCATCTCAGTGCACTGCATCCCTGTTCAGCATGCAGACATTTCCAGGCCTTCTGCATGACAAACCATCACCACCAGCAAAGGCTGTACCTCTGCAAAGGAAAGATGCATTTTTTTTTGGAAGCAAAAATTAATTAATCTTCTTATTCTCTTGTTAAGCCCTCCTTTGTGGTGATCAAAACACTAAATATTCCTCAAAGCTAGAAGAGTAAAAATGCTAAAGCTTTAACCTATGCCATGACACGAGAGATACAACATAGTTATATTAGAAAATTTCCATTAAATTCCTAGCTCTTTCACTTACAGCTGCACAGAGTACATCTAAATTCACTAAAATCAGTGGGAGTTGAACACTAAAATAACGCTGAATATCAAACTAACATCTATCTACAACTACCCATTTACATTGTCATACGTTATGAGCAGCACACAAAGTTTCATGTAAAGACTCCCACAAAAATTAGGTCTATAAATGACCTAAAAGTACAGTATTTCCCCATCTTCACATGGAGACTCATATTTCAATCACCACAAATCCCAGTGGAAGCATTTGTTAGAACTCTCTCAAGGAAATTTAAATGGTATGTGATTAGGACAGCAGGGGGAGGTTGAAAGCACCAATCCCTAACCTGACCTTTGCTCTTATGCTTTCACCTTTCCCAAGTTGTCCAAACAGGATTTCAGCATCATGTAGGGATTACATAAGAGAATTCTTAAATGCTTTAAACTGATGATGCAGATCTTTTGTTATTCATATCCTCATTCACAGCACCATGTGATGTGGGAATCCTTGCTTGAGAGCAGTAAGACAGACCACAAGGAGACTCCCTACATGCTGAGAGTTTATTCTCATCTAATGCTTGGTTTTTGTACAAGTTCCTTTGCTACAGTTGGTAATATTGCCTCTGGTTATCCTAATTTCAGTTTCACACATTCTTTGCCTGGAAATTAAGGAATAGTATTGTCAGTGCAGGTCTAGTTTGGAATTTTCTCCTTGCAGAACACACTCCTTCTGTACAACTCGGATACTGTGGGAAGCACAGCAGAGGACGTGGAGGGCCCCAGCCATAAGCAAGCAAAGCCAGAGTCTGAGATGTGTTAGTAAAGCAGGCACTGTGTCTGTGTCGTGTCCTGACTGCCCACTACATCTGTACAGTACAGTTTATTTTCCCTTACATGTGAATGCTCTTCAGAGTCAGAAGCATCTACATTTTTGGCTGTGATGTGGCTTCTTCTTTCCCTGTAATATTTCACAATGCCAAATTTCAGCAACCCAAGCTCTAAAGTTTCCTGCTTCCCTTGGATAACTCTTAAATTTCTCAGTGCCAAATCTTTCGCGGTTTTCAGGAATGTAGCTTTTCTTAACACATCCAGTTATGCTTCTTTATGCCACTCTTTATAATTCCTCTGACTCCTAGAAAAAACACAAATGGAACTGCAGGAGCTGGAGAACCTGCTGCTCAGAGCATGTGGAAGTTTACTGACTCTCTTCTGCCACAGACATAATGGTGACATATTTTTAAGGCTTCTCAAATGCAGAGCTGGGAATAAGACTGATCTAATGCTACAGCTCTTTTCAGTGCTTTGTTCTCTCTTAGTCTGGCCTTTCTCTAGCAGCAAAAGCCCTGGATATTTATTTTAGCATGCTACAAATAAGAATAATCAATTCTATAGCAAGCTTCTCACTGCTGAAAATGTGAAATAAGGGGATAAACATAAAGCCTAGGAGAAAATTCACAAGCATAAAAATAGTCTATTACTTACAGTACAGCTTATCTTGTAAACAGCCCAAATATTGCACCAATTAATATTAATCAAATTGCATTGTGAAGAGTATGCACAGCAATATGAGCAAAAGCTGGGAGAAGAGATTTTGTTAAGCTTAATCCTCAACTGGAAATGCATAGTTTATGTACAGATTCTTAGTGTGCCAGCAATTTTCAAGGGCATAAATCAGGATTACTCAACCAAAAACTTATGGTGAGAATAAGCACAGCATGAAACATTTATGAATCATGTGTAAATCTCTGAAAAAAAATTTTGCCAATATCCAATGAAAATTTTAATTTCCTTGTTCAGCATTTTGTTTCATGCGAATGCAATTTTCAGTTATTTGGCTTCTTTACCAGAGTAAGTCTTGTACACTGAAAATCTGAGTAACCCCAATAGATACTCTTAATAATCAGTACACAAACTATACATTAAAATGCCAATTCTTGGCTCATGCATGGGTAATACATTTAAGCAAGCATAATTATGCCTGTCTGTGAATTTAAATGTATGCCCAAGATAAATGCAAAGTATCTTAGTGTATAGATAGATAAATGCAAGATATCTTGCAAGTCCTATTGCAAGAAAATAGTTATCTACTATTTTAGCTCTGTGGATATAGTTCAGCAAAATAAATGAGAAATTACATGCTCCCTCCTTATAAGACTGATTATCTCTTTCGGAAATGCCAGAGCAAGGAGAAGGAAAAGCTCATGCGCAGTGATTTATTTTTCCCTTTTCTGACAACTGTAAGTTTAAAAAGGGTAAAAAATGAATTATTAAACTGATGTAATGATAAAAAATCAGCTTCTTCATGCACCCAATGGTAAAAAAATAACCAATCAAAACTATGAGGAACTGTCAAATAAAAAAATCCTCTAGTTTAAAAAAGTTTAGCTTTGATCGCTTAGAGAAAAGGCGAAGAACACTTCAAGTGCCTTTTCTTGGCAGGTGACACACAAGGAAAATCCTTTTAAACAAGCTTCCTTTAAAAACCTGTTACCTTCAAAATGATCTCAAATGTAAACATACTAGTGAAGACATAATCTGCATACCCTAGGATCTGGAAGGTAAACAAAAAGTTACAAACATTATTGCTAAAGCTGCTTTTGAGCTAACAAGGATCAATTAACAATGCATTACCTTTAACAGGATTTCAACAGTAAAGATGGCTGTGAAAGCATAGTCAAAGTAACCAAGTATCTGCAAGGTATAACACGTGCCACAGTAAGAAATCCATCTCTTAATCATTTTTACAACTTAGACCACATACACAACAACACCTGAATTAATTTAAGCAGATAGATGGAGAATTCAGACAAAGTAGTTTAAAATTCCAGCTATTATGCAATCATTTTTATTTTCTTAAAAATTTAACAGATGTCACTGTGCTCAGGTATTATATTTCACCCCTCAATAATCGATAGAGCCCAATAGGCAACAATTTCTTTCAATTTCCTCTACCAGCTTTCACAGGTACTTTCTTCAGCCTTTAGTAGAGATACAGAATCTTAAACAAAGAATAAATACTTATTAATAATGTCTGAGGTTTTTACTAAAGTATTGCATCACAAGATAAAATATCAGTGGATGCTTCTAGACTGCAGATCATTCCACATTCTGTTACATTCTATTGTTCATATACAGGCTTGTCTAGAGTGTCACAAAACAAATTAATGAATAACTAAGCACTTAAAATCAACACCACAACCCTTTTTCCTTGAAGGGGGAAGATATAGCAGTGATTTATTTGTAAGAAATTTAGAAGAACCCACAAGAGTTGCACAAGTGATATGAAATTTCTGAGAGGATTATGGCTGTGGGATTGACCTCACTGCTGTTGAGAGGCACACGACAGGCATCTCAGTACCACCCAGAGCTGTGGCCACATCCCTGACACCTAATTCAGTGAACTGCAGGAGGGTGAGAGTTTAGTCTCAAGGATCCAGCAAATCCACCTAGCCAACAGTTGTGCACAGAAACATCTTGACTGCAGTTCAGCAACTAACCAAGTGAGAAGGAGAAATAAAATAAAGAGACAACACACAAAGAAATTAGTCATACTAGATCAAATAAAAGGAAATAATTTTCCCCCCATATTCTGCTGATTATCACATCCTTCTGTCCCTTGGTGTGGCTGTAAAAATAGGCAAATATTAAAGCCATTCAACATAGATTAATCAGTAACCAATTCACTCTAGACTTAAAATAAAACATTTAAAGGCATTCTGGTTTTTAAACTTTCATTCTGTTGCCAACCTGAAGGAAGGAACATGCACACTCAAGGCAGTAAAAAGAAAACTATGCAGGCCTGGGGCACATGAGAATACTTACAGCAAGAGGGCAATGCCCTCCTGAAATCCCTCACACATTTTGTCTGTGTCCCAAACAGAAATAATCTTTTCAGTTACCACCACTCTCCACTTACATTTTCCTAACGCTCCTCTAGTCACAAATACAATTATCAGCCCTTGAAGCCATTTCTATAATAACAATTTCAGTATTCTCCACCAGCTCTCTCTTTCCTACCCATTAGTGTGATTTATTTATAGGATTACATTGGTCCAGCTCTATAGATATGGGAAGCACACTGCTCTGCTGAATAGTGCATGAAGAGTGTCTTTGTGCTTTGGCCTCTTTTTACCTCTGGAGAAAGTTTGAGTTCTTTATATGGTTTTTACTAAAGTTACTGGAAAAATATTCAGAGAGTGCCAACAGCCAAAACAAGAACTTCAGAGGTTGCACCAACACTAGCAAGAACTAGAGAGATACAACCTCTACAGCCTCAGCAGGCCCACCTTTCCTGCAAGATGTAGCAGAGTTTCTCTAACTCCATGACAACTTCTACAGATCATTCTTTACCTAAAACAGGAGAGACCTGAAAGTTCTGTCAAAGTATCCCCAAAGTCTCCATGGACTATTACCATGTTGCACCACCTCAGCTATTTCCTACCCAATCCAAAGCAAACACAGCTCACAATAATGTGAGATTCTTGCTACACAACTGATACAAGTGCAACAAGACTAATAAAATCTGCGGTCACAAGAGTGGATTTATTCTTGTTTCTCTGTCTAATAATTGTGTGTTTGAGTAACAGGTAATCCAATACATTAAGAATTTAAAAGGGGGGATTCAGGAATATGTTTTGGGAGAACACAGGTGTTTAGTCCCCACATAAACTACAGTTTTATTGAGTAATAGAGACATTATTGAAATTAATGGTTTTAAGGCTGAAATCGCATTTGTCTCTGAATCATGGCAAGAGCTGGGCATGCTCTGATTGTCCTCTTACATGTAAGTTTAGGAAAAAGTGAGGCTTGTTTAGTTTCTGATGTGGCCAATCAGGAATCCAAATATCTTCGAGTCCAACATGGGGGGTAACTCAAACCCCTCAGAGTGCCCACACGAGCCTCTCTGAGAGAAGAGGTAACAACCTTATGGATCCCTACACTCACTAACAGAGGGATTCTCCAAGTGCCCCAAAGCTATATAATAGAGTCAATGCAGAGAGAACAAATCAGAGTCTATTCCAAGCATGATAAACAGTGATAATTTTAACTGGCATTTTTAAATCAGCATCAAACACTGTGAGGCAGTAAGAGTGATTCAGAAATTGCACATCAGGTACTCCAGCTGCAAAGTAGGAAAAATATGAAAATTATAGATATTGCTTATATTCAGCTTGAGAATATTTTATCCTGATATATTTATAGTCACGGAAAAAGCATTACGTAAATAAAAAACATTTCTAATACTGATGATGTTCCATCAATAAAGTTAATTGCCTTTAAAGAATTATGCTTCTTAGAGCAAAAGGAATATAAATGCATAGCTTGAAAAAGGAAAAGGAATGTTTCTTAACATGAAAATTAAAAAAGCAGGCAGTAGGCCCAAAGGATTGTATCCTGTGAGGGTGTATTTATCTTCATAAAAATGAAGGGCTTACATTATTTCGAAAAGAGTGACTGCGAATTGGATCTTCTGCTGCTAAGGAAACACTGCTCAGCATGATGAAGACAAGGATGAGATTGGTAAAGATGTGGTGATTGATGAGTCTGTGGCATCCCACTCGAATTCTAAAGAGGAGAGACAAAAATACACCATTTTTGAACACAGAATTCAGCAGATGGTTAATATACAACATGTTTTCTATTACTCTGCCAACACTGGTGGAACAGAGCAACAATCAGCACTTAGAAGCAATGAAAATGCTGAAACTATCAGTCTGACTCCTAAGAATGTAAATAAATTCAAAATCCAATTCACCCGTAGTGAAGATGCACTTAAAGCAATCTGGGAGGGGTCAGTTTCCATTGGGTTATGAACACCACAAGTTCCATTGGGCACATGCAGACAATGTCAGAAGGACCAAGGCTAGAAAATAAGTCATTCCAGATCCCCTGTTTGATTTGATTCTTACTAAAGTTGTCAAAATTACTCATGTTTTGAGATGCAGCTTAGGCTGCAGATCTCATTGTGCTACTTAAGACTCCAAGCAGAATCTCCATGAAGATTTTCTTATAGAATTACAGGACAAGTGGGTGTTGAAGGCTCTAGAGCTGTCAGGCTTCAGCCACATGACATGAAGTGTGACTGTGCATATGCTTAGAGTCACTGAACCCAAGGTAATCACAAATACAGAGCAGATCTGGGATTAAACTGACAAAAAGGCAGGATCAGGTTCATAACTGACTAACACTGAAGTTGTCTAAATCCTGCTGAAGGCTTGGAAGATCCTTGGCTAAAATTTTTTCTCCTGTTTTTAAGTAGATGACTGGAGGGTGAGGTATCTTAGTTAAGCAAATAGGCCATTTTAGACCGAGAATACATAGTGGTAGTTGAAGATGAAAGCAATTTGAAGTGTTCAACAAACCTAATGACTCTGCATTCAGCATATGAAAATTTCTAATTTAAGGAGCTCTTTTTCCAGTTTGTAAATTCTGAAGAGCTTCAGATAATCCATGCAATGAATAAGATACACACCCAAAACTTTTTATCTTGATCATCTTCTAAACTTGTGATGGCCTCTACCAAGAGGTAGAAAGACAGCATCCTCCCATGCCAAATAAATCTTCAGCAAGGAATTCTACTGACAAGTCAAGTTTGCTGTCTTCACCAGAGTAGAACTCCAAATGCTCTGGAGTTAGACTAAGTGGGAAAGGTTCCAACTCCGCTCCAAAATCCAACTATTACTGTTCTTGATTTTTTGAAATAATTTGTCTTTATCTTTGATGTTTGTTTGAATCTGGGAAGTGTTGTTAATCTAAGCAGAATATATACAACCTTTCTCCTACTTTTCTCTTTTTCTGGTTTCTTCTCTACAAAAGTTACTAGGGTTACTAGAAATTCTGTCTCATGCAAAAGATGATCAGATCTTTTTGCATCCAGTGACTAACATAGTACCTAGATAATACACCTTAAAGAGTACTTTCCAGGCATGTAAGAACTCCGACTATATGTATAAAACACTGTTATCTTCAACAGTGGGGAAAAAAATAATATATATTTTTAATTCTTCTCATTTACCAAGTCTGTCAGAACATTTTAGGAGGAAAGCCAATCTCTTTTCTGTTGAAGATACTTGATTTCTACTCCTGATCTCCCTGGAAGGAAGTCTGTTACTACACTGCTAAACCTTGATGTCTAAAACAGTATTTCTCAAAATTATACTTACGGATTGGTGCTGCTGAAGATGAAAAAGGCACTCCCTTCAGGGATTGGTGTTATCTTCTCCTTCATGTTGAGTTCTGATATTCTGCGGGGACGTGGGCCTGCTGGTACCTCTGGTTCATCCTCCTCATCTTCTTCATCTTCACCTACTTTAAATTAAACATTCTTTTTATGGTAAACTAAAAAATATTGAAGTTTTGTTTTTAACAATACAAAAGCATAGCTTGTATTAGAATTCATATGGCTCATAGGAAATATATATTCATAGCATGACCCTAAGAATCTATAAACCAATATGTGAACATCCAAATAGTTGTCATGAGCTCATATACAGGTTGTTGTGCATATGGGGGTGTGGAGACCCAGGAACACACTGTTGAAATGTCATGGAGGGAAGCCCCTGAAGCATAATACTAAGCGCAGAAAAAAGCCTGCCCCCATGATGTTTTGCTACATAATGTAGTGTTCCTCAAGTTCTATGTACCTCAAGTTAGCCTGTTGGCTTTCCCCACTCTTTTCTCCCTTCTATGGCTCAGGCCTAAAAAGTTCTTCTCTCTTCAATGTCCCATCCACCCATGCCCTCGTTTCTCCACCCCTACATTCCTGTTGGCTCCTCGTCGGGAGCTCCACCTTAGCCCTGCCTTTGCTCCACCCCTGTGCCCTCAGGCCTTTGGACCCTGATGTTCTCTCCACCCTTTCCTTCCCTGTATTTAAACCCTGCTCACGCCTTTGCTCTTGCCATTTGGTCCCTAGTTCTGCTGGTGTGCAGGTGAATAAACTGGCACTGGCACTGGCACTGTAGGTGTGGCCCTCTCGTGTCTTCACCTGCCTGCCTGTCTGGATCTGAACTATCTGATCTGAACTATCTGGAGCTCATGGACTGCGTGTGTGAGTGTGTGTGGTGTGTCTGGCACCGACCGGAGCGCCCTCCCCAGCTGGAGCTGCCTTTGGAAGGCAGCGTCCTCCCACAGCATGGGACTGTGCAGGGTTACACCTGTGTGCGTGAGTGCTGCACCTGAGGACTCCTCACACTGCCTGAGCAGCTCTAGAGCCCCTGACAGCTCATCCCCTGACAGTCCATCCATGCCTGGGCTGAGTGCTGAGCTCTGGGTGAGCGCTGTGGGCTCAAAACTTAGGGCAGATTTCTGTGACGTGCACCCAGATAATCCAGCAGAACTGATTTTTAGATAAGTGTGTTCACTCGGCCAAGAAAAAAACTGACCAAACATCAGCAGCCCTGGAATGTCCTTTTTTGCCAAATGTTTCAGAGAAGTTTAGAATCTGCTCTCCCATCCAGATAGTGTTACCACAACAGTGCTGAGGCTCACAATATTAACTCTCAAATGCTGCTTGTACTGTCAAGAAAGCTGCAGGAAAAGATAATACTTAGCAGCTCCCAGGCCCATTTATCCACTGATAACAGAGCACAACTTCCCTGACTTCAAAGGAATGTTCAAATCAATGTTCAGCGAGAGCAAGTTTAAGATGTTTTAGCAAACAAACTTAAATGTGTTTCTAGCTAGTATTCACATACCTGGTACATCACAGGGGGGATAGGGATCTTTATCCTCCTCCTCTCCTTCTCCATATTCACCAATTGTCACCTACAGCAGTGAAAGGGATGCACAGGGAAAATTAAATTTTAACATACAGTACAAAGCCCACAGAAAGCAAAACAAATAAGCCTCTGAAGTCCGAGAAGTGAGTTTTCTGAAGCAGAGTAACTCTGAGAACAGAAAAGAGCCGACAGTTTATTATGTATTTTTCAAAGATGACTTTTCTATAGTATCCACATTTTTCTGGCTGTATAAATCACAATGAGAATATAACCAAAATGATTTGATGAAAGCTACCAAGACTATTTGAACATTCTACTAAGAGTTTATCATTCACTAATCTCATTTGATCTATCCAGAAAAATACATACAGGGATCCTAAAAAAAAAAAAAATCACATTTTTCTAATATTAACTATTTTTTTTTTAAAAGCTTCCCTTCTCAGGATATGCAGGAACCAAAAGGATTTTTCTGGATTAAGAGACACTGTGAGGGTGCAAAGCATCAGAACTTAGTTTCCTATGCCTGGAAAAATATGTAGGGATAATGGGCTCATAAAAGAAATTGTACAATGCACAGTAGTCTTGGAAAGTACTCTGTAGGAAAATCAGCAAAATCACTTCTTAGAAAAGAGATAAGTTTTAGGATAAACACCTTACTATCCTTGGGCTTCTTTTGGTCACCTTCCGACTTCTCGCTTTTCTTGTTTTCCAGACTCTCTTTTCTACAAAACAATACAATAACAATTACAAAGCATGCCATGTGAAGACAAACAATTTTAAGTGAACTATGTCAATTCTATGAAAAGTTGAATGCCTTATAATAAAATATTTTAAATATTTTGTACAGCAGGTGTCAGAGCAATAAAATCTACTGCATTTGAATGCAATGATCCATTTAAAAGATTATGATTTTGAATTTAATTCCAGAGGCTAATCCCTAAAACATTCAATGAATGATCATTACTCCTTTCTAGAGGGATAAACTGTGCCCTTGGACTCATACAAACAACTTTCATTGACTTCAACAGGCTTGCACTGATTTCAAAAGAAGGTTTTCTACTTGTCTATATAAGGCTTAGAGAACTGATTCCACAGGGAGCTGTGCGCTGGCAACAACAGATAAATTCTTGTGCTAATTGCACAATAAATCCTACTGTTGCAATATTTAGATATCAGTTGGTTTATCGTTATAGTCTCAATTCACCCCAATTACTACCTAACTTTTATCTAAAATCATACTGTTTGTCTATTATTTTAGTGTCTAGACAAATCATCTGATTTTTTCCTTCACATTTTGAAGAGGGCAAAGACATTCATATTAAAAAACCCTTAGGGAAGAATTCAGTACCCTCCTCCTTCCCTCTCCTGCCTGTTCAACATGCCCATCTATTTTACCTCGCATTCTTTTTTCTTTCCTTTTCTTCGGCTTCTTCTTTCTGAGCTGTATTTAGACTTTCAGCATCTGCCAAGTTATCCACAGCAATGGCCAAGAAGACATTTAGCAAGATATCTATTTCAAATCATTTTAAGGACATTATGCCTTACCATACTTGTGTGGTTTATTATCAGCATAAACACTGACAATGTGAGAGATATAAAACACATGTTCCCAACCTACAGCGTGGAGGCTTGTGATGCTGGAGGAGTGTATTGCAAATAACACCCAGTTAATGGACTAGACTGATACTGGCTGTAAAGTGAGCAGAGATCCATTAGGGTCACGGGTTTTAAAATAGCAAATGCTTGAGGTATTTTTTTAAATAAAGGAAATTCAGCTTCTTGCTAGCCTGAGTAAGTTCAAATATAAAATTGTCTATTATACGTGGAGACTGTTCAGGCATTTTGAAGAATTCATTTTTATAATGCACTGTCTTCCATGTCTACAACAATTTATATCAAATTCAGTTCCTCAGTCCATATTAGTTAATCCCAAACACTGGTATAAATACTTATTAATACAGAAAATACAATGTTTTTGCCCTTTCATCACCTTCTGACCTTTTAAGAACTTCTGAAAATGGCCATAGTTTGTTTCTGCAAGGGGCCAAGGAAGTGTTTCCAGATGACTGAAGGCAGGGAAGGGGAATGTTCCAGCAGACTTTATCCCACCTGAGTCAGTCTCTGCCCGGTCCCTGGTGTGCAGAGGATGCCTGGCTGCACTCCCAGCCTGTGTCAGACTCAGGGGGCTGCAGCGAGCATCGGGGGGCTGAACATCACTGCCCACAGAGCAGCCTTCAGCCCCGCACGGACAGGGACCACAAACAGCAGGCACAGCAAGGCTGTGTTCCCACTGAAGGAAGAAAGAGAACATTCTCTGGTTTCTGCCATGGTGGTGGCTGGAGACAGCCTGGACACCACTGGCTCTTGCTCCTCGGGGAACAGAGCACGAGGAAAAGTCTCTTTAAAGGACACAGCACGTGCAGAGAGCACTCACCCATGGCCATCTGCCCCCTCCCAGAGGGATTTTGTTTGTGCCCCTGGCACACAGCCCCGTGCAAAGATGTTTCCAGTGAGTGTAAAGGATACAATTACCACAGATGAAGAGGATAATGAAATATATACAGACGATCATGCCTGAGGACGATGGACCACCGTATGCCATTATGCCATCATACATGACAGCATTCCAGTCCTCACCTGTAAGGATCTAAGAAGCAGATATTAGGAGATTAGTAGTAACTCAGCATCAGAAGTGATTAAACACATTTCCTCTAACAACCTTCTGCATGTATGAAGCAATACCATATTCATTTCATGCATTGTTTTAAAATTCCCATTTGAAGAAACATCTCCTGAAAGCTTGGGCTTAACTATAATAGCTTTTATTTTGTGCTATGCATTTATATCACTGAACTTCAAAGGCAAAAATAATAAAACTTATATTTTTTTTTAATTTTATTGATCTCAGCATGCCAAAGGTAAGAGCCCTGGTTTCAGTAATGCCACATTATGTAGCAATGCCAACGGATGTCCATTACTTAAAAATCAAGTTAGTATATGTTTTAAGGTTCCTGTTTTCTTCTTTTTTTTTTTTTTAAATATTGGCCACAAATCTGTAGTATGATAAAAATTCTGAGTATTGCAATGCAGGCTTTAGGGACGCTTCATGTATTTCTAAGTAACTTCTTAAAAATCATCAATTCTATCCTGAGAAAACATGTAATACTGACTCTTCTTCCAAGCAATTAAATAGTTGTTAAAGCAAATTAAATGCATGGCATTTTCTGAAATCCATTTTTGTACAGCTAAACCTATCCAGCTGATTTTCATTGTTGGTGAGCACTAAACAGGTTAGCTGCTCCTGAATGTCTCCTAAAACGGAAGGAAGCCCCATTCCTTTGAAAATGAGACAGCCTAAAAGCTGAATAAAATCTAACTCAGCTGAATTGGAAAGTAGAGCCTTAACTTTTTATAGGGGCAATGTCAGGTCAAATGTGAATGCTTTTCCCCATAAGCAAATTTCTCATTGATATTTCTTCATCTTAAAATTAAATGGAAAGCTTTTCTGCTTGCTCTGGGCAGCCACCAGATGAGACTTCCACCAAAAAGACAGGAAGTTGACACCAAGGTGAATCCTGCAGCTTTTAACTGTCACCTACAATGGCTGAAACCATATATTGTGGTAATGTACAAAGCTAAGTGTAAAAATGGTGAGAAAGACGAAACCAAATAGCCTAATTCCAGTATCCAAACTGGGAAAAATAAATTTTGAAAAGGCATCACAAATAAGTGAAAAGTAAACTCTAAGTATGGCCCTACCATTTCACAAGTAACAGACAAGTTTGCCTCAATGTTTTAATAAAACCTGGTCTCTAAAAAAAGAAAGCAATGCTTATTTTTGTATTCTAGTAAGTGATATGACCCATACGTAAATATGCACACTTTGAAGGCTTATTATTTTTTCTTGCTTTAGAGCAGCTGAACTTTTATACAGCTAATGGAGTTAAAGAAAATAATTTGATCAAAACAAAAATAACACTTCACCTCTTTTTCTAGCCATGTGTTTGATGGACAAAGGAGATTTAACTCTGTGAAGATACATGGACAGCTATGTTGCATAGATAGATCAAATAAGATATGAAACAAATGGTACAAATGGTGCAAAGTTACCAGAGTACTGAATTTAATGAGCAGAATGCCACTTAAAGTAAACTGAATAAATAGTATTCATGATTTTATTTTCAGGCAACATGATCACTTAAACAGTTTTGTTGATCAAAGGTAAAATGTCTCATACGGGATGAAAGAAAGTTACCTGGAATACAGTTAAAAGGGCTTGTGGAAAATTATCGAAGGTGCTCCGTTTTGTTTGAGTTTCATCAAAATTAAATTTGCCTCCAAACAGCTGCATTCCAAGCAACGAGAAGATTATGATGAAGAGGAAAAGCAGAAGCAACAGTGAAGCAATGGACTTCATTGAGTTTAACAAGGATGCTACCAAGTTGCTCAGGGATGCCCAGTGCCTATAAATTAAAATGCGTGTGTTAACACACACCAAAAAAACCCCAAACAAAACGTAAAAGAGCAGTGCATGATGAAGTATTACAAAACAATTGCTGATCACTCTTCAGCTATCCTTAGAATTAGCAGTATTAGATAATCTTACCTTGTTACTTTAAAAATACGCAGGAGACGAACACAGCGAAACACTGAAATTCCAAGGGGTGACATAATTTCCAACTCCACCAAAATGGTTTCAACAATGCCACCACAAACAACGAAGCAATCAAAGCGGTTAAAGAGAGAAACAAAATAAGCCTGTAGGCCCAAGCTGTACATCTTTACTAACATTTCACAGGTGAATAAAGCCAGAAGAACTTTATTTGCGATATCTGGAACAAAATATTAAAGAAAAAAGATTCTGAATTGCCTCATAGATTCCATTTTCATTTTAACATATTAGTACTATACTTTCTGTATGAGTTTGCACCTTTTTGCTTAAAAAGGAAGTACTGTTTTTTTTATATTGGACTGTAGTTGATGCTTAAGTGGCAAAAGTTACACAAGAAGGTAAAGCTTCCTGCCAGCTATAAACTATTCATCTTTCCAATCTGTTGTGCAGTTCGTGGTTCCTCAGCTCACAGCTTGAGTCCACACTGTAACTTAAGCAACCAGCCCACAGCAAGTTCTGCTGTGCCAGTTCCCACTTCCTCCTCATCTTTCAAGCACGATTTCATGATAAAAGTACAAGTATTTACAATTTAGCATTGTCAGGTCTGTGTTACCAAGCTGTGTTACAGCTGCGGAAACCAAAGACCACATTCAATCATTTCTCCTATCTCCCTCTGGCTGGGCTGAATAGCCTTCAGACAGCAAACAACAAAATGGCAAAGTACAAAAGTAGCCACTGATAGAACGCAGCTATCCATAGTCAAGACCAGGACAAATAATTTTTGACTGTACCTTGGATCTGGGTCAGCCAGTCAGGTTGATTGTAATGCTCTGATGAGATAGTTAATGTGTTCAAAAAGACCAAGACAATAACAAGCCAATAAAATGTGACAGATTTTACTGCAGCCCTACATTTTCTTCTGTTAAATCGGTTCCAGCGACGCCAGCGTCGACTGAAAGGTCAAATAAAAATAAATTTATTATTATATGGAAAACACATATGAACTTAAGGAGAGTTTCTTCTGTGTAGAAAACAGTGCAAGTGTATGTGAGCAGCTGTATTTTCATAAATATGTGTATAATACTTCAATAGCTTTGTAAATCTTTACCAGTTGCAGATTAGGGACTGCTAACATGTTATTCCTTTTTTTATATTTTCCTTATAAATTTCTAAAGGTAAACCACAACATTTGGAGACTCCAATTACCTGTGACATAGTTAGATTAAGCTGCATGTAACATTTCATTGTGTAACAAAATATATTTACTTTTCCAAGGCCCCATACACTTAATAGCAATAAAGAAAAGTCAATTAATTAACTCAGAATTCAAATTAAATTCAGTCTGAAAATGTGGGTTCTGAGTTAAACCACAAAGAGAGTTCTGGCAGGATTAAACAGAATAGGAATGCTGAGGTCACCTTTTAGAAATCTACCCTATAACATCAGAAATCTTCCTCAGAAACTCCTGGAGATTTCTACTGATGTGCCCTGAAATTGTGTCAGTGGGCAAATGTCTGTGAAATAAATAAGAGCGACAAGTCGAGGCTCTACCTAGATATGGGTTGGATTCACAAGTGAGGTTATATCTCTGGACTCATAAAACTAGATTTCTCTTCTTCACTTCTGGGAACTGTGTTCAAGCATTATCTGAGTTTTCCTTATGCACCTTAAGTTTGTGCTTGTAGTAGTGGAAATTAATACTGGTTTCAGATATCAGGACAAAGATATTTCAAGGCTTTGCAGTGTTCTAACCATATAAAGGAAAAATATCCTGTCCTGACCTAAATCAACGTGGTATTCAAGAACATTTTTATCTTGCCAATCCCCTGTTTTAAGGGCTGTGCCCATGGCCATCAGCAGGATGGTTCACTCCCTGCATAGGTTAAACTGACTTTTTTTTACACTTACAGAACATCCTATCATTGAAGTCCATGAGAAAAGAATAATAATGTTGGGGTATCTGTACTTATAAGACTCACAAGCAGGTTCAGACTGTCTAACTCGAAGCTTTCCGAAACCAGTGGGGTTATTTTTTTTGTTTTCCCCAAAAGATGTGTAGAACCACTGACAATAAACTATAGCTAACTGGTACGCATGCAAGTGTGTATGAATAATATAGGCATATGTAAACAGACCACAGAAATAAAACAGAAATGCAAAAAGGAGAATAGCAGTAAATTTCTCCATTAGACTGATACAAGTAAAGGCATACTCCCAAAGATTAACTTCTATTTTGACTCATAGTGCAGTAGGTAGGCAAGCTTGCAATGAAAAGCATTTTCTATTTTGATCCAAAGGCATTTTGACATTATGGTCAAAACAATATCTTTGATAAGTTATGCCCTGACTTATTTGTGCTCAAACACAGAGTACTGACATTCCAGAAGCTGGATCGAGGATGAGCCCAAAAGAGTTGAGAGCTGGACCAAGATTTTGTAGTTACTTTAAAATGTGATTGTAAAAGGAAAATACTGACCTGAACTTGGATTTTGAGATAGTTTGACTAGAAGAAAAGGAAAATACATTTTTAAGAATGGGGAAAAAGTAATTAACAAATTCATTTTCTTTAGAATTTATCACTGGCATTACATATACACAAAACAAACTTTTAACAAAATGCATCACAAACACTGAAATTCTTTTGCCTGTTATTTATTTTCTGAAATACCATTTCTAAAGCTTTACAAATTTTCTTACTGAAAGAAAGGAAATCTCCTTTAAAACTCAGTAAATTAACCTTGAATAAACATGCAGAAGCTGGCTGGAAGTCACAGAAATCTGAGCAAACAAATAGTGAACACCATGGGTTATAGTTATAGTCTAAAAATAGTTATAGTCTCTATTCTCCAGGTCATGCAGAATGTAACAGAAAGTATTTGTTTTTACGTATCATTAGAAACTTCCATTAGTTCTTATAATTTTGGACAAAAATTATATTTTAGAAAAGCTTTTAGGAAAACACAACTCCACAGGAAGTTGAGTTGATTTATGCCTTTTTAATCCGAGAATTAGAGCTCTAATACTCTAATAATTGCTCTAACATCAAACTCCCGCAAGTGCCGTACAAAGCTCGACTAATTCCAAAGCATTTCGGCTAAATAAACGGCGGGGAAAGCACGACCCTCTGAAAGGCTGAGAGGACGAGGAGGGTCCTTGCCAAGCACCCATGCACTCACCACAGGCTCCCACAGCACGCTGGGCTCTCCCCTTCCCCGCTGACGTTCTCGGTGTTGACGGACTCGGTCTCGCTGGTCGGCATGCTCGCTGCGGGGACACAAAACCGCCTCAGACTCGGCACCCAGCAGGGCACTGCCCTGCACGGGATCCCCTGGCCTAAGGCAGCAATGCCTCCAGGGCTGCCGAGAGCTTGGAAGATCTGAGGAGTTGGAGATGAAGTCAGATGCTCCCATCAGTCCCCCTCTCCCACCAAAAGGAAGCGCACAGAATTCCAGAGCGAATGGTGGCCTTTTTTGTGTGTCTTTTCAATGATTCAAGATAACTGCCTACAATTTGCTACAGAATACAAACTAGAGGAGGTTTGCACAAAGAGTATGCTACCCCAGTAAAGAAATTAACCTGAGATAGATTTGGTGATTTTTTTCCCTTTGAGAAGTATTCTGTTAACGCTTTGGAGGTGCTTTTCAATTGAAGTGCTGTTAACAAGCTCGCTGATTCCAAGAAATATCATCAAACTTCTGAAAGTAGGAACTGTCACACCTTGGTCACACTGACCACTCTTTGCTTTTACTGACATTATGAATTATCAAGGCAAGATGCCAGAAAGTAAATGTGCCTGCAAATACTGTGTGAGCAGCAGGCAGGAGCACTGGGAATGGGAGAATGGTTTTCCAAAGCATGAGGAGAATTACTACTTATAAGAAGGAGACAATTACTTTTGCCACATGATGAATTACTATACATATAGTGGATCATTACTGAGTAGTTAGCAATTGTAGCTAATTGTTTTTAGGCAAAACCCATTTTTAGCTGGGTCATCCCCATTTGTTTTCAAATCCACTGAAATACAGAGGGAGGACACCTTATGTCAAAAAGTGTTAGGAAATGATGAACAGCCAAAGTTCGCAGTACTTCCTAGGAGAAAGCACTAGTCCATGTCTGCAAAGCAAGCATGAAATGAAAACCTCAGGAACGAGAAAAGGGTAAATTAATGTTGCTAGTCTATACAGTAGAAATACCATATAAAGAAGGAAACATAAAAGAGGTGGAAGATGCACTGAAATTACCGTAAAACAGCAAGAACAAAAGAAAAACAGAGCATTCTAAAGGTATTCTGGTGTGTACCATCCACTGTTTTGATGGTTTGCTTGTTCAGTTCATTTGGTTTGGTTTCGTTTCGTTTGGTTTCGTTTGGTTTCGTTTGGTTTGGTGGGAAGGGTTTAAGTCAATGTCTGTGCACTGAGAGTACTAAGGGCAGAAGGGCCACACTGCCAACTTCTGATAGGGAAATCTCACTGTTTTGGTAGCCCAAAGGATGATAAAATTGAGATTTAAGAATCAGGCCCTGAATTTTCTGCTTTGTCAAAAATCAGGTACAGAGTGAGAATTGTTATAGTCTCTCTGCCCAGCTTCTATATTGCCTCAACACTGACATGAAGATACAGGGGAGTGGGAAGTGCTGGTTTGGTTTCTGTGCCCATCAGTCCCATCCGAGCTGGAGACTGACAGGTCTTTGCAGGCCAGGTGCTCAGCTACTGTTTGCAACAGCTGAGAATCTGTCCCCATAAGTAAGTCAGTGTTACATGAAATGCTAAACAGAGTGGCATAACAAAGAAAGATCCAAAAAGTCCATGCAGGTGTTTGAATAAACAAAGCACTTCAGGCAGTAAGCACAGCAAAACCTTCTTTCACAAGGTTCTTCTGTTCTGAAGATTCTTTTAAAATATTACTGTAATTGCTTTATATATTAAAAGTCTCTGGCTAGCACCTGCAAGTGCCTCAATTCTAATATCATACTTCCCTTTATAAATCAGTTTTAAAATAATGAATTTTGCTAGTAAGAACTTCACAGCTTACAGTCAGAGTTCAAAAGGAATTTCATTCAAAAGTAAAGAAAAAATCTTTGATGTTCAAATTCATCTATTAAAATTTCAAAGGGTTAAAGAAAAAAACACCACAAAATTATTTCAAACATAGTCTCAGGGCTTCAGAACTAAAAATTTTTATTTTAAAATGCCAGGGTCTTTTGCAATAAATACAAGGGGCTTCCCTGTGTGGTAAAGAACTGAACTGGTTGCTTTGTGCCAGGTGACTTGAATCCTGTCAGAAAACACAGCATTATAGTCACCTAAGGATGAACATTTCAGCACTTGCAATGGGCAACTGCACAATATGAGCGCAGAAGTCTTATTTGCCACACTATTAAGAGCTGCCAGGAAAACACAGCCAGGCCTACTTCCACAATTATTGTATAGGTGGAGTGTGTCTCACACTCTTATTTTTAAATTGTTCAACCCTTCCTTCCCCCGAAGCGCCTAGAATCCGGTTCTTCATGAAGTGTCACTCAGTGTCAAAAAAACTACATTTAATGTAGGTAATGTGAATGCACGTAAATGTAAAATACTGTAATTTTAACTCAAGTCTACCCACACTTGATGTGTTAGCCCACAGTTAGAAATACCAGCCCCTTCTGAACAGGATTGTGTGAAGGAAAACAAAGCACAAAGAAAAATATCTTTGTCCCTATTGAAGTGAATGTCAGTTCTGCTAATTACTGAATTCATCAGAATGTTCCTCTGTTTCAGACACCACAGGGCTGTTGCTCCCTCTCTATTAGTGACTTGCAGGTGCTGTATTACAAACAGAAAAGGGAAAAAACAACCAATTCACATTAGAAACTCAGTCATTATTACCCCATAATTTATATGTCAAAATTAAAATTTGACAGAAGCACTGAGAAAGGCACCGTGTGGAAGTCCAGCTCCAGCAATGCCAGCATGTCACGAGGTCTTTAGCCAGAAGAAAACAGCAGCACTGCACGTCCACATCCACTCTGCTAATGCAAGCAGCCTGCCAGGCCTCAAAAAGACTCAATTCCATGGCCACAGATCCATAAGGGCAGGTGGTGTCCATGAGGCAAACACAGCAAACAATGAACTTTTGAGAGATTGATCCCAGCATGGTTAGCTCTGAGATCTGTAAACTGGCATCCCAGTAATCAAAGGAAGATACCAAATTTTCCCTTTCCTTTATTCACCTTTTGCCCTTATTTTACTGGCATTCTTTGGGAAAGATTATCTAGATTTCTAGATCTAATAATCTCTTCAATTAAGGTAACTGGTTTCAAACAAAAGAATGCTTGCATTAGACAATATAAGCAACCCATACAGCATGCAGCTTAATACTTTTGTGAGTGTACAGAAAACAGGTCAAATACATCAACTACTACATTTTGCTTTTGTGGATAAGAATATAACACAAGAAAAACAATCCTTTGTATTCACTAGGTACTCTATGGAATTTTCAGACTTTGGAGCAGGGATTTCAAATTCCACTCCAGGATGTAACATAACCAATGCACAGCAAAAAGCAAGCCACTGTCTATCAGCAGTGATGTGTCCTCGCCAGCTGGAGTTAGAAGAAATAAATTCCATAATCCTGAAATACAACAATTCAGTGTCACTGTAGAATCCAGAAGCAGGCTAAATTACAACTTGAATTACTGAACTGTGGTGTCAAGTATTATTGTTAGAATGTTTTCCTCTAGAATGCATATGATTAAAATTTTAACCTGGTTCGACTTCCGCTGTGCATTTTTGATCTGTAGGCTGATGTCATTTTCACACTGGTGCATGTTGGGCAGCCTTCTGGTTACATGTGCTGAAGGAAAAGTGCTGCAGAAGTGGAGTATTGGCTACTGCAGAGAATCTTGGAATTATTTTAAATTGGCAAAATTTTACATCAGTCTTACAAAAAATGTCATCTTCTGATTGCTAGTAACAGCCAACCAATTCCTTGGACTCCAAAATTTCCTAATTCTTTCTCAAATTAGAATTTTCTGAATCCTTTATACCAAATCTTTG
Organism: Vireo altiloquus; assembly: GCA_013396875.1. NCBI lineage: Eukaryota > Metazoa > Chordata > Aves > Passeriformes > Vireonidae > Vireo > Vireo altiloquus. Next base: position 1,401,019 of record VZRF01010024.1, read on the forward strand.
AGGTAGCCAAAAAGGAAAACAGAGTGAAAAAAAATCCCCAAAGCAGCAACATTATCATTGCAAATTCATCTCAAATTTTCTAAGCCTGCTGTATGCTCAGAAAACACTTCAGAAAGTGGCACTATCTCTTCTGACTGTGAAGCTCCTCGGGGTAAATTCAGTTTAAGGAGAGTCTGCTTGGAAGATGTTCTACATGATAGTGTAGCAAGATATCTTTTTCCATAGTGCAGATTTAATGTTGTTGTAGATCATTCTTATGGGCTCTCTCTTTTTATAGGCAGCCCATGGAAAAGCAATATAAGGTTGGCTGCATAACAGTGGAAGGAGAGCAAAATAATTGGGTTTTGTTACTGTAGCATCACTGAACCAACCACTTGTAGCCTGAAGGAGGACACTGTGAACCTTGGGAATGTTACATATTCTACAGACATGTTGCTTTTAATGGAAATACCAGTAGAGGGAATAAAAAGAAAAATATTTAGGGTGATATTTCTCATCCAGAGACAGTCTAAGCCTGTAGTCCTCAGATCAGCATAATCATCTCATGAATTCAGAAAGAAATAAAGTTAGGCCATTAATTTGCACTTTGGAAAAACCCTACTCACAAAAGATGCGCTTGCCCTGCAAGGCACAAGAATCCAAGTTGGTGCCCATGAGTTTGGGATGCCTTTGGCTTGCAAGGTCAGGCACAAGCAGTGAGACAGCAGCCACTGCCAGCAGGTGACAGCAGGTTTTCAGCCAGTGCCAGGCTGCTTCCTGACAGACATCACAACCTGAACCTGCTCATTTAGGGACTGTGTTGAAATACATCATTCAAAGTAAAATTGCAATTGTCCTCTCACAATTTTTATCAAAAAGCTTTTTCAGCATGTAGAGCTGTGTGAGCAATCAGACAATATATGTAACAGTTGCACAAATAATTTCTAGCAGACTCGGTGTTTGTACAAAATGAGTCTGCCAGGTCCTAACTATTTCTGACTTGGAATTCTGCGCTCTCTAAAGTAACTGGATGAGAGTTTTCCACCTCAGTCTTACACTATAGTTATTGTTATGACAGCAAGAAAGCCAGTTGGTCAAATAATTTAGTTGCAGGTAGGATTAAAACTAGATCTCCTAACTACTGCAACAGTGCTCATGTCAAAACAGGACATTTGCCAGTATTAAAAGAGGCAGAGTTGAAAATAACTATCATACTCTAAACTTCCCGTCCATCTCCAGTGTGGGTGGGGAAAATTGAATACAACAAGAGGAGATACAGTAAAAGCTTGTGTTTTGTTAGATTCTACATCATATGTACCAAAAATAAATAGTATTATCACCATGCTGTTGTAAGCTTACACTATGATGCATTATAAAACTTGTAAAATACTTTTATTAATTCCTCCACACCTAAATTCAAAACACATTTGTGATCTGGTTTACCTGACTTCTGCAAAAGAAAACCTATTCTTCAACAAGAACAGCCACAGACAAAGACACTTCAGTGGAAATCAGAATGGTTTAAACACTCTGCTTTAGGGAGGTAGAGCAGCACCTCTATTTCAAACATGCACTTCAACCAGCAGGAAGGTCTGCATGCACGAGGGGTTCCATGCCACAGAGGTTTATGCCTTGGTTATAGAAATGCAAACAATCTGTGCTCCCGAAAGCTACCACATCCAATGCAGTATTGGCACAAAAGAAAGTTCAACTGCAAACCCGAACCCGTTTTACCATGTTTATTGGAAGAACGGCCAAAGCAGCTAAGTCTGCTTTTCTTCTTGTCTTCCATTAAGTCAGCCAGTGTAAGCCCTGGGGAAGCACATGTAATCCCAGCAGTGACGCGGGAGGTGGCAGCAGTCGCAACGCAAAAAACAAAAACGTGTCCGTACACACAACACAAGCAAGGTTAGGCAAAACAAACTGAAATCACCAGCAGCACAACTGGTCACAGCTAAACCCCTCACCTCTCACAGATCCTCACATTTTGAGCTAAATTTGCAGTGCTTTGAAGGCAATGGAAGTTTTTTCATTGACTTCGGGATAATCGGCTATTGATTCATAATAAAGACTTCCAACTTTCACTAAAGCTTATAATTCTAGTAATTAAAAGGTATTCTGTTATTCAATAGCATTGAATTTCTGCCCAGTATCATCAACAGAGATTTACAAATATATAGGATTCATAAATAAATTACTTACTGACTTCTCTAGTTGGAAATTTTAAAATGCTGGGGGGGCATTGCAGGAACCTCAACTACAATTTCAAAGGATTATGTGAGAAACTATCAATCACTGACTTAACCATCTTTGAAATCTCTACCTTGGCCTGCCACAGAGATCTTCTGTATCCTAAACCCAGAGCTCTTCTACATCATTGAAGTGTACCAGGGTGATCTTCCATCACCATAAATCAGCAGTAATCTTGATCACTCAGAGGTTTAGATAGCCAAAGCAGGGACTAAGCATGGTTGCCTAGAAGCCTGAAAATTACTATTCTATCTTGGGACCCAGCTCTACCTCATGCTTCCAAGATGGCTCAAGAAAAACATCGCCAGTGTATTTCAACTAAATTTATTTCCTAATAACATCTTGAAAGGAGGTGGAGTAACTCAGCAACCCTTCCTGCTTTACAGGCTGCTGCAGCTGATAGTAAAAATGAAATACCAAGCCACACATTTAAGGACATGTGCACAAACCCAGGAGTGCTAGGATTTTGCCTATTCACTGGAAATCTCCACTCAAAACTTATATGTCTGCCTGAAATTAAATTCCTGGCATTTCTCTTAAAGCTCTTTTAATTACTTTCCTTCTATTTTCACTCTGCAAGTCTTCTACAATCTTTAACTTAGCTTAAAATTATGCCTGTTAACAGTTTAGACCTGAAAGCTCTTTCAAACTTAACAACTATGCAAAGTATTTTTTGTCTGTATGACCTCAAAGATGTTTAAGGAATGCCAGAGTAAAAGGGGATTTTCACAGCCTATTAAAATATATCCAGTTTTAATGGGACAAAAAAGGTTCCTGGGATTTCACCTGTAAACCAAGTCCATTGGCACCAGAGCTGACAAGACAGTCATGCAACAGTCTGCAAATTCAACATCACCTACAATTCTGCACAGCAGCCTTGTACAAATTGTGTTTGCTCCATAAAATGTGCCATCTTTTACACCTCAGGCTTAGGATGTTATACTGGTACTGAAGCCGATGGTTTATGTACTCTTTCCACACATTAGTACCAGTAACTAGGTGTAGTGAACTCTGGCTGTTTTGCTCTGTTCTAGATAAAAATTTTATTGTGCAACACATCTTCCTATAGACATAAATGATTCCTTTCCAGTGATGCTGGCATCAACAGCAACACACAGGTTGCCTTCCAGCCTCTCATAAAATCACTGCCCTTCCAGTTAGTAGAACAGGTCCATACTTCCATACTCTGTCTTTATTGTGAACTAAAGGACTAATAAAACTCTGAAACTAAAAGATCTTTAAAAACTACTATTATCTCTGCAATACAGAGATAAGTTTAAAAACAGATACCTCAATATCAAACCACATAATTTTTGTTTCTTTCTGCGCCTGAAAAGTACTATGACTTAAAAGAACAGTTCACAATAAATTAGCAATGCTAGAAGAAAAGCAATGGTAATAATGTATAATTTCAACACTGAAAATAATATTCTGAGTTGTCTTTGACAAACCATTTATCCTTATAAACACTCTATGATATCTAAATGAACAAATACCACGACTTTACAGAGTACAACATTAATAACAAGGTGCTACGTAGCATTAGAATATATACTTAAATTTGGAATTCATCCTTAGACTTAGTATTAAATCAGTAACCACATCCTGAATCTGTGTTCTCATTTATGTACGGCTCTAAAACTTCACATGGAAATTATAACGACTACTATGCAAACAGGACAAAGAGGCTAAAATAACCTCTGCTAAATTATGACATTAAAATACTGCTGTTAGTAGAATTTTCTGATATATAGAAAAAAATTATTACTTTTACAGTTGTTACAGTATCATGAAATTAACTTGTTCTTTTACCTCAGGACTCAGGTTAGAAGCACAAGAGAGTCACTACAGCATAAATTACCTGTCCGTGACAGCCTTCTGTCAAATAAATACATCATAAATTATATTTCTTACTGTCAAGTGAAAATCCCACACACAAGATTTGATTTACTGCACACCCAGTTAACACAAGCAGTAAAAAATAGATTATATTGCTTTCCGAATATCAAAAAGAAAGGCCAAGAATGTCATTTTCCTTCTTCAAAAACAACAAAAAAAACCTCAGTATTAGCACAAGGTTATTTCTTGACTGTAGCTTTGGCCATATTTTTAAGCTCTTTATAGCATTATTATTTCCCTTGCATGCACCTACAGGAAAACACATTCTAATGATTTACTATGACAATAGCACGTGGCTTCTCTGCACTAACTTTTTCCAGAACACAAATAAAGCAAATTTTATAAGTCTCAGCAGTGACTGAATGCAGACAGTGATTTATGCACGGACACCCCAAGCAGAATTTTGGTGTAAGATTCCAAATTATCCAGAGTAACAGAGGGCTGCTCGCTCACCAACACTTGTGCAAACTGGGAAAGGGAAAGCACTGGACAGGCAGTGTTCAGTGCAGGGTAACACCCCCAGGAGGAGTCAAACTGTCCACACAGAAGCAGAGAGGAAAGATACGTACTGTTCCTCTTGCCTTCCTCATCAGCCTCTTCATCATTCTCGGGGTCAATGTCTTCTGCCTGGGTAATCCAGTCTAAATATCCCTTCAGATCTTCTTCGAGCTGCTGCTTTTCACGTAGCTTCTGAAAGTCCCCTCGGGCCTTGGCTTTTTCCCTTTCTTTGGAAAATTCTCTATCAAATGCAGATAAAGCAGAAAAAAGCCACTGATTGACAAACTCCCCAGAATTTTGATCCAAGTCTTGACATTGCAGATTAACACAGTGACATAGAAAATACACTGAAGATTTGAGCACTGCTTTGAAAACAAGGTAGAGGTGTAAAGAAGTCATGGCAAATCCCTACCACCTATCCCTACAACTTTCAGAGCTTTTATGATTTAATCAAAAATTAAGCAGTATTTTTGACACTTCCCATAAGGGAAGAGTCCATTCCTCCCATTTAGTTACCTGCTCTTCTATACAGATTTTAAAATTGCTTTTATCTACAAATAGAAACTGACTTGCAATAATGAAGTAATTTCGCGGTTAAGTATTAAATTTTAGCGAAAAGAAAATTCTGGTAGCTGGTTCTAAAATCCAGTTCATTGGCCATATCCAAACATACAGCATTCCAGAATTCCACTACTGGGCTCCCCCTTAACTGTATCACACACAGACTCCTGTGCTGTTGGAAATTTGGGTGTTTTGCCCTCTTGCTCCCTGCAACACAACCCAGAAGTCCTGTTCTCACAGATCAGAAACATTTACATAAACTTTTATATAAACTTAATCATCTATCTCATTGCCCCAATCTCCCCAAGACAATGTATTGGACTGTCTGTCTAGTTCAGTTCATCATTGGGATCAATCCCTGAATTATCATGGAATGATAATAAAAATAATAAAACCATGCTGTTTGGACAAGGAGATTGGAGAAAATGGTCTTCTAAGGTCTTTTTCAACATGCATTACCCCATAAATCTATGATTCTTTGAATGACATATGACTCAAGACAATTAACAAGTATATTTTCCCCTCACAATATCTCACGTGCCAACATTATTCCAACTTTTGGTGTGATCCACAGCTCCAAATAAGTAACCCCCTTTGCTAGAAGCATCAAACACATTCCAATTCACCTGAGCATTAATATGTAGAATTAGGTGCAGGCAAGTCTCTTTTGGGCTGCATTCTAAGTACTTACAATTCAGTATTTAAAGTTAAGCTTGTTCTGACTAGCATGTTAATCATTGAAGGGTTTGGGTTGGGAGGGACCTCAAAGCTCATCTCATTCCATGTTCCTGCCTTGCAAGAACCTTCCACTATCCCAGGTAGCTCCAAGCTCTATCCAGCCTGGCCTTGAACACTTCCAGGGATGGAGCAGCCACAGCTCCTGTGCCAGTGCCCCACCACCCTCACAGGGAAGAATTTCTTCCTAATATCTGATATAAACTGCCTTCATTCAGTTTTAAGCAGTTTACCCCTTATCCTATTCCTACCCACATTGATATTACAATAGGGCTTAAATTGAAGTTTAAAAATGGCTAGAGCTATTTAATTTATTATGAATTTGCAACTTCTTTATTAAAAATTTCACTTGAAAACATTCCTTAAGTAATATGCTATTAAGGGGAAATTTCTTAAAGCACTTGATAATATTCTTTTTCAAGTGGAAAATGTTAGAAAATTAACATAAGACAGAAAATTATTTTAAGGAGGTGAAACTATTATCAATTAAAATGTTGCCCTAAGAAAATAGAACAACAGAAAGTCTCAGTTTTTCAATATAATATTTCAGTTTAGTGACATATATTATTTATTTAGAATTGCAAAGACATAGTGTCTCCAGGGGGTTTCTTATTTATTTTTATTGGCTTTTTTAGTCTTTAAACATGTCAGAGCAAAAAGTTAGTGTTTAGAGGACATCAGTAAATTTAAGTGATAAGATGTTTACATACAACTATAGAGATGCTGCAGCTTTTTTTAATGTTACGTTGCAGAAGCCACGCAGCTTTCTGCTGCAAAAGCTGGGAGGCAGGCACGACATCCTTTTACAGCTGAGGACTTAATTCCACAGCGTTTCAGTTTGGCAAAAAGGAATCATCCTGTTCCATCTGATGGCACTGTAATGAAGCTGAAGAATGCCCATGCTTGCTTTGCATTTGCTACCCTTCACCTCCCATCCAAGGACGAGGTCCTGCAAGAGGGACCTTCACAAAAATGCCAGTGAAAGAGAGAGCTCTTAAGATCTCTCTGAAAGATAATCACACTAAAAAAAAAGGAAACAGAATAATTTCACAAGTCAATAAGAAACTGTTTGGGTTACGGAATGCTGGGTTTAGGCTTCTCTCAGAGAGAGGATTAGAGACTGTCTGTCCTTTACACCCGATTGAGGCAACACACTCGTGACTTACTTCCCACAGGCAGCATCTTCAGAAAAAGAGCTATCATGGCATAGTAGGAAATGAGAAAACCCAAGCCTTGTTGGGTTTCACTGAGTATTCATGTCTTTTTCATTTAAAGTCCTTCAGGTATTTCTCATTAATTCAAAGGAGATGCGATGCGTGAGTGTGAAGTAAAACAAAAGTTGCTGTTATTATATAGAGTGAGGTGAACTAAATAATTTTTTAATTAATCAGTTGGCAAGGCTGATACTTTGAACAGCACTTCACCCATGGCTGAACCACTCTTTTAACTCTGACTTCACAATAAAATAGCTGCCTGCAGAGAATTAAACGTAGTTTTTTATATACACAGCTGATTCTGACCTTTCCCTTTAATACTGCACAGAAGTCAGACACTGCCTTGTTACAGGCTGCTGCAATTTATCAGTAGGGGGAGATGGAAGAGTTCTTATTTCCACAATATTTTAACATTTTAATTTTATTTTTAAAGCTTGACTATTTTTAAGGAAGTATAACACACAAAAAGAGAATTTTCTTCGGGAGAGGGAAAAATGTGGCTCTATGGTATTTTTTTCTATCACAGCCACAATGATGTGACATCCCTCAGACACATATGCACATACTTCTTTCAGTGAAATGCCATGAATAAGAAAGGAAAACTTAATAGAATTGGAAAGTAATGCATTTCCTGTTGGAAAAACAAAAGCATCTCTTTTTTTTGGCCAAGAAATAAGTAATTTGAAAAAGATGAAAGGGGGTGAAAGAGGGACAGATGTTTGCTCTATAAAGCTTCTGACAAAGACATTTAGAAAAAAAGATATTGGAATATTTAGATCAAGATATGTAGACAGTGGCTGATCTCCTGGAAGGAAGACCAAGACAGCTACTTGTGCAGCATTTCATGGCTGTGGAGTGGGTAAGGTGGGTCCAGGGCTGAAAGGAAAAGCTTTTGGCTATGTAGGTAACATAGGGACCAACGTGGTCAGAGTGGTGGCCTGAACTGGTTCCCTGTCAGTTAACCCAGCACTCAGGCCAGCAGCCTCTGAAGCTGACAGGCTCAGGAAACTGCACATTAATTGCAGTAAGTGGACTTAAGCTCTGTAAATATTTGGTTACACAAATGCCTGTGCTAAGAGCTAACTTTGAAATATGTGTTTCTTTCTGGTTCGATAAAATGACCTGGATCTGACATCTGAAAATATTTTGGGCAGGAGGTGCTGCATCTGCAGGACAACAGAGACATCACTTCAAAATACAGCATTTGATGGAGACTAATTTACATAATCTCATTTACTTTTAGTGATAACTAACCTACTATACAAAATGCAGGGTTTATTTCTGTTGCCCAAAAATTCCTTGTCTCCTTGCAGAAAGATGATCTCATTTCTGTGTTCAGGCACAACACCATCATCATCAATGGTTGTTGAGGCAGAAGCGTATAAAATGCAGGGCTTGAATTCATGCTTCAGCAGTCTGGGGTAATCATGCCAGATTTTTCTTTCTTCAGCAGAGTGAAATAACCCCTGCTGGTGTGCATCAGTTGGGAATGGCTTGATGCAACAAGGTGGAAGTGGCTGCAGGGAGTGCCTGCTGGAACTCAATTACATCTCCCTGGTTCTCACACCTTAAATTACAGGCAGGGTCACATTAACCAAAAAGCCTAAGGATTTGTTGAACTGCTTTTGGTATACTCTCCCTTCCCTCTGTATATTCACAGATATAACAGCTAGAGACACCTATACCAGCCTCCTACCAGCTGAAAGCTTTCCTATGCTGAAGGCCAGAGACATTTCCCAAGGGGGCATGTGCAGCACCATGAGTGTTGCTGAAACTCCTGCATCTCCAGGCATTGATGATATCAATCAAATGGGTGCTTTTGATGTCTAAGCATAAACCAGGACACAAATCCTTCGTTAGCCATATTTCTGCCCTTTTGTGTCACTGCAAATGCAGTGGGAGGGAGAATGAATCTCCTGCAGTACGGAGCTCACTGCACACAGGGTCTGGTATGTGGAAAGTGTTAAGCTAATTCTATATGTAGAACTGCCACCCAGACATCCCAGACTCTCATTTATTCACAGAGAACAGTCCCATAATAACAAAAATGTACTCACAGGAGTACAGTATTGGCCACCAGACTTGCAGGAGAGGTTTCACGCAGTGGTAACCATACCAACCAACAAATTAGCAGAATCAAGTCAGAGAACTAAAACTACTTCAAGAGTACAGCTAAGCATGGACCACAGCTCACAGCTGGGGGTAAAGTGTAACAGATGTGGAGAGACACAAAAAAGGTTAAGTAACACCACATCTTTAATTACAGGAGATTTGTATATATCATTGTCACCCCTTCTTTTAGGGAAAAAAAATAATCACAGGCTGAAATCTAGAATTATTTCTGTAGGCCAAAAAATAAAAAAATCCTAGCAGGAATTTTCCTTGAGCAAGGAGCATTGGGCTCTTAATGGGGAAATGCAAACTGGTATTACCTACCCATGGCAATTTCTATGCAGTTCATTAGCAATTAACAAAATGTGCATTCAATAGCAGCAGCTCTGTGGAGCAAAGGGCCTGCACAGCCTTACTGTGCCAGAGAGCCCAAGAATGCTATGGGATCGTCAGTGGGAACAGCAAGATAGGGAACCATTTGAAAGAGCAACAAAACTGAGATCTGATGTTTCACACATTATTAATTAAATCTGCATAATAAGATGTGCCCCTTCTCTCCTGGGTCAAGGCTCATTTGGCTCAGGACACACTGGATTCCTTGGAAGAAGAAGGGGCAGCTCTGAGCACAGGACTGAACGTTGCCATCGCCTGACATCAGGATGTGCCCTCTCAACAGAGTTTCTGACACTGCCATGCTTTGTTTCCCTGCTCACCAGCAAGAACCTCACAGGACTAATCTCTTAGAAACCCTGGTGTGGTGAGTTCAGACAGGACTGAAATAAAATCAGTTCCCTCCAAGTTCTTATGCAAGAATACAGTACTATCCCCACCAACTTGAGTGGTTTCTGTCTGAAGCAGAAAGTCTACAGCTGTTCTGCATATAGCTGAAAGTATTTGCTGATTAATTATTGTTAGCATAGTCAATTGATCAATCAAATATAACATTTCCTTGGTTTGTATCTATGGGAGTTTTACTTTCACCAGGAGACAGAAATTAAAAGAGCCTGCTTCAGTTCTTAACTTCCAGAGATCTACAGCTGGAGTGCCTCTCGTTGTTTTCAATGTATATTCGATTCATCTACGGGAAGGAGTTAAATTTTCAGCAATAATCTTTATTTTATATTTTTTACTAGGCCTTCCTGCTGCTGTGAAAAGGAACACTGTCAAAACCAGTTCATTTTCCTTTTGCTGAAAGGCTGTGGATGACAGTTTACTGCCGTTTTCTATTTGGTGTATCATTATTCAAATGTCTTTTTCTATTATTTTTTCCATATATACTGTAGACAACAGTTCTTAGGTGTATAAGCTTATCTGCACCAACATATTTTATATGATATTAATTGACAGATATTGCTTTGAGATTAGGGTGGATGAGTACATACCCTTAGCTTTTAGAATAATTTTGTGCGTACATTACAAATATTACTGGGGGAAAGAAATTTAAAAAATTAACATTCACTTAGTAACCTGCAAGATCACATGTAGGAGGATGTAAGGACATGTAAAATCTTATGTTCTGCTGTCCTTTCGAAAGGCAATAAATTCAACTTACAGATATATTAAAGTGTGTTTGAAAGGTTTTATTTGTTCCCATGGCTACCCAAAGAAATACTAATGCCTTGAGCATAAAATGCCATCAGCAGAACCCATCCCCTAATGATAAGGACTATCTTCAGGAATAGATTATCATGCATCATTAAAAGCCATGCCTCTTGATAAATAAGTTATGAAGTTTTATAATTTATTTCCTCTGTTCATAGCAAACCAGTTTAATACATGCTGAATTACTGACGTGTCTATTTTAACTTTTTTTTTTTTTTTAGTTTTAACACTTTCAGGACAGAGGAATATCTCCATCCTGATGTTTATTTATTAACTTTCTAATAACCTTAACCTTATAACTTTTAACTTTCAATTTAAGCTCACTCTTTTGAACCAACAGCCATTATATGCTCTGGTCTTTTACACCGGAATATTTGGAGGAGGCCTGTCCTGAGCTCCCAGTTTCAGTGCCGAGTATTTTATGCCTTCAGAGAATTCACTTTTAGACTAATGTGACTACTTCTAGCATCTAATACAGAGTAAAAATTATAGATTTTTTTGAAAAAGTTGAATTAACTCAAGCCTATGAATTCTCTCCATCCTTGTTATTCAAGGAAATACTTTAAAAAAATCTCCACGGTCAGCTTCCATGCAGAAATTACAATATTTACCACATGCATATTCCATACACACATTTTCTCTATTAATTTACAGTACTGATATTAAAAATACAAACTCTGTTTTAAAGAATGGCACCTTCTGCAGGCAAGACTGACATGGATCACCAGGAAATACTCACCTTCAGAAAGAGCTAGATGTAAAACAAAAGATCTGCCAAATCATCATTCTCATTCATTTTACAGTATCTAAATACATCAAACATGCAGTGCACAAGAGGCATTACAGAAATACAAAGGGGCAGATGGTCACAGAATAACAAAGTGCAAAGAGAATAACTGAATATTTTAAAACCACAAACAGATCAGAAACAGCAAACAGATTTTAATGAACACGGTATAACGTGATATAAAGGAAGTAACACTTTAATACAGAAAAGGTATTAGGCATTCAGATTCCACTTTCAAAATCTGTATGCGAAGCCATGCTTTTCAAGTAAGTTGGCATAATTTTTGCATTCTTGATATTTGACTGGTTTAGTAAAATTTATCTGTAGATTTATCATAAACCAAGTTTCATGTTATGGTTGGAAGAGTATAAAACATAAAAGCTAATAACTTTTAAATAAAAACAAAAAAATTTATGTGCTACATATTCAATGCGTGGCTCAGAATGAAAAATATTATCTTTCTACTAAGAAACACAAAAACGTAATTGGATTTTACTAGTACATCAATTTTTTTCATAAAATTTAGACCAGACTAGTAGGTCCAAACAGAAAGTATGGGGGAAATTGTTTATATACAACTGTTGTATACTGACCAAAATAAATCAGAACAACAGTATTCCACACTGGCCTTTGTTTGTCAGAGTCTCAAACAAGTGTGCCAGGACATTCTCTTCACTTCTGGTCCAAACATCAGTTTGCTATGATAGGGATCTTTTAGGAGAATTCCCTTTGACTTTCTCCTTGCACTTGCAATGTCAGTCTTTGCTGATATTTATACATCATGTGTCTCAGCTCTCTAGTGTCATTTTCTTCAGAAAGAAAACAATAAATGGGAGTTCTAGGAAGGCTCTTTAATGTATTTAGGGCAAACATGGATTCAGACAATTCATCAAGCACCCTGAGCACTCAATTGACCCTGGCTGACACTATGGCAGAAAAATAAATTTAGCAATTAATGGTTTGACAAATTTAAGGAGAGTTCACATCCCACTTGTCACTACCATTGCTGTGCACTGAACATCCAAGTGAAGCCAGCAAGGGTTCTGAGAGCTCTATGGATCACACAAAACCTAGAAATAGGTGGTGATTTCTTGTCTGCAGGAAGGAACCCGAGGACAAGGGGAAACCTTTTCCCCGTATCGGAATGGCAGCTAAAAAGCTGCTACATATTCCAACAAATGTATGCAACATAATGTTGCAACTTTCGCACGGTATTTTGAATTTATTAAATCAAACGTTAAGCTGATTCATGAGAGTATCTCAAAATGTCCAGGACTTCAGGAAAAAAATTAACATGTGTAGCAAAACACCAAATTTGGCACCATTTTCCCTGTAAATTTAAAAAAAAAAAAAAAAAAACACAAACCAGAAAAATCTGAAACCAAAAACAATTCGAGGTATCGGAGGAAAAATAGGAATATTTATTATCTGTTATCAGACACCTTCACAGGACAGGAAGAAAACTAATTGGTGCTTGTGATGTTCTTAAGGGCCAGAGAAGGAACTGTGAGAGCCTAATCCTCTAATGACTTCAGTGCAAAGTCCAGTCACACAGCAATATTAGGTAACAGCATCAAAAGAAGAAATAAATTACACTGTAACTACCCTCATTTATGTGTCCTTCTCCTTCTAATTTCATTTTCCAGCGTGGCTGAAAGGTTGGCCCTTAGTTTTGCAACAGTTTACACGTTTTTGCTTCGATAAAACAAAGCTGATATGACTGAATAAATCAGACTTTACAGGATAGGTCTTGGAAGGAAGAGATTAAATCTAAAAATCAGCAGTGTGGTTTTAGCACTACCATTTTGCTTTTAAACATCTGCTTTTCAAAACAAGTCTGACAGTAAAGGAAAACTATGCTTTCCCTTGTTTCCTGTGTGCAACAGTAACTTATCACAGACACGTGACTAAAGATTTTAAAAAGCACATTGTGAAACCACTCATCAGATAAAAGTGCTCTTGTAAAAAAGTTACATCAACACCTGGAAATTTTGTTTGCTTATCTGATTTCCAGGAATATAACAATGCATTGTAATCTCTTTCAGATACGATGGATACAACGTGGCAAAACCATGGAGAGGGCTTCACACACTATCAGCATCCTGATGACACCATCGACTGCACTCTAAGGCTGCTTTCCACGCAAGAGAAATTTTTCTGTTGGCTAACAAAGATGGTCCAACTTGCCTGAGATTGCCAGAAAAAAATTTTTTGCTGTGTAACTAAAATCTAATGCATACAACAATACTAAATGTCTTTTCAGCATTCAAATGCTAGCTGGACCTTTTATATGTTTGTCAAAAAATTATCTTTACCATAAAGTGGAGTGTCCTGAGCTCATGTGTGTTAGAAACCAGGAAATGGCAAAGGAAATGGGGTTGTAACTTCAAATAAGAGGGCTATGCAAAAAGAAAACCTGGCAAACTCTTGCAATAAACTACAGTTTTAAAGCACATTATACAGCTAGAACTGACATGGCTTTACTTCTTGGCTGGAGCCTGGAGTGCACAAACCAACTAAAAGCTGTGACAACTTCCTACTGAAAATTATATTATATTGATACTTTATAATTGATAAATGTATCAGTTCCTGGTGCAGGCTGTCACAGCAGTTTGCAGCTCTACAACCCAGGAAACACTGAACACTGTGTCAGGGTAGTGCAAACACACTCTCTGTGAGACAAGTCCAGAAGCTCTTATTAAAAATATTTTGCAATATTTTGAGCAAAATATGTGCCTAGTAAACACAAATTACACAAGTAATTCATAAATTGCTTTATGGCTATTTGAAGAAAAGCAAAAGTTGGTCTTTCAGAAAAGACAGATATAACAATAGGGGAGAATAATTGTACAGGTGCACTGCCCATCTCTGTGCACAAAATCTTTTTCCCTGCAGGAATATTACAGAATAAGGAGATTAGTGCCTCCTTTAATGAATATTTTTGGCAAGCATGGTGAACATGATGTCAAGACAGATACAGGCACTCGAATCACACAGTTCAGTCCAAAGAGCAAACACTGGTAAGATGACATAAGAATCTCAAGTGCATGCAGAAAAGCCATTGCTGAGAAGCTGGAGTAAATGCAGAGGCCATCTTGCAAGTAGCAGTAGCATACACAATGTTAACTCAACTGCTTACCCACTAAGTACACCAAGAACCAGGTTAAGTACGAAAAATGAGCCAAGGATGATAAGACTAACAAAATAGATCCATGGCCACTCACATCCTATTGCATCATTTACCTGTAAAAACGCAAGGAAATAAGTTATGATTCAGTCATTCATTAAACAGCAGAGTCCTTTTTGCAGCTGCCAGATCACGTAGGTTCGACATAAAGTTTATGCCTTATCCAGATCTTGGAAAAAAATGAACGAACAATTGTTTAACTTTACTTACCCAAATTTTGTGGTAGGTGTGAGGCCTTAGGGGATTAATTGAAATGACTCCTAAATGAGTGAATGAGAATTGTTAGTCTTTAACTTTGCCAAAAGGACAGGAAGAATACGTACTGATATGTCTAAACTCTGATTTTGGTGTCTGGATGTTATTTGTATGAGAGCTATGGAAAACTTTTTGTGTTCTAATTAGAGGAGGAAGCAATAGAGGTTTATTAAAAGATGTCATCCCAACTGAAGTTGTCTCACCTGTATGAGATAACCTGTGTGTTCATGGCAACTGAATTCAGGACTCTGCCTTCATGATGAAAAAGGTGTATGCTTACCCGCTCAATACACCAAGAACAAGATTTAGTACGAAAAATGACCCAAAGATGACGAGACTGACAAAATACACCCATGGCAATTCAAATCCCATTGCATCATTCATCTGCAAGAAATAAGATGATCTTATAGAGTAGATCACTATATCAACAGCAACGAAGAGTCAGAGAAAGGAAAATTTGATCATTCAGGTTAGATAACATTCTATGCATTCCTTCAGAAATCAGAGAAGAACAACAAGAGAAGGCACTGGCCACACTCACTCTGCAATTCTAACACATACCATAAAACAAAATGCTGAGTGAAGCGAGCATTTGGATCAGAAATATTATCAAACATAAATGGAGGACTGCAACAGTTCTGTTCTTTAATGCTGAGAACATGAACTAAATTTCAGATCTCCAGTTAAGGTGACAATCACAAATATTAGGATTTTTAGTTCATATATATCCTATCTACTTGAATGATCGTTTAAGAAAATATGCAGCAATGTGAATCTCAACTGTACAGGCAGTATGACTTTTTGTAACATGGAATTCCCACAGTTTTTCCTGAAATATAGCAGTCAGATGCAGTCAGACATTTTAAATCCATTCAAAAAGAAATAAATGAGAACTAATCTGTGTAAAAAGCATGAACACAATTTTAGGAAAATGAAAAATTGAAAACAAATTTTAGAAACACAGTGGAAACATTCCAGGAAACCTTCTGAACATAAATTATATCCAGATCAAGGTTGAATGAAATTTTAAAAGTTGTTGCTCATTTTTTTTTTAAAGTGAGGTTGAAGTAACTGAGGTTTCAATACACTCTTTAGAGAGACTCAGACAATGTTTTCTATAAAGATCTTTTCCACTTGCTATTCTTAGCCAGCTCATTTACCATCAAAGGATGGACTTGTGAAACATAGCCATGGAGATCTAAAAAGGCCTATTCAGAAAAACAGATGTTTTAAAATAGGGAAATTTGGTTTTGTGTATAGGATTCAGGTGCAAAAAGACATTTTGATAAGTCACAAAATTTGTTCTGACGTGAAGCTTCTTGGAAATGGCTCTTCTTGAAGAGGAATTATTCCAGGTTTTGCATTAGATTCTTCTTAAGATGTTTTATAGTCACGAAAATTCAGCAGACAATAAAATTACTTATGGTATTGCAGAACAATCTAGTTGCAAATCTGTTTTCTCTTCTGTGAAAGCTGTTGTGGTTTTTTTATCTCAAAATTTTGATCAGGCTTTGAGCTCTATTAACAGTCAAGTTTGACACCTCTCCTTAACATCTCTGTTGGAATAAACCTACTAAACATGGGAACAAACTTTTTTCAGAATGACTTCTTTTATTTTTTCCCTTTTTAATTGAATATCATCATCTCAGTTTCTGCAAGGGGAGTGGTTGAAGGGTTAGACAGAAGCATTAAGTCTTTGCAGGTTAAGGCCCAAAGGCACTTCTCTTCAGTGGTGATGTGTAATAACACCAGTTTATACTTACTACAGTAAACAAACTTCCTAAGTAACCAAACCAGATTAGTTCACACAGCTTCTTCATGCACCTTTTAAAAGAATCTATGTCTCATCTTTTAAAATGCTTTTTTAATTGAATTGAGGTACTGAAAAGTAACTTAAAATTACACTTGCTCCAAAAAAGAAAGAAAACTTGAAAATATATATTTGATTTGGATTTTTTTTTATCTTCCAATAAAACTGTATTTTGGAGAAGTTAAAATAGAAAAGGCCATTCAGCCTATAGCCATTCAGCAAGATTGGGATCATTACCTTCAATTTCAAGAGATCCCAAGCTTTCATCATTCAGTTCTGCAATATTCATACAGAAAAGTCTTTCGCTATGCTGCCATTATACCTACTCAGTCTCTTGGGCAATGCTTGCAGCAACCCTTGGCACATCAGGGACTCTGTTAAGGACAGTGGCCGTGGTGTTTTAGGCTTTATCATCCATACCCATTCTGCAAAAGTGAGTCCCCTGCACTTGAGAAGTTTTAGCAATGAAGCATCAAACATCCCAGCGCCCAGACTGAATTTCTGCTTTGTCCCAGTGGATGTTGCCCTTTGCATCTTCTTTCAAGCAAAAGCATCTGGCCTTATGTTTTAAGAATAATATTTACTCCTTTTTTTTAAGTCTATTCGTAATTATTTTACTACTTTAGAACTGAGTTTGTTTCATAGACCTGACTCATACCACACAGGCCAAGTGTGTTTTCTAGCAATAACTGATCAGAGCAAACATTTTAATTAAATTTCAAATACATCTGAATGCATTTTGCATCTAACAACTATACCATTAGCAGACAGTTGTTGAAAGTCACCAGAGTTCAGAGTGATGACATAAATTCCTCTGGTATCGGTGCCAACATTTTCTGCTATGTATCATTTTGAAAAACCTGAGAGATTAATATTTGCAATTTTACTTTGAGCAGAGATCAAAAAAAAGAGCTCTGGGAGTCACTGAAACACAACTCCATGCTCTGCTTTTGCTCATCAAGAGAACATTTACAAGCAGCCAGGCATTCTGCTAACTCAATAACGCAGGAGCAAAGGTGAAATTCTCATGCTCTGTCACAAAGGCTTTGTTAGTACAAGTGGCTGTGATTCACTTTATAATGTGCAATATATAAAAAAATTCCTTCTCATTTATGCAGTTGGATTTTAAGCTCAATGTTTTAGGCTAATCTATCTAGGACTAATGCTTTGTGAAGTAAAAACTGGCAACTGCAGCTAACCAGTACTAGAAGAAATGCTTCAGTTTGGGCAGATGCTGAGTAATTTCAAAAGCATTCCATAACTGAGGAACATCTGAACCTAGTGGAACACCTTGGCACTAATCTAAGATTGAATTCCTAAAAACTACTCAACAACTTTACCATTTAATTCTAGATATAATTAAACTTTAATCAAGTAATGCATTGTAATGTCTATTCATGAACTAATATTTCAGATTGCATTAATACCAGAGATCAAAGTGTAAAAAGAAGTCCTTTCCTTTCGGAAAAGTTTGCTTCTCATTTCATGCATGTGAAATGGCATTTTCCATAACTTCCAATTAAAGAAAGATTAAAAGAATTTATTTTCCTTCTGATTAAAAACAGAGACAGAACTTGGTTAATATGAGAACAGGAAAATCTCCATCCTCAAAACCAAGATATATTCATTTGAAGGGATTAATGCTGATTTCTCACCCAAAGTGCAGAATAAGGAGTTAAAGTCACAAATTCCAGATGCACTGAAACAACACCAGAAATTCAAGGAGATTTCACATCTAAAACTCTCAGAAAAATGTCTTGCAAGAGTCTCCTGCCCTATGGCTCAGGGATGCACTATGCCAAAGGAGGTGTCACATTTAATGGCTCTCAATGGACTTGTTCTGTCTTTTTGAGGCCATGAGGCTTTCAGCCTTCATAACACCTATGGCAAGGACACCACCAAGCACCATCCCTCTTGCCCTTTCTCTCTTTAAAGATCTAGTCTTACTTTCTGAATGTCAGTTCTCAGCAGTTTGTCCATCACATCAACCAGAGGGCAGATGAGATCATGGACAATATGAACAAAGTATTTTTCAAATCCCTCAATTCTGTTTCACCATAACAGTAGATGTGTACTACATATTATTTATTTGGCTCTTTATGTTAAACACATACATGTTGGAGTTTGCAGTCTTGAAGAATTATCTTGAGCTGACTGGACAGACTTGGTACAGTCTGAAACTGCCTCAAGTGGCATTTGGATGAATTCTCTTGTCAGCTGTGCTGTAGTTGGAGTCAACTATCATTACAACACAGCATAAATGATCAGAGACCAAGATTGAAGTGAAACAGAGAAAAAGTCAAGTTTACTGCAGATATAACCCTTAGTATTACCCAGCAGCAGATGGCAAACTTCAATCTAAATCTCATTTATCCCTATCTACGGTAATTGTGAGTGCAATCCTCATGTGCAATTGCATGCAAATCAATGCCTTACTTTTCTGTACACCTGGTATTCATTTATTGAAAATTGTTGCAAAGTCAATTTGCAATTAATATAAGCTCTACCTGGGGTTAATGATAAAACAAAACCTCTAATTCTGCATTTGCACCATTACAGATACAATGTGCTGATGCATGAAATCTATTTTGATTTTCCACAATGTTTCAAACCCTCTTAAGTTTCTTAGCTTCCTTAGGTTTTAATTTTACCTTCCTCTTTTCATAACATTCCAACAGACACACAACTGGTGGGTTTTCTTAGTGCTACCTATAATCTGCCTCATCATCTCTAAAAACTGTTCAGACTGACAAACTCAAGTCTTTTGACAGGAGTAAAAGTCCTTTAGACATCAGTATTTTGGGAAGTGGAGCTAACCCTGCATTCTTGGAAGCATGCAAGGGAGTTTCACAAAACCCCAGATCAGGCTATTTATTCTACTCAGTGCAGAGCACACCAGAGAGCTTTTCAAAGCTGCCTGGCTTCAAAGGTTTTGTCCTGAGATATTCTTGGCTGAAGTGGAGTTAACTTAAAGCTGACTCAAAGCAGGCTGTGCTTGAAGCACAGCAGCCTCCAGGTTGGTTTAAAAAAGCATGGAATTTTATATTCGATATTCTGGAGTCAAAGAACAGATTTCCTTGACACTCTCCTGGTTGGACAGACTCAGCCTTGTTGTGCTTCTGACACCAAATGTGGACATGTACAGTGGAGTGTGCACTAAGACCACACTTTGTTAAGCATTTCAGATCAGCAACAACTGGAAAAAATGAGAATTCCATGGCTCAGGCATCAAGGTAGGCCTAAGGAGAAAGAGATCCCATGGAGAAGTGTAAAACTGTCACAGTACCTAGAGAGCCTCATAATTGCTTAATCATCTCTTCAATTTGGTCTCTGTTTTCTGTGTGTGAACTGTACTGTACAATTGCATACAGGACATGTATAAGTGACCCTCTCAAGCTGAATCTCAGCTTCGAAGACATTGCTTCAGCTTAATGAATTTGCTTTGATCAATCTGAACAGACCTCATTTTCCTCCTTCTCATCGTTTTATCCATACTTAGCAAATGAAGTATAAAATTTTGGTACTCCCATAAAGCATTTACTCTTCAAAACATGATTGTTTATAAACTTTTACTTGAATTGTTTAGAAACGAGTTTAGATGCAAGTCTTTTTCATTCAGACACTGTATTGTATCTAATATTATTTTAGCTAATTCCTGTTGGTGGCATTCCATTAATCAGCTTACTGTCTTTAACTGGGAGGAGGGGCTGGGCAGAAATCAAGCAATTGTTTCAAGGAAAGCCAAGATGCCAAACGTGACTGCAAAGAAATCTTTTCCAGACAGCTATCTACCCCTGCTTGAATCTGCAGATGGACAGAACCATAACAAAAGGAAGAGTATTGCCTCTGCAAAAGAGTAACCCAGAGAAGGTTTGCTATTGACCACTACCAGGTTTAACAAAATCTGTATTGCAGATATAACAAAGTCCAAGCACTCCTCTCATGAATAGTAGCATGTGAATTTCAGATTAAAAATTTATTACTGCTTGTATCTATTTATCTATATTGCCCAAATTAATTCCACAAAATAAATTCATAAAACCTATGCATAGATTTTGTTTGTTAAATCTAAGGGCTCAAAAAACTACTAAAATTAAGTAACTAATGTGATGAACAATGTGTTCATTTTCTAAATAGTTAGCTACCATGTATGAAAATGAAAAGTTATGGTATCCACACAGCTGGTATGTACTAAACATCTTTTTCTTTTTTAATCTCTTATGCCACCATATGTACCACACAACATTATACAAAAATTGGATGTATTTAATATTTCCCACATACTGGATACAAAAAATTACAAGTACAATGTGTTACTATTCAGATAGATGATGCAAAATTGTTACCTTCATTTATGTAGCAACAATGAGCAAAGCCCCAGTACTCAGGAAGGTCTAAATTTATCTCCTAAATGTTATCCTGGGACAGGCTGGGAACTAGGACTGTTATAAAATAATTATTTGCTTCTTGTGGTAAAGTTTTTGGAAGAAACTCTAGCTGATGGACTAGTGGAGTTCTTAGCACTACTCCAAGTTTAGCCTCTATTTCCAATCCTGTTTCTACACAGTTTTATTTAAAATTTCTGGGGAGAAATAAGAAATTCTTCTTAGTATTTGAAATTATCTGTGACAAGAAATTAGTTCCACGCTTTGGCTGCAGTACAGGTCAGCAGTCAGCTGAGGCTGAGATACCAGATATCTTGTCAAAGTCAATCAAGTTCACCTCATGGGAAAGATATTTCCCTGTGAGTTACTTTAAAATCCTTCTTGGGTGGGGTCTTTGTGTTAAGATGGTAATTGGAAAAAAATTATACTATAATCATATATTATAAAATTTTATATATATACACCTCACATCCTTTTTGATCCTAATTCAAACTTTTAATCTGTATATTCCTTGGCTTGGTAGCTCTGTTTGCACGTCTGAATTTCATAATCCCCTTTTTTCTGTTTCTGAAATTAAGTCCTGTCTCTGCAATCCAAAACTGGATGATTCAGAGCTTTTAATAACTGGAGATCATAAAACAGTAATTAGACCAAATCATTACCTAAAAGGCAGGGGGTTTAATCTTGATTTTAACATGAAACCAGATTCAAGCAGTTAACACTCAAATGGAAAAAATTCTGCCTGCAATCCCTGGCTCTCTAGGGAGGTTTATGCAGTATATTAATGCTGTCAAGCAAAATTTCTATCACTCTTTCTCCATCTGTACATCATGTGTTAACTTTCTGCCTATGTAATCATCAAAGGCTGGGAGCTCTGTGCATGCAGCACATCGATGCCTTTGGGGATGAGCTGACTTGTTTCACTCAAGAGCCTCCCTCAGATGACCTGTGAGTGGTGCTGAGCAATGCTTGCAGAACATCATAAAGCTTTCCTTAGATACATGAGAGGAAAAGGCAGAAATAAGTATTTTCTAAGATTTTTCAGGCATGGTTCCTCACAATTTGTAACATTGCTAAGTATTTGCAAGTGATTTACAAACAGAAAAAAAACTGTGAAGCATACTTTGACTTCTCTCAGTCAATAAGCTGAAATTCATTGCTGACAAGTATTGTTTGGATGCAGGAACATGCCTTTCCTTTCTGCAGGTTGAATGGGACTAACATGGCTTAAATGACCCTAAGCAGTTGATTCTCACTAGCTTATTAAATCATTCAATTCAAAGTTCTAGACTATTATTGCTTATTTGACTCTTGGTCACATTTTTGGAAAGGTATTTTTAGGAGACTCCTTCTCAGCACTCTGATGTTTTGATAATGCTTCAAACATATTTTGCAGTTTTTTTGTTTATAGTCTAATAATACATTTTGTGCATGAGCCAAGGGGTTTTCTTGTGTGATATGTATTTGTAAAACATTTGCTTGTGTTTAGGAAATATCTTTGGCTCCACATCAGCTGGTTTCAAGTACACTATATCCGAGTCTGTCCTTAAAGATACTTGAATAGAAGAATCCTAAAAAAGTGTCAGAAGGAGAAATTGAGCTCCTGACCTCATCTGATTGACATTAATGCACTGGCTGTACAGACACTTATATAAATGTGCATGTAGACATACACAAGAGTGCAGTGCAGCCAAAACAGTCTGTTACAGAAATGATGGATTTTTTCAGGTGTTCTAAGACGACTCAAGGACTATATTGGGGGATATAAAACCAAATTTCTAAAACAGGAGACAAGTTCCTAAGTGCCCCCTTTTTAGTTATAAAAGCAGAGGAACAATGAATGAAGTATTTCTTTGATGATAATATATGTTATTAGCAAAAAGTAGTAACAGTTTAAAAAAGCTGACATAACAGTAAAGGGTATATTTAAAAAAAAACTGACATCCTTTGCCTTAACCTTATATGAGTTTTAGGTATATTTTAGATTG
The DNA here is from genome assembly GCA_013396875.1 of Vireo altiloquus. Lineage (NCBI taxonomy): Eukaryota > Metazoa > Chordata > Aves > Passeriformes > Vireonidae > Vireo > Vireo altiloquus. The sequence continues at coordinate 1,424,281 of VZRF01010024.1, forward strand.
CCTAGACTTTTCAAGTAATGAACTGAGTATTTTAAACAAGAATCCTTTAGAGAATATCTTGTTAACATATCAGTAGGTGTATTAATAGGCAAAACCATGTAAGACATCAGTGTATCATTACTCAGCAATTTCAGCTCGAGTGCTTCAATCTCAGAAATCTCCAGATCAATCTGAACAGTGCTAGACAGGTGTTGGAGAACTGGGGGGCTTTAAAATTGGAGTTAGTAATGCAGCATCTGTCCATAAAATTGACCTGGTAAAACCCAGTAGCCACTAATACAATTGTCCTATCTTTGAAGCAACCATGCTGGTAACCCATCCCATTAAGAACTTTGTTTCTCAGAGGCCCTGACCATCTCTCATTCAAGCTACAGTTGGATTATTCACATGTAGTAACTCAACATAACTTCACTATGGTGAAAACAGGAAGAATTAAATGTGATAATTTTGGTGCTCATGGGAAAATAGGGGGTTTTGCTGGGAAGTATCACTGCTCATTATCTGTGTTCCCATGTATCAAGTGAAGCAGCTAAAAATAAAAAGCAATTTACAAAATACGTGTTTGCCATTAATAGATTATACATCGAGATGTTTCAAAGACATGGGAAAAATCTGGAGCCAGATATGCAAATGCAGATTCAAGTTCTGCAATTCCTAAGAGCTTGCTAGCATAAATTGGAAATGAGGCAGAGAGTACTAGGCTCTCAGCTTTAGAATGTGAGCCAGAGCATTAAAAACTTGGGCACACAGAGGCTGCCACTTGGCTGATAACAAGGACTGCACCAGGATCCAAAACTAAAAGTCTGAGCCTCCAGTTAGGGCTCCAGAGCAAACAGAAAGGATCATGCCTGGGAATAAACACAGTCCCAATCTAAATGGAAAACATAGAGATATGCAGCCACAAACTTACAGTTTGGGAGCACACGCACTGCACTGGCTGCTGAAAACAGGGAGAACACCCCTCAACCTCTAAACTTGAACCTTTGGCACTAAAGAGTCATTTTTTGTGGATAAACTACATCATGCCTGTTATCCAGTGAGTTGTGAGTTAGAGAAAAGAGGCCAGATGAAGACACTAAAACACAGTGAGACAGATGGGATTGGGATGCAAAGTGGTGAGCAGCAGGATGCCCACGTGAGCCACCATGAACTGAAGGGTGCCCAGCAGCAGCAGAATTGAGACTTCAACTCACAATACAATATGCATGAGAGAAAAATCATTATGGGTGCTTGGAGAATTTTTGAAGCAAGTTTACTGTCGTTAACCAGGTGATGAGGAGCTGTGCCAGTGAGTGCTGTTGGAAGCTGTCATTTTCAGCTGTTATCCTTGCTGACAGAATGCCACTTAACACAATGCAAAATATTGCACAGATTTCACCCACTCACATTACACCTGCTAGCAAGAGAAGCCTACATAAGTTTATTTCACTGTTCACACAGTGACCAAATGAAAAATGAGAATTTTGTGCAGCTTCTAATACTTGTGGGTTTGGCTTTATTTGTTTTGTATAAAACTCATTCATTGTGGGTTTGATTTTATTTGTTTCGTATAAAACTCATTCAGTCTGTGCATTATTAAGCGAGTTCTAAGTAAAAAGCAATTCACAAACACCGTGCACATCGAGCTAAAATGGCTCCCTCAGATTCTTTGAACATTCTTTTACTACAATTTGGTATCCCACCAATGCTTTTACAATTTTCAAGTGAAATTAAATCTTTTTCAATTTTTAGCTGAACCTACCTCAGCTTGTTCCAGTGATAAAATTAAAACACATAAATTGTCATTTATCTTGTCCTCAGCTTGACAATGTAATTTCAGCTTGACAATGGGCAACTTTCTGGTCTATAGATAGAAAGAATTTGAATCTCTAATTTAATTATATAAGCATCAGTTAAGATAGATTCCAAAGCCACTTGAATATCTGATTTTGATTATATTTCACTAGGTCAATAAATATTTGCTTCACTGTCTAATAATTCCAGTATCATTTATAATAAGATGAAAAATGATACCTGTGAACCTGTAAATACATTCTACATTGGAAATTCCTTATAGAGAAATAAGTAAAAACAACTCACATGCTTTTCAATTGTTTATAATTTTCTTATACTTTTCATTTTGTCTGATCATGAAAATATTCAATATCCTATTTTAATGATTTTATTTTTTCTTCTGTCAGTGGAGACTCTGCAAAGGTTTCTAAAGGGCAGCAGATTAATTAGGTCATCAAATCCCAGGGGAAAAAAAAACGTTTAATTCTGAGCCACTCAAATTGTTTCTATATGTTTTGTAACAATTGTATTCTAAACATAGCAATTCTCCAAAGTTTTCATATTCATTTTCTTTGAAAAAAGTTTGACGAATTATCAGCTCCTGAAACGTGGGTGCACTTTTACCCCAGAAGATATTAAATGTGCGGGGCTTTTTCTAGATAACCATGGCACACCTTCCCTTTCAGGAAGAATTCAAATAATTGCTATCACCATGAAAACAAACCATAAAGCACATACTAATTCTACATTTACACACTCTCCTAGAAAATTAGGGAGAGTTGGAGTGCAAATCCCAAGGAACTGACAAGCCTTTACAATGGGAAACCATGCAGTAGCCTATATATGCAGCCACACATAATTGCTACTCATTAGTGTTGAAGGTTTGTATGTTTCCAGCCAGTTTTGTAACTGATAACAGACAGTGGGAGCAGATTTTCATAGTTCCCTTTTTTGTTGTCTTTCAATCCTAAAATAATTCCATTTTACCATCTTGGTTATCTTTAACAGTGATATTCTCTTAAAAACACCTCCATAGTCTATACTTGGGTATTAAAGATTTTATCTGAAACTACACTCTGGTGTTACATGTTTTAGCAACAGCTTATTTCACCTTGATTTGCAACAAATGACCACATAAAAGCACGTGGTCGTTCACTGGGTAGTACTACATTCTTAAATGCAACCAGTACTCCACAGCAGATGCACTTTTAGTAAATAGTCCCACTTGGCCAGACAAACCTGAACAAACTCACAATGTGAGCTGCTGTCAGCAACAAAACCTAAAGTTACACTAAGATACCCCTTCAGATAATTCATCTCTTTTCAACAGTGATCCTTACCAGTAATCAGTTTTCTTCTTCCATTTGTATTTTCTAACATTTGAACTGTTAGAATTATGTTTTTTATAAGGCCCAAATAGCTGCAAAGACTTACTGCTGAGTACCAAGTAGTACAGAATATCGTCACTGATGTTCAGCACCTATGGGAGGTTCTGTCACAGACTTCTTGAATGGCCTTGAATCACTCATATCAGATATTGAGATACTCCAAGATTCACAAAACAATGTCATGTTCCTTAGAGTGGAATGGGGTTAAGCAGAGAAATGTCTGTTTTTAGGTGACTCTATTCCTTTAAAAAACTGTGTGTTCATTTTCCTCCATTTTTCAGTTTTCCAGTGTGTGTCCAGCCGACTGTTGATATTGCAAGACTCTGGAAGTACCATACCTTGCACCAAAGGAGCATTTAAAGGAGAGGATTTACACGGTTAGGTTTCTGACTACCTTTTGCTGCTTCCATGGAGATGATGTGAGGGCCACAGCTCCTGTAATTTGTAGTTTCTGGACGGTTAATGTGATTTTCAGTCCCCATGGCAAGCAATGTCAGTTGAAAGCTTGCTTTGTTCTAATTTATGTTAACATTGTGAAAAAATCTGCACAAATACTGCAAAAAGAGAGCTCTTAAGCTTAATCAGTGAAGACATACTTAATATCTGTAGGCTCACACAAAAAACCACTCGTCCAAAGGACATAAATGTAGCTTTACATTTATCCAAATGGAATAGGCAAAAAAACCCTCAAATAAGCAATGAATAAATTTGTTTCTAAGATGTCCTTTTAGCCTTGAGGCATCCAGTAACAGGCTGTGACCGAAACAAGTACACAGCTGAGCTTGTCTCCTGCAAAACTCACCAAGATTTCCTGCGTTGTGAAACAGCTCAATCCCCACTTGAGCAGAGAAGCTCGTTTAAAAGCAAAGCTTGGTGATTTCTGAACTTACCCAGTACAACACATCAGTCCAGCCCTCCATGGTTATGCACTGGAACACGGTCAGCATTGCAAATGCAAAGTTATCAAAGTTGGTGATGCCTCCGTTCGGTCCAACCCATCCACCCTTACATTCAGTGCCATTCATGACACACTGACGGCCATTCCCTGAGAATGCACAAGGTGCTGGATCTTCTTCAACTAGTATATCTGGAAAATGAGCAAAAAATCAGAACTCTGAGTTCTCAAGTTTTCACGAGTTAACCCTTCACATGAAGAAATATCAATGCTGTTGTGAGATAAATCCAGATTTCAAGCTGAGAAAAGCAACACCTGAGAGCTTTGGAGCTTTTAGTCTTACTCAGATCTGGGCCTTAAAAGCTCAAAACAGGTTCATCAAAATAATGTATACAGCAATCTGAATAATTAAGCAATGACAAAAAGCATAATGTAATGATACATCATTTCTTAGAATGTCCTCATGCTAATTTTTTCTTTCCTCTTCACTGTTGCTCCTTCAATTCATGGCACTTCACACCAACACATGGACCACTAAGGAAAATAGATCCAATTCTGATACAGAGTGGTCTCTATTACTTAGCTGATAGAAAAGCCCCTTTAGCCACCAGTTTTCACTCCTTCAAAGTTCTCCCACAACACACACTTCCATGTCATTATTTCACCTGGATGGAAGAACTCAGTTTTCCTTCTTCACTCATTTCAGAAGTGCACTCCTTACCACACTGCCACCGTCTGGATTTGCCCCTTGTAGGTAGTCACCCTTATTTTCTTCACTACTGATATTTCAACTACACATATCAGAAATAAAATCCTATTCAGAGCATGGTCTAGTTGGTAACTAGTTTGATTTTTTTGTGACTTTGGTACTGGGTTTTTTTCATTTAATGCAGCTTACCTAAAATGATGAACCAGTGTAAACTGGGCTTACAACAGCTTTAGTGCTTTAGCCTCTAGTTCTATTTCAAACTGAAATCCCAGAGATTTGAAAGAAAACATCATCAAACTATTTTAGTCAACAGTTTAATGACTTACCTGAATCAATAAGAAAACAAGATTTGTGCATTTTTCCAATAAAAAGTTCCAATCCTATAATAGCATAGATTATGATTACAAACAATACCAAAAGGGCAATATGGAGGAGGGGGACCATGGCTTTTATAATGGAGTTCAGGACAACTTGTAAACCTAAAAAAAAAAAAGAGGATACAAGATATGAACCATATTTCTATGCCTTGCTCCATCAAATTTAATATAATTACACATTATTAGAACTTAATGATACAGACATGCAGAGATAACAAGGTTTTTTTTAAACATCTACTGCCCAGCACAACAAAATGTTCCTATAATATAAAAATCTTCCTAAGAATCTAAAACTTTCTTTCTAATTAGCTCCTCTGTTAATAAAGGTTATATCATAGATGTCAGTGCTTGAAACGTGTCACAAGAATCTGTGGGTGCTTTTATAAAGAAAGGGCACAGAGTCAGTGTGTGCCTGTAGGTTATTTTATATGACCTTTAAGCAGTTCTGTGCTAAAACAAAAACTTTGTGGCAAGTTCTGAGAAAATGTACACTTATCCAAGAACTGTCTTTTTGCTCTGGGGAGAAAAATATAGTTAACTGGGAAAACACATTTTTACTCTGAGCACACTTTTTCTTCTGTCATTTATCCCTTTCAAAATGGCTCTATTTTCTTCTTTTCAATTTAATATTTATCCAGCTTTTGGCTTTACCAAAATGAATGAATCCCAGAATAATGAAGCTGCCATAGTACCAATGACAAAATATTCCTCTTTTTTAACTTGATAGACTTCCTCTCTGACATGTCATAGGACTGCTTCTGTCTTTACTGAAGCCCTTTTGCCAAAAATCAATCATCTCCATGTAACAGTCCATGATATAATGAGCACAGGTTTCGCTTTCTTCCTTTGACTGCCTTGGAAAGAGCTGAACTATAAGCTGTGAACTTTGTATAGCCCAAATAGCTTCAATAATTAATAAAGCATTAAGAGAAAAGAGGAAATATCAGAAAATTCAATTGCTTTCCTTAAACGACATTGTTCTACTTTTTAAGTTTCCTAATTTATCTGTTAGCTCTGCTGAGAAAAACAGAAGGCATTCATGTGCACTGGAAGGGGCAGGACACGAATGTGCAATGTGCTCTGGAATGCACTTACCAACATATAAACTATTTTAGGACCACCTACACTTTCAGATGCAGGCTTTTAGAATTAAAAAAAAAAAATCTCAATTTTATTTTCTGGTGTATTTGCATTTAAACATATAATTTACTTTTATATAAAGCTTCTAAAATCGAAGTGTATTCCCCTGTCTGCTTATTGAACTGTGCAAGATCATTCACTTATTGAATTCACAGTCCCTTGTTCAACTTGAAATAGGGTGTCATTCATCTTGAAATTCACTTTACATACGTAGCCAGATAAAAACTCAGCTTTTCTGCAGTGTCTGGAAGAACAAAGTTAAATAATCAGGGCAGTTACATTCCTCATTGCAGTGGAAGTAAAGAGAGCAGAGCTTACTGGGCACTCCTGATACAAGCCGGAGAGGTCGCAGTACACGAAAGGCTCTTAGGGCTTTGACATCAAAGCCACCAGGTTTGCCACCCGAGTGGCTGCCACCATCTGTTTCTTTGGTTAATTGTTCCAATATTACACTAAATAATCTAGAAAATGAGATGAAAGGTGAGGTCATCACTATCCATTCACCACACAGTCAAAGATATCTCTTTGGAAATTAGTTGAACTGCAGATCATTCTGAAAAGCTGCTCAGATGTCAAATTGAGAAGTATATTTACACATAAAATCATGATAGAAAGAGCTATGAAGTGCAAGTCTTTATAATCCCTCTAAAGAATAAGGATCACACAGTATCCAATAATTTCACATTCATCTTATATACACAGTTTGCAATTTTTAAATAAATGAAGCTACTTTGCCACTTTTGTTCAAACATTTTAGCTCTAATATTTGGAGAATTAATCTTCCCTTTAGAAGAAGAAATAGATAACTAAAACCATCTGGTTTAATTTTGGTGGAATATATGAACTCCAAGTGGCACAGCAGTACAATATTCTATATACAGTCAGCAGAAACTTAATATTTTAAAAACAATTAGAGTTCACCATTTAATAACACCAAAAAGATTTGTTTCTTATACATAATACCTCTGAGGAAAAATATATTCCCAGATGGTTCATTTATTTTATTGTATTTTTTCCCTGCAGAAATGAATTAGTCATTCATTAGAACAGTTTGCATGACAAGACTTTTATGTTGCTTTCCCACTCTTAGCAGCAATTTAAAGTGGTGCATGCTCTTGAAATACAAATTAATCTTAGGTTTATTTTAGTTTAGAGCTCCATTTCAGACTCATGGTTTTCTAGACCACACAAACTGTGTTATCCTTTGCACAGAGTCTTTAGTTCAATAGTTGCAGAGCTACACTTCTCCTGAAAGGATTATCAAGTTAATAGAGTTTTGCAATCACGAGAAATGCTTCACACTTCTAAAGGATGCCGGAAATGTGCGGGGTTTTAGTTTGGCCATGAAAAGTTTTCACAACTCTGGTTAAGAACTCTGTCATGCTGGATGGCTGCTAGAAGTCATACATTATTTAATAGGTTGCCTAAACTAGATTATTGAAGGCTTTACCCTCCCCCACTAAGCAATTGACCCATATCAGTCAATACCCATCCCTAGACTGCTTTGTCCTGCTTCAGAGAAAAACTCAGCCAAAAGACTCTACGGATGCTACAAGGAACAGCAGCAGCCCAAATTCTGTCAAACCAAACCCAGGCATTGAATATCAGGTCCCGATCCACCCCTAGAATTTAACAGAAGCATAATTGCAGAAAAACAAACCACCTCAATTATTTCAAGAGTGACTATTTATGCTCTAAAGACAGACATTATTAAAAAGGCTTCGGAATCAAGTCCTGAATTCAGAGAACCTTTCAGCCTGTCAATTCCTACAGCGCTCAGAAAATTAAAGGGCATAGGAAGGTGCTGTGAAAGCTTTCTATACTGGGACCTATTCTTTCACAGAAATCAATGGAAATTACGTGAGAGACCATGCAGGTACGTAGACTACTCAAAGTAATTCATACTCTGATAGGTTACAGAGAGAAGTTACAAAGAATAGAAAGCATCACATCCACAGCTCTGTCATTTTATGTTGTCCAGCTGAAACCAGGACACATATCATTCCTAAAAAGCCATTAAGGTATACAACTATTGATCTTCTTTATTGAAATTTACATTCATATTCCTCTACAGTTTATCAAAGTTTAAAGGTTTAATTGAGATTTGATTTTAAAAACATCTCTATACGTGTTCCCCTTTTGTTTGCAGAGATTACTTTAGGTATAATTAAGATTAATGCATTTGGACTGCTACAGGTTCTGCTGAGAAAGCACATGAAGCAAATTTCAGTACATTCAATATAGGACATCGTGGCAGCTCTTTCAGAGCTATTAGAATACCTAATGAAATTTCACATTGAAGCTAGTCAAATAGAATCAGGTCCAGAAGTGATTCTATATCCACCTTGGGTTATATACAAAAATCAATTTTTCACTGGGCTTTTATGTATTAATTAAATAAATGGGACTCATGCTTGCTTAATCCTGTAGGTTGTGTTACTGAAAGACCAAAAACATTGCTCACAGTTTTGTCAGTGTGACATGTCATGAGAGGTCCACCCTGTCTTAAAGGAAGGCTGATGACAACCTGCAAAATAGTTTATATTCCAAACTTCTGGGTTTGAATTATGACTTAATCCTAGTGGGATATTTTAAGCATTTGATAAGATATATTCCTTTTTTCTTCATAATTTTAACAAATCCGGTGTGAGCATTTGACCTAACTACATTTAGCCTCCAATAATGAATGTTTTAGGAATTAGTGGAAAATTTTTTAGTTATCATGTATTTAGGACACAGCCAAAGATAGAGGTCATGTTAATTAGACTGCTCCAGGGTTACTGTAACTCTGTGGTCACTTGACAAAAGGGAAGAGGTCTATTCGAGTGACTGCTTGGCAAGGGAACGGAGCTCGTGTGTGACAGCCTCCAACCTGCCCACCGAGCTTCCCCTTCAGGCACAGAGGCCAATCTGTTGAGAATGACCTGACCTGATGAAGGATCTATTTATACACAAATTTTAGTCCTGAACCAAAGGTACCTGCATGCCAAGGGACTGCCCCAAATACAACCTTCTCAGTAACATTCAGTATCTCATCATCAAATAGTTACAAATCAGGCATTCTTATATTCATAGTACTGCCTCAAATTTAACAATGCTTTGCCACAAATTCCTTTACTTAGCATCTCTTTCTTCCCCTTAATGCAGTGACAACTTAAAAGCAGCACACACTCTAATTTCTGGGCCTTTTCAACTACAGGCAACCCTTGATACATTTTGAATTTAAAAATGAAAATAGAATTACACACTGCTAGCCAAGGTCGTGTTTGCTACAACAAAGTTACACATGGATAATGTTCTCCATGTTCTAGATAATACATACTTTTAGCAAACAAAATTTACAGTACTGGTTATACAGTTTTTTAATATAATCTCCACAATATTTAGGAAATTGGTGAACATATATCTCAAGAGTAATTCCCTAGATAGCTGAAGGTAGGATCTAATGAAGTAGCACAACCACTGACATGGAGTTGCTGACAAAAAAATTATTTATCATAAGTAGGTGCACAACATAAGTGTGAAATGTTCCACTCTCCACTCCTCAGAACTCAGATAAGGTCCAAGCAGTCCCTTCTCTGGGGCAAAGAACAAACTCTCCAAGGTTTCCTGGTATACTAAGTGCACAGAGTAAAGAAAAAAAAGGAATTTTTAGAGTACATTCTACCCCATGCAAGACAAAATTATATCTGTATCTGGGGCCTGATGTGCAGCACCCAATTTTACTCAGATTTTGGGAATATCAAAGAATCATTCAGTTAATTCTGTCTCCCCAGCCACTCTTCTCCACTTTGGAACACGTGGGTCCTCCAGAGGTCTTTGTGAAACAGATGGACTCCACCTAACTACACGGAAGAGTTAAACAAATAAATGAAATAACAACATGTGGCCCTTAACAGATCAACATATGGAACAACACCAGGAGTTCACCTTGAAAAAATCAGATGGAAAAGTTTCTGAAAGACAACTGTGGAAATCTCCAGCAGGACTCAGAACTCTCTGGAAACTTCTACTATAAATGCAAGGCAGTCTACAGCCACAGATAGCACTGAAAACTTTTAGGAATTTTAATTTTTTTTCACTCAGTTAATTCTTTTACTCCAAAGAAAGAGAAATCCAGCATAGGCTGTTACTTGCAGGCAAACAGACCTATTACTACCTCACTGTAAAGAAAGTTTTTAACATTTGTATAATGAAAGGTAAGTTACTTACCCTACTATTACTATTACAAAATCCAATAAATTCCATCCATTTCTTACATATGCATTGGGGTGTAATAATAATCCATATGCTATAATCTTCAAAAATGTTTCAACTGTAAAAATTATCAGGAAGGCATATTCTACTTTTTCCTGTAGAAGACAAAAAAAGTACAATGAAAGAAAATGAATGTAACAGCTCTTTTTTACTACTTACAATTTACAACAAGTGGGTACTGATCAGGACTAAGGAAATACCTTCATGGTAGTTTATTTCACAGGTTTTAATTGCATAACACTTAATGATAACTATACTGACAAGGTTATGATTATAGAATTCCATGAGATTTCCTGGTTTTTACATTCTGTGAGAGGGAAAAAAAGCTGTTTCTGAAAACATGGAAGCATACTGTACCTTTGCTTAAGCAAACAGTCCCATCCAGGTCAATAGGACTCTTTGCATTCATTATAACCAGAAAATGCTGTAGAGCAGAGCCCTGGAAATATCCTTGGAAGGTGAGCAGTGGTATACATACTTTCACTGCTCAAAAAGTTTTAATTGTTTAATATTTAATTATACACTGTCTCACAACTTTTTAATCTTTACAAGGAAGCTTACTTTGACTTATTCTCCCTTCCACATCACCAGAACTTATTTAAAATACCCTATTAAATTTGAAGTAATTTTAGGGTGCTGTACCACCACCTCATATCACTGAAGCTCCAACATCAGATTTGTTTCAAAGTGTTTTTTAAATGCTATTAGTTTCTGCATTGAACCAAAATTCTTATTTCAGAGCTATACACTGAATCTCTTTTCCTAGCTAACTAGATACCTTGCAAAGAAACCCCCAAAAATATTATTAGCATACTTGATTCGGTAAATTGTAGAAGTCACTGATATCGAAACAGAGCAGTTAACATCTCTGTTCTTTTTACCTTCAGACGTTATCATTTCATATTTTTATATAACATTTTATTTAGTTATCTGTTGCCACTCAAATATTACAGCCAAGAATAAAAGGCACAAAGAGTACAATTCATTTTTTTAACTTGTTCGGGAACACATGATGTTGCTCATTTATCACATATAAAGTTAATTACATGACTAGAACTGTTCAGTCAGAATTAAAATCTTCTACTATCATTACTCAAACAGAACACCAACGTTACACACAAGAATACATTATCCTTATTTGTTACACACAAAAATACACATCCCTTACTTGTCACATGGCTCTGCATTTTCATACACAGCCAAAAGAAAAAGCAAACCTTAATCATTTGCAACTTAAAGATCTTGATATTCTTATGTGTAAATCTTTAATTGGGGAGCAGCTAGATTTCTTTTGCTGCCAAAAAGGCTATTTAGGATGGTTATGTACAGGATGTGAAATATCCATTTATAAATGACACTGGTGAGTTAACAGAGGAACAAGGATTATCAGTAAACTCCTCTCCAGGGCTTGACCTGCCATAGGCAGCACTCCAGGATCACTATGGCAGGTAAGGATCTCCTATTGCAAAGCAAGGATTCCTGGATCTCATCTCCTGCCTTTTCCCCTCCTTTAAGCACCCTTCATAAACACCATGGAGCTTCATCCAAGGCTCCTCAGCTACTTTACATTTTGGGTGAGATCTTCCAGCCCAGTGAAACCAATAGAAGTCCTCCTTCTCCTCAAATTTCCTAATACTTCTTGTAAAATTGTCCCTTCCATTTACCCATCAATTTATCACCAGTCAATGAGGACAATTGCTGGATAACAAGAGTGAACAACCAATGTAAATGGCTTGTGCACCAAAATCCGTCAGACCTCTTTGGTTAGAGAGCATCACAGAGATTACAATAAAATGAATTATCAGCATTCATGAGAAACACATTCAAAAATGCTTAAATACAGGAAATCCTAGCACATACACATTCCACAATAACAGCTATTTCTGTCTCCCTGCATATAAATAAATTTGCAGCTTGGTTATAGAAAGATAAATAATGTAGGAAAACATAAGGAAGACAAAAATATTATGGTTGTCATTTGCCATGGGCAAAATATATACCAAAATCATAGTAGTAAAAGAAAAAGTGAGACAAAATAGATATGTTTCACATATACCAAATTTCAATAGCTTCTTTACTTAAAAGGAACACAGGATCCAGGACTGGATGGGACCTTCTGAGCCAAAATGACCTCCTGGGTCCCTATGTCCAGTGTCCTGTTTTATAGGCAACCACGTAATTTAACTCCATCCATGAACATACCAGTTCCATCCCAGTAAAAACCATCTTTGCTGTTCACTGCTCCCCTTCAAAAAATATTTCAATGCTCTTCTGCTCTCTGGGCCAGCCCCAGTGCCAAAGTTACCCAACTTGTTAATGGTCATGTAGCTCATTTTAATGTGACAGCTCCAATCTGAACAACTCTTCCCTATCATTTACCATCCATCTTTGAAAAATAATATTGGTCTCATTCCTCCTTATTTCATTTCTTTTATGGAAACAGGAGTGTTTCTTATTTCATAAATAGTATTGCAAACATTCCATTAGAGCCATGTGGAATGTAGGACAATCTCATTTTTAAACCCATCAGTGGGCTTAAGGTCAGTGTGTGTCACTTCGCAGATGGACCACAGGAAACCTTGACAGCTGCACCAACAGAAGCCACGTGAATGTCAGCAAGGAAAACTGGGAAGTCCTGCACCTTGGGTTGAATAATCCCACACCAATATGGGCTGAGAAAGAACCTGGAAGTCATAGTGGGCACTAAGTTAAATATGTACTAGTTGTAGATCAGACAAAATCTATACCTTCACTGTTTCATTTTTCCTCCCTTTCGTGCTCTCACACACTCTATTTGTTTATTTATTTTTCAAGCACAACTTGTGTCTTCCACAGAGGCCAGATGAATGACTTGGCCCCATAGTTAACAACATTCAAAGTACAGGCTGTGCTTTCTTTACAGACTGTTTGGCTCTTTAATAAGTGGGCAGCCAACAGATGTTCTCACACAAACTGCAGAGTTAACAACCTGCTCACCCTCAGGAAGGTTCTGGCTGTCTCTTCTCACATTTGGATAATTTCTTGCAGGTCACAATGGACATCAATTTTTGCCTCTGCAACCCTGATACATCTAAAGGCCACACATCACCTTGTACATCCAGAGCTTAAGCAACCGACTATTAAATGTTAAATAACATTTAATTTTCAGTACTAATGAAAGCGCTGTACAGGCAGAGTTGATTTGTGAAAATAAGCTAAAAAAGTAAGAGATAAATTCAAAATACAGGCTGAAGATTGCAGTTCTTACAGGATATGATGCACACATTTATCTGCTCTCTTTTCCCTACAGTGGAGAAATCCTATTTTGTTCAAATTAGTTGATATTTTTAAATGAACATTTAATTTCCTTCAAAATGGAAGTAGGAATACTAAAAAAGAAGACTAAACAAAATAATAAGGAAAAACCTAACAGTATGTATTGAGTGCTCGCAAAAGAAAATCTTTATTCAAAGAAACCAAGAAGGCAGTTTTGGTTCTAAGAAATTGCACAGATTAAAGTAGAGTTTACACATAATTTCTAATATCAATTATTGCATTTAGTTCTACGCTGCATCATAAAATTAGCAGAAAAAACTGACAGCTGTAAACCTAAAGAAGATATGAAGCACAACAATATGTCCATGTTCTGAAGGATCTAATCCTGAGGCTGTATAGATTAATGGTTGGTTGTTCACTGATTCGATAAAGCTAGGTCATCTCTCCTTACAGGCAGATGATTCCAGCAAGGCTGTCTGACACTTTTGTTAATGCTGCTCAAAATCTTCAAGTCTCAGCAATCTTTTCTGAATATATGATGCAACAGGACTGATAAGACAAACTGCCTTTTTCATGGAATCCATGGAGGTCCCCTTTCATACTGACCATGTAGCACAAAACAAAGGCTACCCTTACCCCATGAGTTTAGGTAGAATCATCAGAACTTCATTTTCTCAAAAAAAAAAAAAAGCAAAAAAAAAGCAAGCATTTGCTTTCTTATTTTAAGTAAATCAGCTTAGCAGAAACCCTGTTGCTCAGGAAATCTTTTTTCCCCCCACCCTAGCCAGATGGTGTACATTAGTCATCATTTATTATCTTCATATTTTCAAAATCTCTGAAAGAAATATGCAAAGCTACTCTTACATGTCATAAGGTGACACACCAAAATTCTGCATTTACCTTAAGATGTTCCACAAGAAAACAGTTTCAAACTAGTTAAGTCATTAATTTGCAAAACCTTAATCTATTATGCTAGGTAATTAAGTCCTACTATATTAAAATTTCTATTCCCTGGGCATCAGAGATAGGAATTATTTCTTAACTGAGGAAATACATTTTTGCATCCAGACTAACAAACATGCATCAGAGTAAAAACTGCTTAGCAGATAAAGTGACTCAAATCAAGCAAATTAACCAGACTGATCAACTTTCTGAAGTTTAGGCCTAACACAAGATATTTTGACATTATTGATTTAGGGACCAAAAACAAAACAAAACCAAAAAAAAAAAAAAACACATGCTGTGTAATAAGTTGTGTGACTGATGTTTTGACAACATATATAAAGCCACTTATCTTTTTGACAATCAGCCATTCTTTCAAGTTCTGGCACTGGGAAAAGACTGTATTTATAAGACAGAAAACTAACTTGAGTTTTGAATTTCAAAATATGTTATTTAATTTTTCACTTTGTATACCTATATTCCCCTGAATATCATCTGTGACCTGTACCACAGTAACAACTTAAAAATAGGAAAGTAAACCTATTTATTCCCACACGTGAAAAATTGTTATAGCAGTTTCCCAATACAAAAAAATAAAACACAAATGGAATCCATACACCGGCCAAAAAGAAAAAAAAAAAATCTATATACTTGCCTTTATTTCATCAGCTTTAAAAGCAGAAACAAAGTAATGTTCTTCCAAGATTAGACATGGAAATTAATCTCTATTTATTAGAGGAATTGGAATTATTTGTCACTCAACAATTAGGTGATAACTATTGGATTAACTGTGCCTTTAGATACATAACAAACAACAAGGGGGGTGAGTTTAGAAACATAATTTAAGGATTCATATTCTGATCAATCCAATTAAATCATGTTTCAGCATCCTCATCAGTCCTAACCCACTGGAGGGAATACAACCACTGCTCTCTCCTCTGTCAGATCCCTGCACTACTGTCCTTGGAAGTGCGGCTTTGCTTTTGACAATGCTCTGCTGCAACTTCAGAAAAAATAATTATATGTACACAAAATGAGACTCCTTCAACACAGACCCAGGCAATGGACATCATTTCCATACTTCAAGTGTACAAGTGTACATGAAATGAGACCCTTTCATGTTTGAATACATTGAAAACATGTAAAATTCAGGGCAAGAATGGGCAGGAATTTGGCATTAGGCCCAGAAATATCTCCAGTCTTCTGAGGGGCTTTATAGGACACCATCACATTACTGAAGACCCAGATGCTCTGACTTTTCAGGCTGGTGCCTCTGATGGCAAGGTTGATGCTTGAAAGTCAACACCAAATGCAAACTCCATACTAAGGAGTAGAACAGCATGAACATTCTCACACCAGTTCTACACTAAATGAACGAGATTTCACATTCCTAGTACCACTGCCAAGTAACAAATCTCACTCACAACACTTTTACTGTTTTCAAAGGGGACACAAAATCCTTTCATCTTTTTTGAACTGAGGATTCACAGTCCTGTCACAATTAACAACAGTTCCACCCTCCAGATCTCAAGCAGGCATTCATGTTTGCAGGAACAGAACGTGCAATAAGAACATTTCAAATACTGAGCACAGCAAAGGAACAAAATGGGTGTGCAAGCTATACGCTGAGGTGTAATTAACTGCAATTAAGTTTCTTTTTATCAGTGTAGTCTGAAGGAGCATTTGAATAACTTACATCACTGAAATAGTATCTCCGTCTTCAAAGACAGTTTTAGTTTTACTTTCATCTGATAGGTTCTGGCAGCCAGAGGTAGATGAATAAGCAGAGCATATTTAACACTGATTCCTTTTTTCATTATTTCCTGCAATCACTTCTTCTAAATGCACTGCAGATCTCCATTTCATCTCTGAGTGTGATTGCTTCTTCTTACTCACGTATTTTGCACTTACATTGTAACACAATAATGGAGATGTAAACACCTCTGTTCTTTAAATAGGCATTTGTACAGGGAGAAAAACGTTGTGTTCAAATTACAATTTTTCATACAGATTATAGGCATCTGTGGGGATCCACTCCGGGTTTATTCACATAAAAATTCTATTTAGTACACATTAAGTATTTTATGTTCATAATATTAAATAGAAAAAGAAAACAACTTCTTTGTCTGTTTTTTTCCTGTGTTATGTTTAGGTAGAGCTCTGCTCTAGGACAGGTAATGCAGACCTTGCTGAGCAACCACTGGGGAAAACAACAGACATCCACTCTGTGTGTACATTATTAAATCCACTATTGGCACAGACAACCCTCCTGCTTCATATTGTTCTGAAGAAATGAGGCAAATGGTGTGATTTTAAAAACTTGATCATCAATAACTAAAAGCATAACTGAAATCCTACAAACTGACCACCTACTGAAAAATTATCAAGAAAGGGACAAACCAATCATTTGGCAATGACTGCATTCTTGCAAGGTGTGAAAGGCAGGCTGTAGAAATGCAAGCAGGCAGTGACATGCCAGCTTCAGTCCTAAATCCTGCCAAAGAATGAGCACAGTATTCCAAAGAATTGCACAAGTGAAAGCAGGCCAACCAAGCAACAAAGAATATAACTGGAATAAAGCTAATTCAACTTGGGTGTCTTTCTGCCCCCATCTAACTGATGATATTCAAGAAAACAAGTCCAGCACAATAAGTAGAAGACAATATTTGTGTATACTGGCACATGGTCTCATCATTTTCCTTACAAAGTTAAATAATTAAACCTGCATCTTGCCATAAAACAGCATTAACATTAAATATAGTTTGATACTTAATATGAATTTTATTTATTTATAAGACAGCAGGTTTTGGCCAGAAACCAGGGTATGAGAATGTTAGTAGGTCTCAGCTTAGTGAACATATTCAGATTCTGAGAATATCATGAGAATTTTGTAACCCTCATGAATTCACTCTGACCATGCAGAAGCCCACAAGTAGAAAACAGCCAGGAACACTGACAGCATTAAATCCTCTATTGAATTTATTTTTATTTTAAATATATTTTGCAGCTAGGAAAACTTTCAGATGTTACAAGACTGGTAACAAGTCCACTTTTTGCGTGGGAAGTGTTTTGTAGATAGAGACTTCCCAGAAAGTTCGAAGAGAAACAAAAAAAAAAAAAA